>JAANDH010000046.1:279572-510574 GCA_011799765.1 Nymphaea thermarum
TATATATATATATATATATATATATATATATATATATATATATATATATATATATATATATATATATATATATATATATATATATATATATATATATATATATATATATATATATATATTCTATCTTAGTTCACATCTACAAATAAATTTTTACAAAGCTAATCAATTATGGAACGTTGGAATCGACTGGACAACGGTGGTTTTCACTATTTGAAGCAAACAGTTCAGATTTTTTAAGCAAGCAAGGTGGTCGTACCAACGAAACATAAGTCATAAGTCTAATTACATGATTTGCGACCGGATTATTAGGTCTTCGGCGTGGGGATTACGTTCATGAAGTCAGCTGTTTCTTTGAAAAATGCATGTTCATAAATGAAAACACAGCAGTTAGAGTGAGTTGCACTTCAGTGCCTGCCCATAGAAACACACGCGGTCGACCTGGCTTGGGATGTTCGAGTTTGGAAAAAGTTCTAATGGAACAAAGACTTTGCTTTCACGTTTGAATATACGAACTGTTGTTTTATAATGTCTAAGTATTGAAAATAAATGATATGCTCGTATCATCGTCGACTTTAATGGGCGCGTGACACTGATTTTCATTACTGAATGGATACTCATGTATAAATATTTGAAAACCTTAATGTGAAGTAAGAAATATTGAGGGGCTGGTGTGATTCTGCCACAAATATTTGAACTTGGAAATGAATTCCGTCCATGATTGACTGGTTCACCGTCTTTAAGTTAGAAGGTTGTGTACATTTCTTGGTATTAGCTGATAAGGTCTAACCTAACGAAGCTTGCTTATCCAAAAGGAGAAGAGGAAACGTGAAAACCAATCTTGATGGTTCCTTCTTCTCTAGACAATATGGTTGGAACTTGGTAAGGTTTTGGTGTAAGGAAAAGGAAAAACAGCCCAAAAACTTAGTTATATTAATGTATCATACGTTAACTAATCTTAGCAATCATATTTACAGATCTGATCAAATTGGTTAGAGAGGGCCGATTACCAATAACATCAGAAAGGTCTAGCAAGCCACGTTAGTTCGCACTGTCCACGTACTGAAACGTCATGAGCAACACTTTTAACACTCTAAGCAGTAAGCCAGAAAAGTTAGTTCGCACTGCTCATGAACAGGAAGAATCCGAAGAAGTTGTGGGTTCTACATGAATGAATGACTACGGTTCTGATGCACCCATGTCACCGTTAATGGCTTTTCGTCTGTCTTTTGAACCAGCCGTGAATCTGCCTTTCATATTTGTAATTACCAAGTCGGAAAATGTAAAGAAAAATTTCAGGCAGAAAAATCCGCCATGGCGAAGTCGCTCTATGCAGGGAGAGAAGGAGAGAAAGGGGGATGAAGATTACCATGATTATGGCTTTGATGTTATCTCTGGTGAGCTTTATAGAGAGGGCAGCTTCATCCTGCCCATCCCCTGCTCCGGCGGAGGCAACATCTCCGAGGAAGGCAAGAAGCTCGTCCACCATGTCGGAGTGGTGGTCGGCTTTGCTGCCCGTCTTCGCCATGTGGTCGTCGATGATCCGGTCGATGAATCCGTCCAGCGAGCCCCGGGCCTTCTCCAGCCGCGTGTTCAGCCCCTGCAGGTCGAACCGCTCCAGCCACGGCACGAAGTCGGCGACGTTGAACGCGCCGAATAGCTTGGAAAACTCCTGCAGGATCGATATGAACGCGTTCTGATCGTCCTCGAACTCCGCCCCGAACGCGGCCTTGAACGTTATGTTCCTGGTGAGCGCGAACACCAGCTCCCCCAGGTTCACCCTGCTGCCGGCCTTAGCCGCCAGCGTCCGCATGAACCCATCGATCTCGTCTCTCGCCGACGCCCACGACTCCGCCCGCTTCCGGCTGAACAGCTTCATCACGCACACCTTGCGCATCTGGCGCCAGAAGGGGCCGTAGTTGGCGAATGCCATGTCCGCGCAGTCGTAGCTCAGGTACCGGATCGTCCGCGTCGCCGGCCGGTTGGAGAAGATGCCGTCCTGCTCCTTGAGGACCTCCCTGGCGGCGTCCGGCATCGATATGACGACAGTCGGAAGGAAGCCCAGGCGCAGATACATGACGCCGCCATACTTTCCGGCGAGCCTGGCCAAGCCAGTGTGGGTGAGTTGGTCCATGATGTGCATGTGGCCGATGAGGGGGAGGCTGGGAGGGCCTGGCGGCAGGGGGAGCTTTCGCCTGGACTTGAGGAAACCAAAGAAAAGAAACAGAAGAGACGATAAGAAGAGGAAGGGGAGCAGGAGTTCAGCAGCCATGGCCATGCGTTTCTGAGCTTCTGCTGGCTTCCTCTCTTCGCTGGAGCGGCTGATATATACACAGCCACGAGCACGATCTCATCAATGGCCGCTTCTCTTGGGGGATACGGCCAAGAAAGAAACTCCGCCCGAACTCTCACACGAGCCAATGGTGTGGGAAAATGACTTAACTATCCATCACTCACCAACCAAACCCTTCTTATGATGCAGGACATTCTCGTAAAAATCTGTTTTTGGGTGCCCTCCAAGTCAATTTTTCTTAGGCCCACGTCCCCCACACCAACCACGAAGGCGTCGTAAATATCGGCTATTGCGTCGTTTTCTACTAAACTCTTTTTTTGTTTTAACGAAAAAAACGGAGTTAGCGGCCGATAAATTCGAGAGGAGGCCTTGAATTGATCGGTGCAATATTGCTATAATTAAGTTGTATTTATATAATTAACGGTATCTATATAATCTTCTAGTTGAGGATCACAATGGCTTGCACTTGAGTGGCTTCACTTAGTAAGACAACTTTGAGAGAGACTCGAGTGGACCGGCACCAACCCCGACCGGGAAGACCAGCTTTAGCCAAGTGCGCCCATGGTCCGGTCAAGCCAGCCAGGTCTGGGCCCGACCACAGTCTACCATATCCATATCTTTGGCCCTACCTGTTTGTGGCAGCCGAGCAATGATTGTATTTAAGATCCAACATTGTTGAAACTGGATCAACTTATTACTTGAAGCCACACATCCAATTTAACGGGGCTGTAAAAATAAGTAGGTAATTAGATCCAGCAGAGAAAGTAGTGGATCGAGTTGATCCACGGGTGAGGATACTATGTCACCTGAGTGCGTGGTGCGGGTGCAGGTGCTGGTGCGGGTGCCGGTACGGCACATCTCAAAAAATTTAGGTGCGGGCGGTGCGGTGAAAGTATTTTATTATTATTAAAATATAATAATATAAAAAATTAGTAAAATAGCTAAGAACAGAACAATTAATAAAAAAACGATAAATTTAATCTAATCTTTTCAAATTGGATTATAATTAAGCCTCCCACTGAAAGGGATTTAAGATGATGTCTTCTTCTCCCGTCTTCACCTCCCTTTCTCCCTCCTCCATCCGTTTCCCCCTTTCCTCCCGTCCTCACCTCCCCCATGTTTCCCCCTTTCCTCTCGTCTTCCTCCCTCTCCCATCCGTTTCCCCCCTTTTCTTCCGTCCTCACCTCTCTTCCTCCTTTGCTCTCCCTCTCCCTTTCCCCTAAATCGTCTCTTTCTCCCTTGGGTGCGAGCTCCTCATCGGGTGCTGATTGGGTGCGCACTTGGAGAGCACCCGAAGCGCACCAGCACCCGAAATGCACCCGACGCGGGTGCGGGTCCAAATTGAAAGCACCCAGGTGACATAGGATACGAGTTCGCTGGATCTCTTTGACTACCCAACTAAAAGCTGCACCTCTCTGTTAGTCTTCACCAGAAAGCTATCTACTTCCCTTCTTCAAGCTGCTAAAGAATGCTGCTCCATACTCTGTCTCCACATTCATTTTACTACTGTTTATATATATATATATATATATATATATATATATATATATATATATATATATATATATATATATATATATATATATATATATAGAGAGAGAGAGAGAGAGAGAGAGAGAGAGAGAGAGAGAGAGATGCCTTCCGTTCAATGTATTAAAAAATAAGTGGAGATAAATTCTCACATGATTTCTTACTGTACAAAATGAGGTCAACCGTCCATTATGACATATTAAGAATCGAATCTCCAAATGTATGGACATTGGATATATTATATTTATGGAAAGCACGTTCCAATCTAACTCTGTGTGTTGAATTATTTATCTGACTCCAACGGGATGTGTCATTTCCTTAAATATGAATCTGATCGTATTATTTTTTAATTGGATGTTGAAATTTTTTACATATTTATTTTTTTTAAACGATTTGGTTGGATACTTGATTTATGACGTAATGAAAAAGCCTTATCTCGTGATAAGAAATTTTGAAGTTTCACGAGGAGCTTTTCGTTTTTAAGTTTGAGAAAAAGGTGTCCTGCACGTATCGAAAACAAGGGCCTACCGTCTACCATTATACAAAGACTCGGTGTCAAGATTCAAGAATTAGTTAAAGTGAAGCTAATCGCATTAATGACATCAGTTCCAAATTCTTTATAAAGTAACTGCTTGAGCATAAGCTGCTTAGCTTCGAGTCTCATCAGTTGTTAGCTCCTTCAAAAGAATGTAAAAGTTGACACGTAAATCTTTCTAAAAGATCGGCGCAAATTCATGAAATAATTTGTTACTGTTCCCAAGACCAAACGGGCTTGATTGCATGTTTAATGCGGCATTTTGATGTCATGTTGACTCACATGAATGTTTTTATTGTCTATTGCCTATTGGCAACTTGATTGGATATGGGCTTGCATCGGTTTCAATATCGAAACAGGATTTTTATGTATTTTTACGCTAGCAACCACAGAATCTCTCTCTCAGCCCTTCAAAAACAATAAAAAAAAAAACAGGATTTCTTGGTTGGTATGTGGTGTGAGAATATATATATATATATATATATATATATATATATATATATATATATATATATATATATATATATATATAGAGAGAGAGAGAGAGAGAGAGAGAGAGAGAGAGAGAGAGAGAGAGAGAAATGAAAATAAATGCTTTAAACTGATTTTATTAACTTGTGTATTCATGCTACCAGTTCAATTTCTATGGGCTGGGGGTAAAAGCTCAGAAATTATTGGGTGGGCGGAGCTTCACTTTCACGGGGGCGGTCGCTCACCGGAAACATGCGCAGATATTTTATGTATCTTGTATGATCAACTCTTCTTTGATTTGAATAAAATTTTGGAAAGAAGGGACATTTCTAACCATCATGCTAGGATGTACCTGCTTACGATGTCGTACCAGATTGTTATATATATATATATAATATATGTATGCTATGTCGTGACGATTTTGAATCCGTCACAAGAAATTCATGTCCGAATAAATAAAAGAGGAAGAAGGGTTGTTCTAATTTTCAACTTCTCTTCCAAGTTCAAAAACTAATGTTCAAACAAGTCGATTTAGATTAAATGGGTAGGAACTTTTCGTTTTTTTTTTTTTTGTTGTCTTAGATTGAGGAGAAGAGTTAAGTGCAAGCGTCCTCTTTTCCTACCGAATTAGATACTATCAACTATGTCAAGAGACTTGCATTGAGGGTCCTTTGGCATGGAGACAAGATGTAAGTGTTTTATAAAATTGGAGTAAATTAATGGAATATTCGAACAAGTGTTTCATAAATTTACCTTAATTTTGAGGTAGATTCATAAACCGCTCACATGTTCCTAATGTCAAACGGTTCTTTGTTGGTACTTTGACAGCAATAACACTTTGTGACTATCTCAAGATGAATATGATGTCTCAATCTTTGAAACAGAATTACGAAAACACTTAGAAAGTGTCTTTGATGCCAAACTATCCGTAATTCTTTTATCTCTTTAAACCTTTCGAGTTGATTGAACAACTCTTGATTAATCAGAGCCACAGTATAATGATTTGAGCCGCAAGAAAAGAACCGACCACTGAATTAAGTTTCAAGCTTTCCACCCGACATTATCTAACGCGTGTCATTCTTTGAATGAATCTTGAGCGACGTGTGTCTGTCGTGAATTTAATATTCACTGGAAACTCCCATCTTATCCAACCAAGCCAAAACCAAAGTGGGTTTCTTATTCAACTAGGATTCAAGTTACCAATAGAGTAGAAACCTGCCTGTTGATTCTTTGATTGTTGAAGAAGCTTAAAAGCGGTAGAACAGTAAAAAAGGAAACTAAAACTAATGAGGGGGAGAAAGGGAAAAGGATCGAGAGGCATTGAATTGATCGGAAAAGGATTGATGGGTATTTGGTTACCAGATGAGAGAGTTTTCTTCCTTTTCTTTACTTCTAACGGATGTAGAAAACTCAGCCACGCTTTGTGTCCTTCTCCATAGAAACGTGTAGCTTTCAAGTGGACCCTTTTGAGGTCCAAGAATTGGTCCCATGGTTTCACATTGTGGAGTGCCGGAGGAGTAAAACCTCCTAACTAAGTAGTGCCACCTGTTCGTCGCGTATAGTTTCCACGTTTTCGCGGCGTTGACCTTGGGATTGGGATGACAAATTGCACATCTTGGGTATCGAACTCTTGACCTTTAGCCTCCACATTGAAGCTCTTAAGCCAATTTTCTTACTTAGGGGCATCCAAGTTCACACTCGTTTTAGAAAAAGTGGCTTCGTTTTGGGTTTAACCGGGGTTGGCTGGACTGGTTAGGGATGTCAATAAATCCGATTTGAATCCAATATTTTATTAAACTACTTCAAAAGAATCGGATGGGAAAAAAACATTTAAACATCTGATTCTGAAATCAGGATAGACTTAAATTTTAAAAATGACGTCCAATCAGATAGATTCAGATATAAATAAATATCCAGCCGGATTTGGATTTGGATTTGGATTTGGATTTGGAGGATTAATTTTAAATTGATTTCCTCTTTCTGATGTTTATATGTTTCGAAAGTCCATTCTTAGCATACTATGATGTGGTTCGGATTCGGTTTAAAAGTCGACTTCGGATATGAATTTAAAAATCAGATTTAAATTATACTTTCAGATTCAAAATTCAGAAATGGTATATTTTTTTTTTTCCATTTCTATTCGGATAAGAAGATGTGAACAACAGAAAAAAAAAAGAGATATAATTAAGAATACACCTTATTCAAATTCAATCCATTAAGATCCTAAGGCTGGCCTACCGATCTTGGGCCTTACTGTACCTTGTTTGATTTTAAGACCTAGAAATGGATGACGTTTCGGCAGAAAAACACCCTCTCGACATCCTCATAGCACGCATTAATTTTTGCCGGTGCCGGTTTTCTGTGTTTTTTTTCGTCATTGTGATGTTTTATCTTTATACCTTTCCTACAACTAGGAGAATCCTAAGTAGTAACGCTCCACTTTAATAAGTTTAGTCTTGTATTGAATATTGTGAGATATCATCAAGGGAATTGTTAAAAGTGGTTAGTTTTTTTCTGGTTACTATACTTTTTTGGACTGGAACCAAAACTACTAAGGAATGGATTGAGGTCCGTCGAGCCAGAAGCCCGAGCCTAATGTGTTAGTGGGTCGGGTCGTTACATAAGTGATTTAGATTCAAGTTACATGTATCATGATTTTTCTGATGAAAGAGTGAATAAAAAAAAGAAGCGAATGACCCAACTTACCTTGTTGAAAATGCCATTAAGATGGGTTGACAATTTTGTTCAAGTATGGAAAGGCTACTAACTCAGGCAAGCATTTACTTCATATTTGGTCTTAGGTCTACAGATCCATGGAAATGTCTATGGATCTTTCCTTCTTTTTGATCTTAGGTAAGACCATGAAAAAGTGTAAACTAGCAACATGAGAATTTCATTTCTGGATCATAGGCATATTGAGTTTGAGTTTCACATTGGCAAAATCAATATGCCATACCAAAATTCATGAATTTGAAGTTCTTATACTTAAACGGGTAGTTTGGCAGTGATGACACTTTGTGAGTGTCCCTCTGCTCCAAAAATTGGAACATGTTCATGAACCAACTAATTCTAATGTCTGATTAAGTTGTTTCACCTTTGAGTTAAATTCATGAGACACACAAAGTGTTTCTATTGCCAAACAACCACTAAAGGTGTCAGTAACAATCTCAAAAAAAGAAAAAGATGCGAGAAAAAGAAAACAAATTCAATTCACTTGCAACTAAGCACTGGTTTGATTTGATTTGAATCAAACCTGAATCTGCTGATCATGGGCAGCATGAAGGTTTAGGACTATTGAGGGAGAAAAGTTCCAATGGACGGTTGAATCAAGAGGACGATGGATCAAATCAAAGGTTTGGGACTTTCAATGTGACTTTAAGAGGGTTCAATCCTCATTAAGAAGAGGAAAGGATTGACGGGTAGATAAGATTGGACCTTAGATTTGCTGACTTCTACAATCATCGGTTGCCAGTTGAAGCCAGGAGAGGGTTTTTCTTCATTTTGGCCTTTGGCGCAGACTTTAAGACAAGAAATGCACGCATTAAGTGTTCGATTCCTGACCTCTTTCCCATTGAATCCCTTGAGCCAATTTACCTAGCTAGGTGCGTCCACTTTTAGTTCATCATTGACTCGGATACAGAAATTCATGGTTGTTTTAGATATAAGAGGAATTGAAATCAGCCGTCCAACATCCATTGGTAGCTGGTTAAATTTAAATTAAAAAGTGTTTCAATCAGCAACAGCAAATCATTGGTCATTGTTTGTGGTTTGTAATTATAGAATGCACCATTTGTGACAGTTTTTAACATTGCAAAATTTATTTGAAAAAAAACAAAAACCCATCTGACAATGAACATTGGCCGGCAGATTTCAATTTTTGTAGATATAGTGGCTTAATTCACCCCAGTTTCTTCTTAATATGAAGCTGGCCTACTGATCCTGGATTTTCCTTCACTGAATCTCATTAGGCCAGAGTGAACCCTGTAAAAATCCCGTTGTTGGAAGCCTTATTTCCCAATAATGTTTCTCATGTATCTGAGAAAATTGGAGCCACATTCCTTGATTCCCCTGCATATCACATGTTGTTTCCAATACAGCACAAATGGGGAGGGCTGGAATCAGCCTGAATCTGCTGATCATCGCAGCATATAGGCTTTCTTGCGCAAAAAGGTGAATACAGAGGAACGCAATAATCAAACATGATTGTCCTCTCGAGAGCAAAGTCTCCCTTCAACGGTCCACAGCATCACGTTTGTGGAAGTATCTCCTTAAAGGTGGGTGCATGATAAATGGTAGAGTTTGCATGTGAATCTTCTTTTCTTCATAAGCCACTGAATTTTCAGTGTGGGAAATCCTTGGGAAGTTGAGATTTTGCATTCACTTATCGCCAGAACAAAATAACAATTTAACTCATTTCAGAAACTTCAGCTCAATGCAAAAAACATCTTACCACGGAGGCTTGTCAGCGTCGTTATATCTTCAGCTTCTGTATCTGCACTTTGCCCGCAAACAGCAATTTGAACAATGTTCAGGATATGCATAATGTAGTTAAGCTTGCTTTTCCTTTTCTTCAGTATGCAAGGTCTGCCAAGTAGTTTAGCCAGATCGATGGGAGCTTAAAAGAAGCTAATTTCATGGCATCATTGTTTTGTAAAATGCCAATTTTTACTTTGTCTGTTAAGTCAAAGTTTTATTTACAGTAATCCAGCAGGAATCTACTAGCACCATTTGCAAGTTGTCTCTGTAAATTTCTAAAACTCTGCATTCTGCGTCTAAAACGTAGCTGACTTTGGATCCTGAAATTCATCTGTTGTCCAAGTCGAGCCAGAATAATTTTCTGCGAGGACCTTCCATGCGCCCGAAAGTCGTATCCCCGTTGATCACCGAAGTTATTCAGGTTCTGGTTTCTTCAGACAATTCATCCTTCTGTTCTGTTGGTCAAACATCTTCTCAAGATATTTTGCCTGCTCTTCAATTCTAATCTGCAAATTTCTCTGAATCTGCATAACAAAATGCTTTACACGCTTAATAATTGTTTGTGAGAAATATAAAAATGCTCTCGAACGCTTCAGAAGGATAGTTGGAAATTGGAATCTTTTCTAATTTATGCACGTAAGTTCGGGCGAAGGACAAAAAGCAACGTACAAAGTTTGAAGAAAGTGATCTGTCTTGCTTCGAATTTTTTGTAGGTCTAATAGATTGATCTGCTCCAGGATTTGTGACTCTTAATTGCAAAATGTTTTCTCTATTTTACAAGAAAACAACATTTGTTCATACTAGTTTAATCAGTTCAATACTCAAACAAGTCTGTATCAACAAAAACTGATACATGCTTAAAGGGTCAGCATGTAAAAAGGAATTTGACGGTTACTGGCCCCAACAATACCTCTAATTGTTCATGCAAGCTCCTTTGGACGTCCATTTGCAGGCGCAAGGCTTCAGTAATTTGCATCCCGCTGTTCGTTGAGCATAATTAGAAAGATTGGTAAAGAATTAATAAGATTGGCACTGCTATTCAGTACAAATGGAAACTCCAATTGAGAAATCCGGGAATGTATGCAAATGCAAGGGACTTACTTCGTGAGGTCCATGGGTGGTGTTTCTTCCATTCTGTTTGTCTGGATCTTACCTGAGATATCAATAACATTCACTCACAACCTTTAAATACAGCAAGATAACTTTCTCAAGAAATTCTTTACACTTGTCTACTGATCCTAGTACCACAGGATCTTCATTTTCCAACGGTGAGTCTCTGAGAACTTGTACTGTTCGCAGTAGAATCAGTCATTTTTTCACATCAGGTCCAGTAAAATGAGGAAACCATTTTCCTTGTTTCCATTTTCCACAACACTGTAACAGTTTATGGTTGTTGACATGATCGGATCGAACCATATATAAAAAAGACTATTCTCAGTGTTGAGTTAGAAAAGCTGTGAACATGCTTGTTTTTTAATGCTATACTGCATGTTCATACTAGTCAATTTCTTGTGGCAAATTACTAGAGTCCTGTTTGCTATTTCTAGTACTAAAAATATTGATATACTCTTTACTGCTGAATAGTATATGACTTTAGAACTTGAGATAGCATAACGGTTGTCTCAAAGAGTGCACGAATGATCATCATAGCGACATGGTCCAAGCAAGACCCCACCTTGTTTGATGAGGCTTTTCGTGGCACTTTTAGGCATTGTCTTGCCTATGCCTTGCAAGGATCCAAGGGCACCTTGCACTTGTCGTAAAACTTTGGATGTGATAACTACTGATAGCATGCAGTAGAAGTTATTCAAGAAGAACAAGCTCAAGCATTTGTACATATATTCCCTAAGAATATTCATCATGACTGATGCACATATAGAGGTATACATACTGTCAATAAGTATACACGTGTAATGCACAGATGCAGACAAATGTGAACACGTGATATAAAAAAGGCCATTTCTTTGTGTTCCATAGGACCCTCTGTGTATCTCAGGTGATTGTTAGGTTCAAAAAAGTTAAATGACAACAATGCAAAAATTTAGTTTCAGTGGTTTGAACTGTAAACATGAAAACGAAAGTACTCTTAAGAACGCGTTGTCAAAGAACATGTATGTGAAAAAAGTCTTCTCTCTGATCAATTATTTGATAATATAAAGCACCAGACATTGCATGGATTTATCTATCCAAGAATATGAACTATATACACATATACGGTCTGCCTACTACTAGGCTCCTACCAGTCACAGGGTCATAGTCTATGGAGTATGTACTGTTATATTAGGTGTAGGGGCCTTGTCACACAAGCTGTAAGATGCATTTCCCAAGATGATGAAATTGACGGGTCACATTTCATGAAGAGAAGTCAGTTTAAGCATCAGTAGGTACAAAACATCATGTAAAAGTCTTGACACATAAATGAAAGCTAGCTTATTCTAAACGTGCTTAAGCGCTGTGTCCTCTTGCTTTCAGTAATCAGGTCTACATAAATCAAGTGTAACTGTGTGTGTACACCTCTATATGTGATGTAAAACTAATATGAGTCCTAATGACAATGCTAAATCCGTTTCTATGTTATGTCAGTGCATTTTCCTGAAGTATTATAAATGGAAGTTATGCAATTTCAGCAAGTCACATACTTAAGCAGTTATATGAATTACTAGCTTTTACCTTGAACAAAACTTGGTGTATGCTTTGCTATCCGGTATTTCTGCAATGCCATGATAAGTTACCTCATTATAAAAATAATCAGATAATATGGTTCAAGTGAAAGACTGTAAAACAGAGAAAATAAGCTGACCTGCAAATGGCTTTTGATGTGGCATATTGTTAATCCATCTAAGTTCATAAGTTTTTGTATCTCCTTGGGAGTTGCTTCTGCACTAGCAAGTAGCAAACTTCCATGAGTTTCCAACATATTCATCCTTCTGGTAACTTGCAAGATTTTCTAGTAATGGAGGATGTTACTCACTCTCTGCACCACCCAGATTATTGACAGCTTTAACAAATTCATCATGCAATTCTTGGGTCCACCTGATGCGTGCTTTGTTTGTTAGTCCTGTGGCAGAAGGTACAGAGGTACATCGGGAAGTTGATACATCCTGTGTGGGTTCCTTTGGCTGCTCATACCAGGTCTGATTGGTAATTTCTTTTGCTTGCGGCTTGAAAAAAGGATGACTAACCTGTAATCTCACTGGACAGAATTAGATGAGTATTTTTAGAAAAGAAAAATACATAAAACAACATCTAATTGGAACACCAATCAGTCCAAATGTAAGCCTCAAAGACCTGCCTCGGATTCAATAGCATTAGCGTCAAGGGGCTTCTTCCAACTTATATCTAAAATTTGTGGACCAATCATCCTTGGAAA
This sequence comes from Nymphaea thermarum, assembly GCA_011799765.1. Taxonomy (NCBI): domain Eukaryota; kingdom Viridiplantae; phylum Streptophyta; class Magnoliopsida; order Nymphaeales; family Nymphaeaceae; genus Nymphaea; species Nymphaea thermarum. The sequence goes on from JAANDH010000046.1 coordinate 292,245, forward strand.
TAATGTTTTTCTGTCACTGCTTTCTCCCTGTAAGTGTCCTCCATTTCTTTGATTAGTTGCACCTGAGAACCAGCAGTTACCACATGGTGGACAGTCTGAACCTGAATGATGCTTACCAAATGACACCAAGTTGAGGTTGTCAATCTTTCTTAAATCATAGTGATAGAGATCATGCGAAATCACTGGTTGAGCAACAGTGACACACTTTTCTTGTGAACTGGAAACCAACTTTGGCTGTTGAAATTGACGAAAACAACAAGGGTTTAGCTGCTGAGCATGTGCATGAGAAGTAGATGGAGAAGCTCTACATGGTTTCAAGGTTTCAGCATTGGAAGTTATGATCTCTGGCTGCCATGATCGGACATCCTGAAAAGCAGATGGGCTGGTAGACAGTAAAGTCTCTTGTCTCATAGAACCCTTCATTGGAAACTCTCTGGATGAAGCATTCGGATGTGTAACATTTACACATAATGTCTCCTGTAAACTGTAAGCAGTCCAGCTGTGGGGGGAAGAGTCTGAAGCCAGACTATTGACCTCTGCTTTCCCATTCTGCCATACTGCCGTGTCTATGTTGTGAGTGTTCATTCCCTTGAAAAGCTGACTGTTAGAAGCACTTTCTTATAACTGAAACTGGCTGGCCTTTATAGTAAAGCCTTCAAAGAAAGAACTCCCCGATAGAATGGTAACAGAGGCCTCTAAGTGTTACCTGTTGCTGGATTTTTTCTTTGCTGCCGTCTTTTATCGCACAATCAATTTCCTTCTAAGGATTCCAGGCATATACATAATATTGAATGTGTTTAAGAAATTCAAATGCTCCCACAGCAACTCAGGAAATGCAAGTAGCAGAAATACACGAAGGGGTCACTCTCTTTCCAAGAATACGCGTGCGACATATATAATATATATAAGAATTCTTTCAAGTCAATATCCTCACTGCATTCATGCTGGAAAAGACAAGTATAGATTACCTCTGCGGTGTTCATTATTTCATAATTTTGGTGAAGCAAGAATGCTTTATGTATAACAATTCTAATAATTTAGGCTATAAGCTGTTCATAATGTTATGCATAGCTTTTGTGTATGCTGTGTCCTAGAAGGGAAAGGAAGGGGCATACAAATAGTTACATAGATAAGGCACACCTTGTACAGTGCATTAACATTGCACATCATATACAAGGCACAAATTCCGCACTTCAATGGATAAAGACAGCCATAATTATAGTCTAGCATGTAGGAGAATCCAGAAAAGGAATTCATGAAAGCAGAAGAATATTTCCGCTACTTTTGATGATAAGGGTGGATTCTATCTTCTTTGGAGAATATGCTGGCAAATGGGGTGTTAATTACCATAATGTATTTGGTGAGCAAGTACGATGATGGTTTTTGGCTAGTTTTCTAATGGTAACTCTATAGTGTTCTCTTCCGTTCAGAGTAGCTGCCCGAAGGTCCGGTTACGCCAAAACAAAACATTATAACCGTTGGTCATACATTTCTAAAAGGAAAACTTTGGACCTACCCAACAAAAGGATGGTGATGAGAAGAATAATTTGTTCCTTTTCTGACTTTTGACTAAATGTACGACTAATTTTTAATGGCTTTGAGCTCTGGAATTTAGAAATTCATAAACAATATAAAGTAACAGTGGCGTTGTTTGACTGGAAAATTTGGGACCAGATTAATGAAAAGAAAGACATGAAAGTCTGCGGATTAGGGCTCCTCAAAGCAAAATAAATTGTTAACAATCTGCTCCTAAACATATGCCTCCGCAAAAAGAAGTTGAGAAAGAAATTAAAAATGAAAAGGCTACACCAGTCTTGTGACATTTCTCCAAAGAGAACCATATCCTCTTATTTTTTCAAATTCAATCACCACTTTGCTTAGGGGAATCTTTCAAAAAGGAATATCACTTTCTTATTCTCTTGTCAAAATTCATTTGGGGACCAGAAAATTTTGGGAGTGGATTGTTCTTTTCTTGTTTGTGAAGGAACTGAAACTTGATCCTTGGATGTTTTGCTTCTCTAAGAAAACCTGAACAGCCATGTTATAAAGCGATCCCGAAGTTTCCGACCACGAAATGATAATTCTGTTCGCACCAACAAGAAAATATTTCAGAGGTGCAACTGTACAAAATCTGTACAATTTGCGTTGCACCCAACGGAAATCCAGTATTCATAAGTTGGTAATTTATCTAATACAGGTAGCTACGATATGTATGCGCTTCTGGTGGCTTTCGTTTAGTTTGAGCTAGCAAGCTGGAGTTAGGTGGTAGATCTTTTCTTCTTTCTCTTTTTCTTTACTAACGAGTTCGAGTTAGGTAGACAGTAGACTCCTACTAGATTATGTCAAGCGGTGTACCTGTGTTCCAACCTGTTGGTCTCTTCAACTTAAAAGTACTTGAATTGCTCTGTTGGACAGGTTGTTTGAACCAAACCAGCACTGAACGCGTATCCTTTTGCAAATCTGAGAGGGACAGTTCGACGAAAAACGCCACCAATTTGAGAAGATATCTTGGAACTTTCCGTCTTATCTAACCAACCTCTAATAAACCGGCTTACGTATTCAAATGGAGAATATCACAAGCAATTAGAAATCGAATGGTTGGTGAAATCATCTATATTTTAGTATCTGATACTTTGATTCCTTGAGAAGCTTTAGCACTAGTACAACAAAAATGAGATTAGAACGTATTGCAGGAAATGTCGGGAGGATCATTCGTCGAGCTGAAGGCACAGAGGTCTCAGAAAATGTGATCCTGGGCCCTTCCAAACGCACCTTCCTCAGGGGGTCCAGTGGAGGCCGCCAACGAAAGAGAGAGAGGATCGGTGGGTAGCTACTAGTGGACCTTGCCAATTTTTTTACACTCATCAACGCCCCTGAGTTTGTTTGTTTCTTATGTCTTTCTTTCCTTTTCTGAATCTTAGCACCGTATTATTAATAATTGCAATTATATACATCTAGAAGCAACAGAGTCTATTATTTTTCTGCCTAGGAAAAATCAGCTTGATCATTTGTATACGGCGCCATTCCTTTAAACCGGCAACTTGTTGAGATGCCCTTGTTTATATTTGTTTCTAGAGTTGATGTAAGAATTTTTCTTTTTTTTCTTTTTCTTTTATGACTAGTAGAAACCGCTAAGACTATATTGGTTAGATGCCACATGAGTGAGCAATTGGCAGCAATTTGTCCATGCCCATGTTTTAATCACTGTAAGGACAAATATGTGGACATTTTAGCTGAATTAGTTGTGCTTTTTACTTGTTTTCTGGTTTAACTCCAAAGTCCATATTGATGTTGATATACTGATCCAGGATCTTAGTCCGCAGAACTGATTATACTAGAGTAAACCCGGTAAGTCCTTTTGGTTAAAGCATTATGGTTCAGTATGGTGGATTTCTCTTGTGATCAAGACAAATTGGAATCAAATTCCATGTGACCCAAGATATCTTATGTTATTTTCGTCACAAGACCCCGTGTTAGGTTATAGCTTTTAAATTCAATCTGAGTCCAAACCACAGTTACTAGGATATGAGATGGACAGGGGAAGAGGCCGGAATGAGGAAATGAACATTACTCGAAAGTGGGAAGCGAGGTATACTTATAGAAGAATTAGATAAGCAAAAGAATTAAGTTTAAAGACTGCCACAAAAATTACGTAAATTAAAAAGAAAATTTTGCTAAAACACACCTCAAATTTTGATAAAATACTAGCATGCATAAGTTTCAATTTTCTTTTTATTTTAACCACCTAGCTTACATAGAAAACTGTTGAATAAATGATAGAAATCCAAACTTAGACGTCCCTTGTTATACAACCAGAACTTAAGCATGTTTAATTTAGTAAAAACTTTAAACTTAAGAACATGAAAGTGCATTAAAAGGAACATAAAAGATAATGAAAGGTTAAGTGTAACAATATAATGACAAAAATGTATTATTGTTCCAAAAAATTGACACGATACAATGAGAAAAGAGTATGATAAGGCAACGAAAATTTGAGAGGAATGAGATGAAGCAAAAAATAAATTATTTAAGGAGCCAGTTTCTAATTTAAAATGAAACGGACCTTTACCGAAAAGAGAGAGAATTTTCTCTAACCTTTTTCCCTTTGAGGGAAGGGTCAAGTTCCTGATTTTTCAAATATGGTTTTTGGAGAAATGAGATCTCCTTTTAAATACAAGTTAAAACATTCATGGAACAGCACACAAACAAAGGTAGAGAGTTTATGAAATTCTTTGTTAAGTATCCATTCATAAGGAGAATAAAACATCAGTACATTGATTCACTACACTTGTCAATAACTTGGGAAGCTGGAAAATTGAGATTCCGAGGGAAAAGGGAACTGAAAGACTACTGGTTGCTATCTAGACGAAATTTGGCACATATCATACATCAGAGGATAGATCTATAAAATGAAAATCCTTTGGATATCTAAATAGACTAAGTGAACATTGATTTGTATCCCCAAATGTTGGTCCGCTTGAAAATAAAAGATTTTAATATCAGTTGATCACTCGGACTTGCAAGCAACAACACAGAGCGTGAGGAAATCAATGATAGGTGTCGAACGTCGATAAGCATTGAACACAGGTTTTAATTAGATTTTATTAGCAACCTCGGTTTAGTCAGTATCCCCATCAAATTATAACAAGGAAAGTATGCTGGAAACAAACGCTTGTCCTCCAACACGAAGGCTTTAGGCCAAAACCTTAGCTAGGTTACATTTATTCACTCCTTTAACACCAAAATGAGATGTGGCAATTTCTGTAAATCGCATGATAATGTATTGTGCAATTCTGTTTACAAGCATGATATCACTGACACCCATCTTCCACGAAAGGATGCAAACCATTTCGCTTTGGAACAGTTAAGCGGTGGGTCGAACCTGAACAGATTAATCAACAAATAATAGGGGGAAGAGAAAACCATGCTGAATCAAACACATCATCTCCCTGCTTCCACGGTGTAACGAGAGGTTTATTCGTTACCACTGAGTCTTAACGATAATTCTGGAAAGACATAATGTTCACTTCTTCATATTAATGAACGTCGAGTAAATGATAGACAAAAGGGTTAGATAGAAGTGTTAAAGGTTATTTGTTTTTTTTTTTCTGTTACCAAAAACACGAATAATCTTAGAACAGTAAAAGATCTACAGAATATCGTTTTCTCAAGCATTCCATATACACATTAACACGAACGGAAGAGATCTTCATTCACCTGCTGGAAAAACCTGACTTTTACGCAGTGAGAATGACTAATCAAATTTAAGACAGCATCCGTGGACAATGTGAGCATGAAAATTCAATTACAACATGCTGGGATATATGCTTTCCGGGACTATGATAATTATACAAGCCATTTGTGGCACTAGCTAAGAATGCTCAGACATCCAAGGCAGTCGCCAGGAGAAAAAATTAAAGAAATATATAAAAATTCCCTCCAATTTATTTTTCTAATCTATTGCCCACATCATCCCCACCCACGTTTATAATACAATAATGAGACTTCCCGCAAGTAATGTACGTTGGATCAAGAAGTCGTTGCCACTACAGGGTTTATTTCGAGCTGCTGGCAGCAGGTCTTGCTCAGAGGTGCAGACTATGATCACCCAAAAGCACGGAGAGGATCAGGATCAAAACCTGAGAAAGCGGGGATAATCTGATTGCCTTTTGATCATAAGCCTCCAGCTTGTATTTATCACAACACCCCGACTTCATCTGGCACATGCAATTTCTCCATTGCTGACTGTCAATTCACAAGCAAGCTATTAGCAGGATGCCTATACTTCCCCAAGCAAAAGATTGGACCTACTTCCAGGGGTTAATGGTACTTCTCTGATCATGTGAGATTGATAACAAGGGTCCTTTATATTATGCAAAAGAAACAATAATATTGTTGACCTTCTCTCCAAACTGGTTGTAATTTCAAGAACCACACATGCTCTTCACATGTCTACGTCTCTATGTGCAACAGACTAACTCCTCTGCCAGCCACCAGGTATTTGGGAGTATGAGCGTATGCGAGTTCTTATCATGGCCCCCAAGTACTTGGGTGTAGTGAAGCGTGAAACATATGCAAAGTTTGCATGACCACCTTAGCTACAAACAAGAAATTCTACCCCTTTTTATGAGAAAACAACGAAAAATGCACTGGTTTCCAATGGAACAGGGCAATAAGTTTCTAGTCTCATGCTCAAAAGAACACGACGGCAGTGGAAGAAAAGCTCGCTGCAGCTATGAATGGACATTTGGGATCAGTTAAGCAATAACCAACAAAAATACCTTGATAGCAGCTACATCAGCCTCAGGTGGTCTTAGATCAAGTGCCACTCCGAAATGAAACATTGCCTTGTCATGTCTGTTGAGTCGCTTGTAAATTTTCCCCATCAATGCATGGACACTGCTCTCACGAGGTGCAAATTCTTTTAGCTGCTCTAAGTGTTGTAACGCTTCATCGAACCTTTCAACACTCGCAAGGATATTGGCTCTCTCGAACATAGGGAGTGGGTTCTTCTCATCTGCTGAGATGGCCTTCTGAAGTATATCAAGGGCTTCATCATTTCTCTGCCATATGGTGGAACAATGAGCACAAACAGCACGTTTAACAAGCTTATAAGCAGGAAACAAGTTATCTAATAGGAGGTGTATATGAATTCACTAGGCATATGTAGATAAGAAAGATCAAAAAGACAATTATCTAGGAACAGGTGACATTATTTTCACATGAGATGATATCATGAAAAGAAAAGCAAAAGTATTGCTAGCAAAAGTCAAACTTCTAAAGTTGCTCATATAGGCCAGAGAGACAAAGCACAGCTTTGTCGATAAAATATGATGTCATTGAAACATGGTAGGCAAGGATCCTTTTGTCTTGAGAAATTCTTAAAAGTTGGATCAGTGATTGCCTCATGGATCAGGTGAGAGATGGACCCGTGAGCAAGAGTAACCTAGGGATCACTGTCAAAACCCATTAAATGTCTCCAGATAGAAATTTTGATGTCTATATCAAGAATCAAAAGTAAGATGCCTCAACCACTTAGCAGCAACGTTTATACAGCACTTTCTCATTATTTAAACTATGCAGCAATCTGAAAGTATTTGTTATTTAAAGTACTGATATATTATCCAATCATTGCAAACACACCTTTAAAGCATGCAAAGCCATCCCAAGATAGCACATGAGAACAGATGAGCGTGGATTTATCTGGAAAGCACTCCGAAAGTGATGCTCAGCAAACTCAAACTTTTCTTGGCGAAGGTAGATCATGCCAAGGCCATACCATGCATTATAATGCCTTGAATCTATTCTAAGCGCCCCCTGGTAACACTTCACACCATTCTCAAAATCCTCCATCGACACATACCTGTAAAAATGATTTAGAGTTTCTCCCTAAGCAATCAATTTTTTCATCCAAAAGATTAGCATAAAGTCTGAAGTTCATACTCATGACCGCAGAGTGTCTGTCCATAAGCAAACCGTAGGTCCAGATGAACAGCTCGCTGAAAGCTTTTTAGTGCAGTTTCATGATCCTTCTGCAAGCTATAGCAATTTCCTACAGCACACCTGCAGACAGCACATGATGAATACCAATATAATCTGGAATTCTACAAATCAAGGTCAACATTATCATTGGAAGCAATTGTTGAAAGTGACAGTTTATATGGAAAAAATTGTACAATTTTTTTTTGACATGTTCTTTGTTCTTTGAACTGTCATAACATGACCAGCACCACGTTTTAAGATTGAGAAAGCAACATTCTTATAAAACAATCACAAGATTATTCAAATGATAAAATGCATGTTTTCAGCTACACATATTGATATATTCCTTTCAAAGTGTTCCCCATTTTTAAATTTTAGTAAATGAGGTGACAATTACTATGTAACCCACCATATAAAAGATTAATGTATTATCAAATGTGCCAACATATAGACTGGCAAGCAACGATGTATCATTGTTGTGTTTCCATCACATGGTCAAAACCGAGTTCCACCAAAAGTGACAGAAAAGATATACAATTCGTCGTGAGGGATTATATTCATGGAGATGACCAAGAAATCGTGTGACTGCATTCAATACATGTAAGAAATAATTAAAGAATCGAGATGGTGTCACTTGTACTTAAAAGAAAGCACATTCAAAGGAACAAAAAACCCGCAAGCCTTTCAATGCAGGTGAGAGGATTAGGGTCAACCTATGAGGAAAGAAAAAACAAATGAAAATAGATTAAGACCCTCTTTGAAAGCCAAAGGTCATAGAATCTCGGAAAACTGATGTCCTGCAATCACAATTCTCATCAAGGGTTCAGGCCAGATATACATGTAGTAGCCCTTCTAGGATCTCAACCACAAGGATTAGAAATTTCCTGTTTAGAGAGCACAGCGGTAAAAAAGGGGGAAAAAGTTATTTGACCCTGTATAAACAAACTTCACCCTTGTGGTTATTGTACTCAGAAGTTAGAACCATGATTGCATGCAAAAGCAAGTTCTTTTAAGTTTTAAGTTTTATCATTTGATCCATAGGAATAGCTTTGGCATGCTTTCAAGTTTAACTTTAAGATCATCAGGAATATTGGTGGCCTTATATACATAGGTCTCATACTACCCTGTACTTTGCTTCTAGCCCCTTTTGGGTGTGAACTATGTCACATAGGTGCAGCGTACGGATGCCGGTGCTGGAGCAGCACATCCCCAAAAATTTAGGTGCGGCAGTGTGGCAAGAATATTTATTTTTTATTATTAATTTATTATTATAAAATATATATATATACACACATATAAGAATTAAGAAATTTAGAGTATACACTATAGTCTATACACCCTACATTACACACTCTATGGATAAATTATATACTAACATTATATATTACATACTTATAAGTTATAATGTATTGTATATATGAATGTAACATATTAAGCATTAACATGCTTACAAAGTACAAACATTAAAGAAGTAAACAAAAAGCAACAAAACCAGGACAGAACACAGAAATGGAAAAAAATGCTAAACAAGAAATTGCAGCAAAACACAAAACTGAGAAAGTGAAAAAACTAACAGTCAAATATGAACATTTACTGATTTAAGCATAAAAAAACAAAAATAGAAGCACCTGTGCTATGAGTCATTAGTATCGCTTGCACAACAAAATGAAATACAAACTCAAGAGTGCCATGAGGAAGTGCAGATGGCAGAATCAAGCCAAAAATAGATAGAAAAACAGCTGTTTTGTCGGAAATAGGGTTGAGAAAGATGCACACGACAATACTACTGAAATAGAGCAGAGAAGACTTGTGTTCCACTCAAAGACCCATTGCACGTTGCAGCCGGCCGTTGTTTGACCCCCTCAATTGCCGAAAATGACTTTCCGTTCAACTAGATACTTCAAAACCCACTCAGGGGAAGAACGCACAGGAGGAGAGGAAGAGGGTATACAATTGTGCCCTAAACCCTCTTTTTAACATTAAAATTTTTTAAAATAAAAAATATCAAAAAAGGACGAAAATAGGCTTCATGCGGTTTGACCGCACCCTACTCGAGTCAAACACGAGTCGAGTGCGTGTCCAAAATGGACGAAAATGATCAGGTGCGGTCAAACATACCCGACTCTTGTTGACTTGTGTTGGGTGCAAATTCGAGCCACACCCACACCCGAGTCAAGTTGACACGGGTGCGGCAGTCACTTTGCAGCATCCATGTAACTTAGGGTGTGAATTGAAGCTGGTCATGGTCAAGCTGAAATCCACCAGAATAAGCTCTTAGGACAGTTTTGGGTGGGGTTCTTACAGTTGATATCAGAATTACTTTCAACACTCAGATGCAGCGTCCAACTTGCAACTATGTGTTCCTTAAATATGGTAAATAATTAATTCTTTGGGAATGGCTGGGGAACGGTTCAGCTCAGACCACAACATTTTGCACATGCCAATGCAGCTATGCTAAATCAAACACTTGGATATGAGAGGCGTTCAAGCACTGCCAAATATATTAGGCAATTAGAATTGTTTACATATTCAAAGAAAAACCACCTGCCATAATTGAAAACTGGAAACATGAATAAACAGAAACACATTTCAACCTCAACTGCACTAAAGGGCCTTGAAAAATAATGAAAGAACATGTACGTCTATGATAAGCATCCTAATGATGGGTGACAACATCCTACTGAGGTATTCTGGACCTAACAAAACATTTCATGAGCATCAACAACATTATCAGATGGCTATGCTACCTGCTACCTCTTGGTCTTGATTCCAAGTTTCAGAGTGAGCAGTCCAAAGACTCCAAACAATTAAAAGAATCAGTTATTTTGGGCCCGCAAGATGGTATCTGATTTCCTGCTTTTCATATTCTTTTATAATTAAATGTTCTATTTATATTGTACTGGTTTTAAACAAAGCACCTAAGACTCAAAAGACTTATGTGGATATCATCCTTGAGATTGAAAACAATGACATTGACTGTCTCTTATCCAAAGTAAAAAAAAAAAAAAAGTATCAGAAATCCATGTGGAAGCAATATTGACAACTGCCTGAATTTACCAAGTAAAAAGTGCATACCTACTCGACTAAAATTTTTCCAAGCATAACAATACTTAACAATGTTCTACAGGTAACTGGTAGAAGAAAAAAGAACAATTCCAGCACCAATTAAATTTAAAAACATACCAAGCTTGAGGTGACAACCGATCTACTGAAATTAACTCTTGGGCCAAATAGCTCAATTTCATGTCTTCCTTTAAATGCTGCACACAACACGTGAGATGAGTTAGGAAAATATAATGAAAATTCTGACTATAAGGAGTAAATGGCAACAATGTAGTATGGGCTTATTGAAAAAAACAGCTAGTGTGGAACTATAGAACATGAGAGTATAGACCACATTATGAAAGTTACAAGGAGCCATAGTCATGATAAAGTGTTTAAGTAGACAGCACATGCAAGGATAGTCAGATTACAGTTCTGAGTCTCTGACCGATCTGGCTGACTGATCTCAAGGAAGGCTAGAGCAGGCAGACTGGAAGAATGTCACTCTCATTGGCATGCTGAGGGGGCTTCACTCAGGCAACAATCAATGTTGAAGGTTTTCAAAGACATATACAGCACAGCAACCTAGTTATCTGAACCAATTGAAGTAGACATGCTTTTCTAGAGCCCATACTTATGCTGAAAAAAGTTGAAAAGCATCCATTGGATGGGAGCTACCCTAATGTTGGAGTGGAGGCCCTAACATTGCAAACGATATTAAAAACCAAAAAAATAATAGTAAGGGCATGACCATTTTGGTCAAGATGATAGCACATCTTTCAAGCCCAGAGTCTCCCACTAGTCAAGGTAGCAAATTTCACATCACATGGATAAACTACCATGCATAGCATTAGTGAAGTCCTCTGATCTCCATTTCGCTATTAGGTTCTAGGATGATACGATGATGACAAAAAATAACAAGATTCTAAAGCACCAATGCTTCACGTCCAAAGAATCACCAAGTGTGAGATTATCTAGAATACCCAGACACACTTGTAAGCTTTCAAAATTTAAATGTACCGAAAGGAATGGAAGTGGATGAGACAACCATACAACCATAAGTGGACAGCAGGATACATAACAAAAAAGGACTATACAATTGTAAGCACAAGGATCTTACAAATAGTACAGTAGAGTAAACATCCATTTCATCCAACATGTAAGGTGATACACGGCGAGCCCAACTGAAGGCAAGTTCTGCCTCTAAGTAATTGACCATCTCGTAATATGCTTTTCCAACCTGATGGGATTATACAAAGTGAGTTTAACATAAGAAACACATTATGCACTTCAACGTAGTGTAAAAAATCCATGAACTACATAAACAGAATTAACCTGGCAAAGAACCCAACCAGTAGCATACTGCTGGGGAGGGAGTTTGAGAAAGGTCTCCACTGCTTCCTGTTAGAGGGAGAAGTGTGGGATTAGCTTGACATAAAGTTTTTGTGTTGCAATTCACAACTTCTCACTAAACATAATGCAGCTTCACACCTGGCATTTATATACTCTAGAAAGTCTATAGCCTTCACCAAGTATGCGAAGCAGACCAAGAAGCTCCACAGCTCCATCACTTAACCTTGAAAGATTTGCTGTTCCTGCTGAAGTGTTTGCTCTGTCCCGGTCATAAGGCTTATCATCACATACAACTGAGAGAGAGCATGCAATATCATCTGGGCCATTGTTATCCATGGTATCAGACCGCCTCACTGCAAACATGAAATGTATGTAAGTGACCACAAATTTCTGCCTCCAATGAACCACCTTCCATCACAATGGGATGGGAGATTGTTAGGGAAAAAAGATGCACCACAACGAACCGCACCTTGGTGTACATGCATCCACCTTATTTTCGAATAAATATCACAGGACTTGAATGAAGGACACACTTTATACCTCTACAATAATAATTTTATTTTCCAAAATCAGATACATACCAAGATTTGATTGAAATTCTTATGTTATCCTACCCTTTCTCCAAAAAAATAGAAAATAAAAAACTGATAATCTAACACCGCACATGCATGCATATGTGCACATGTGCATCATGCAAATACTAATATGGGAATGCCAAAACATAGGATCAAGTCTACATATGAAAATATCTATATTTTTTAAAAAACACCATGTCCAAGCAAAAGGTCAAACAGAACAGACGGCATTGACACCACAGAATAAGGCCATGGTACATGACGGTATGGGCAATCAATCCTGTCAAAGAACAGGATGTCTTGGCAACCTCATTAAAGCAAAGAGAGACATAGTTAAGGAGCATCATCAGGATTATTGTTGGGAGCTTGATTATGGAGTAGCCAGCAGTACAGTGAAAAAGTTCAGCTGAATTTGATGTCCAATAATTTACTAAAAGGTGCTATGCATCACCTTTATCGAAGTTTTCTGAAACCCATGCCTGTCCCTTGCGAATAGTCACAGATCGCAATGACGAGTTCATCTTAGAATAATATCCTCCAATAAGTTTGTTAGAGGAATGATTTGTTCCATTTCCTCCAAAATGAGCACCTGAATTTGCATGATTAGTGGCATCACCAGCAAGTCTCGTACTTCTTCGAGGCGCTGAATCTGAGAACAGCCTTCCAGGAACCTGCAAAAACATTGTAGGCACCAGATATGAATATGTACTTGTAATCATTACAAGTGACTAACTAACCCATACCTTCCCCACACATCACCAGCAATAGTGCTTAACAATACGAGAAAATTTATAAGACCCAGAGAAAGTATAAATGGATTCATGAGCTCAATATGACACTGACATTATAGAGATCAAGGGAACAATTGGCTCCCCCTGACTGGAAAGCACAAAATGTTCAAAGGATTGGTATAAGAAGAGAGACACGAGAATGCACCTGAGAGTAAGTGGCACGAGCAGAAGTTGATCGAAAGCTCTGCACTCAAGTCCAATCAACATAAGAGAATAAGGACTCCGAATGTTGGAAAGCAAAGATGAGATGCAAAGATATTCAAATGAGAAGACATACAAGTACGGCAGACGGTGGAGGTTTAACATTGATAGCAGATAGTGAAGATAATTATCTGGAATCTGGAACCGAAAGGACTTTGAAGGGACAAACAGACAAAAGATCTGAAGGTGTAGAAGGTAAAAGATGGCAGCCATAGCAAGCCAACAAACTTGAAAACTAGACAGTAGACACTCCAGAAGGTAACAACTTTAACTCCCTATTCATTAGGTAGGTGAAACTACATGATTCCCACTCATTGGTAAAAAATGCAAGAGTTTTGAAGTCAAAAAATTAAGGGCCCCGTTAGTATCAAGACTAATAACCAGTACAGGTAACAGACCTCTTGGCAAGTGAGAAGATGTTAATGCAACAGACGAGGGAAGTTCGATGGAATGCTCTAGGTCACAAACAACATAGAACAAAGAAAAGCTAGTTAGGAAACCTTTCGGAGTTTGCCTTCATCCATCAACTTTCGCCTAGGGGCCTGGCCAACTGCATTAGCAGTAGACTTTGGAGAAAATTCACCACTAAGTGAGCTGATGTTCTGCTGTATATGAACATTTCGATAAACTGGAGGTGGAGCAACACTTGCTAACTGCAAAGAAGTTGGAGAAAAAGGAAGAAATTAGATAACTTATGACCACACACAAAAAATCAGAACAGTCAGACTCCTCTTGAAAAACAAAAGAAAAATGTAACACCACCACCACAAACCAGAGCCTAATCAGCCTAGAATAGATAACTCAAAATGCAAAATAATGTTTTATGAAAGAAACATAATCCCTGACCCTCCAAGAATCTCTTCAATACTCGGCAGAAATCACCAATCAGACTTCAAACTTCAAAGTGAAAGGGAAGAGAAAATATAGAAACATGACACAGCTACATAAAATTTATACGTGTCTAATCTTTAGTAGAAGCAACAGCAAGGACACCTATGTCAGGATAACACCATATGCTGGCACCGTGACCCAAGTGAAGGGAAAAAGTTTTATCAACACAAGCCAAATGAATTATGAGTTTCACATTTTATCCAAGCAGATCATTATTCTTGGACGGTGGAATAAAGACATACGAAACCTCCACATGTATCAATCGCAGTTTTCAACTCCCACCAATCATGCAAATTTCTCCAGAGTTGAACCAGTCTCTTTGCTAGTCGTAGACTACCATTACCTGCTTACAGAAAAGATAAGAGTCCACCACAATATACTCACGCATGCAGAACACTGGGGTTTCCTTTCATAAAAACCTACTTTGCATTGGTTAACATCAGCCTTATATACTAAGACTAAGACCCACAGGTCTATTTAAAAAAGTGACCCCACTCTCTATTCTATGCTATTTAAGTACTCATGTTTTCTTCTATTTACATTTGACTCCCCCATATTTACTCGACTCTATCACTCTCATAATGGGCCAAACACTCCAGCTTTTAGTGTTTGAACCAACAGCTTGTTTTTACATTATGTCCAACATTTTCGAAAACATAACAGATAAAGGAGGCCATCCAACATATTTGGCAATAAAAACCTAAAAAATCATAATGTAAATGGGAAGCCAGTTACAAATACAAATTCATGCACTATTCTGATCAATAACATGGGAAAAGAAAACACTTGGGTACCTGGTTTGACACTGGAGAAGGGGTATTAAACGGAGATGTATTTGACGAGCCAAAATTTATTTGTTGACCAACATGTGCTACTCCTATCGCTGCACCATGCAGGTTAGCTGCTGTATCTCTTACATGGCTCCCATGTGATTGTTTCAACAATTTTGGACTCATTTCATCAGAACTGGAAATTTGATTGCATGTTAAACTGTGTTCATCAATGCCAGTGCGTAGATTGCAACAGTCTGAATCCATGTTAAAACAGTGTTGCTGAAGGCGAGGAATAGCAGATTCCCCAAAAACTTCATTTGCATCTTCTGCAGCACCTGAAATGCCACAGAAAATTTCTGTTGTAACATGACCAATTTAGATGATAATGCTATTATCACCTACTTGTAGATGAAGGAACAAAATGCACAATATTTAGACCTAAACCAACTTATGACACTTAAAAGAAAAACACAAAATTGACAATAATGACCAGAAATCTTTAACATCCTTGCACAAAGAATGTTTGAAACAATAAAGGCTAACCTAAAATGCATAGCTCCTCATATGCAGCCCACATTAATGGATCCATGGACAGTGCTTGCATAAAGTGTTCAACAGCAAGCCTCCTTCTGTCAGTGTACCTAAGGAAAGAGAGAGATGGTAAACATAAAAGTTAAAAGAAGACTCTGTTTTGTGCTTTCACATGTATTTAACAAAGAGAAGGCCATGCACATCCATCAAAGAAGAACATTAGAAGGGTGTTTGATAGAAGAACGTTGTGTTTTTGGAACACCAAAACAAGAACAAAATCTTCTTGCTCCTGGAAACACGGTGTGATTATATCCAGTTTTTTATTGTTAAAACTAAAAAAAAGTATCCATAATCACTTCATGTTTTCTGAAACAAGAACATGGTGTTCTCCTTCTAGTAACGTGTTTCAAGAACACATGATTTTTCTTCTCACCAAATGCCTTCTAAAGTGACCACAAAAAAATCGGTTCTATGTAGACTGATAAGTCAAAAAGTGCTTGCAGCACCCAGAACAAGCCACTACAAAGGCACACTGGATTGTTGCATGAACAAGGGACATCTTAGCTAGAATGTAATACTATAAAGGAAGAGAGAGAGAAAGAAAGAAAGAAAGAAAGAAAGAGGACAATTCTGTTTCGAGAATTATATATATGCTAGTTCATATCCATGAGCCTGTAGCACCAGATACTTTCCATGCATGTATAATCATAACCACAATAATATAAGTAAAGTACTTCTCAAGTAAAACAGCACTTTCTCAAAAAATCCAAAGAGACCTGTCACATTTTAGAAAGGAATAGATTTTTAAAATGCTGGCAAAACAATGTATCTTAGATCTCAGAAGGGAGCATCATTTTCCTTATGGAAATGCAACGACGAGTCCAGATAAAGCTAGAGCATCATTTTACTTATGGAAATGCCACTACAAGTCCAAATAAAGCTAGCTCTCACATAAAACTAAGCATGCATAAACTGCCCAAAAAGATCGAGAAATAAGAGCACAACATTTCTCAACCATCATATAGTTCAAGTTATTTTCCATCCCACGAGAAATAAGCTAAAAAGCACCAGGGAGATGCAAAAGAGCACTTCCGACAAAATCAAATCGGAAAGATTGGACTAATAAATCACAACTTAGGAACATATCACAATGAGTTAAAGGCACTGGAATTGAACCTATATATTAGTCCAAGTAAGTAATGACCAGCAGCTCCATTTGGAACCTACATGAGGCAACAAGAAATAATTAGCAAAAGCAAAGCCTTTCCTGTGAAATACTTATAGCTGGTAAAGAATCTGATGCATTTGCAACCAAAATCATCTCATTATTAGTTTGTTGGTACCAAAAGCTTCAGCTTTAGTCAATTTGTGAACCATGTTTAAAGCTAGCAAAAAATTACTGAGCTCACCTATGCCCCGGGGTATATGATACCTAATTCTAATGCTTGCATTATGCAACTGGAGACATTTCTGCCAAGAATGACATGAGACAACCACTCGGCATTTCTGAAATTTTTAATTTTCAATCACATATATTGAAGCTAAACAATTTAAATCTAAGATTAATATTAAAAACTGTGGACATGATCTAGGAAAAGAGAGTGTGCATGTCTTATCCGCGTAAATTCAATATCCATGTTGCCTGCCTGGCCATATGTTTCCTTCAGGAAAATAAGCTATTTGAATTAGTTCCACTCACAGAGGATCAGGAAAGCGATGGTTAAGCCACTTTACAACTGACACATGACCAAGTCAAGAAAAATCAAGTACAAAGACAGGCAAAAAATGGTCGAAAGAAACAACCAATGCCACCCTTTAGATTGTCAAATTATAAGGTTCAGACTTCATTATATAAATCATATAAATTATATACAATAATAAGGATATTGACAGGTCAATTTCATGTGAATCTAAGAATTACCAAATAAAACTTACCTGGGTTTTAACTTTCAAGTTTGATACAGAGTTAGGTGGAATTTTCAAAAGCTAACCCAGATCCAACTAGCATTATCCAATGTTTACATGTAATCAGGTTGATAATTGACATACTAGTTAGATTCAGATGAATAATGGACTTGACTTCAAAATGCAGACCAAAACAGCGTCTGAACATCACTTGCAAGTCATTTTTTTTAACAAGCCAGAGCGAATCAAGTTTGAATCTGGTAAGTAATCAAACAAATCCAACCATTCACAATCACTTTGATGTCAGTAAACACTAGCTTATACTGGATCCACATGTTGGCTCAGCCACCCTCTAGACATACTGGTCACTTCTTCCATGGGTGGGTGGGGATGCGTGTGTGCATATATTTACATTGCCCACCAAAATGGTACCACCATATTCACCACTCACTTTCCTTTTATAAAAGTGGGTCCCAGCCATGCCATTTAGCAAAAGAAATCTATCACCAATCTTCACAAGTCACAACTCTAACTTCTTAGTCTATTTCTCTCCTCTCCCTCGACTCACTAAATGTGGTTCAATAAAGGTGATCTGAGAGAGAGAGAGATTGAAATAGTAGCAATCTCTTAAATATATATAGACACACACACACACATGTATGTGCATATACACAATAACCTAATTCCATCGTGGCATAAGTCTAACCAGACCCTATATATTTTAAAGGCTTCCTTGAGAAAACAATTGTGCAGATCTGGTCTGAACGTTAAGAGCCACACAAACTGACATAACCATGTTCATTGGACATGTATGATGACTTTTAGAAGCCAAAACAATCAGGCTATTGACACTAAAAAACTTAAAAAGTCCATTTACACATTTAAAAAGCATAATCTTTTCATGCATTCATATGTTTTGGATGTAAAGATTACACCCATACGTTAAATTGCAAAAGAAACTAACAAAGATGCAGGAATTGGTCTAACCATTCCCAAAATGCAATGGTTAGACACACACACACACACACATACACATATATACATATAGATAGATAGAGAGAGAGAGAGAGAGAGAGAGAGAGAGAGATCAAATTCACTTTGGAAATCATAACAGATGATACCTCATTATTTGGCTCATTTGGAGGACATAATGCTGCCTCAGCTTCACGAAGAAGATCCATTTGAAAGCATGCAATTGCAAACAAGTAGCGGCACTGAGCCATTTGAGTTCCTTCAGAGTTTAAACAAAATTAGACATCAAAAATTTATGTTACACTCAAAATACGCATGTAGACCTGTTTACAAGACATATTTGAAGACAAAGAACTCCACTGCTACATAAACCCACAAAGATTCTAAAATGAAAAAGAGCAATGTGAGTGAAACTACCTTTCAAAATATGGTAAGCACGGTATGCTTGGTTGTTTTGCAAGTAACATCTTGCTAGAAGTTGTAAATTTGTCTAAACATGAAATAAAACACTAGAAGTCAGTAACTATCTTGTTAATGGTGTGCGCTTACGCAACCTAGGCATGCTCACTGGAAAGAAAAATGTCATGTAAAACCAATCAGAAACAGATACACATGCTTGTGCCAGCATGCAACAAAAGGTAAAGCTTACTACAGAATACAATCAATGCTTATTGAAAAAATTTAAACTGCATGAAATAAAATTATAACACAGACTCTTCATAAAGGTTGAGGATGTAGGTGCAGCTCTGGTGCGGGAAAAAACAAATTGCTTTCTTGTTTGTTGATTATTAATAAATTTATAGCTTGTTAATTGCCATGTTTGTGGACCATTTATTGCTAATTTTATTTTTTTTGTGGACAATTGTACATAAATATACGTACTCATATATATATATATATATATATATATATATATATAATTGAATGATGACTGGCTTTTTAGAGTCACCCAGCCCTCTAATCAAGACCGTGTAATCCATCATAATATACGGTTAAGAGAAAAACAAAGAGAAAAAGATGATGGGCATTTTTGTCATTTAGTATTAGTTCTCACCTTTTTCTCCATGTTTTTTCTCTCAACCATCCACCATATGCATCAGATGGACAGCCCTGATTAGATGGCTGGGTGACTTTGGATAGCCAAGGTCACCACTCACACACTCATACATACATACATACATACATACATACATACATACATACATATATATATATATATATATATATATATATATCAAACCCACGCTTATGTTTTTTCTGAAGCATCCTCCACCTGCACCATGCACTTGTGTCACATAGGATCATATACATATACACATGGATCGTAATTTTGGTAGCCATTAGAAAACCAAAATCTTAGGTTCAAGCTTATGTATATATGACCAGCCAAAAGTAAAGCACGTATGCCCAAAATTCAATGTCCAAAAAGATGAACAGCATGAGGTTCAAGCACCAAAAACATCGTAGTCAACTATCAAAAGTTAAAGGCTGTAACGTAGGTACCAGTACCATACGGTTCATGAATCACACTTACTCAATCACATACTTTACGCAAGTACACTCAATAACATTTACAAATTGCAGGTAGTAATGACAATTAATCTATATACGTGCTTTATTTTTGGCACGTATATTATGATGCTAAAAGCCTAAAAGTACTTGCGTAAACAGCTCAGTACATACGCAAGTACACTCATTTAAAATATGCTATAATGCAGACAATTTTCTTGGTCACATGTATGCATGTCAAACAGCTTAGCAGTACTATCTGGATCATCCAAACATGTGTTACACAATTCTGCTCAAAAGTGAAGAACGCCTCAAAGCTGATTCCCTTTTCGTCTTACACAATGTGGCAAGGAGAGGCTCGCATCAAAATCATAGCATGAATTCCGTAATCTCATCAAGATAAAATGAAAAAATAACCCCAGAAAAAAAAAGTACCTCGGATGGAAACTCAGCACAGAGGCGTTCACACAAAAATGTAGCGTTTCGATGCATGTAAAGGCGAAGACTACCATTTACACACTCAACCAGTATTGGTTCCATGCTTGATTTGTCCTTCTCACTGAAAGGATGCATATGTCTTAACCACTATCTCCAATGTTCAGATTACATTGAAGTTTGAACTAGGAAGATGAATTTTCTTTGTTCATGGTCGGAAAAGGAACTCCGAAACAGACTACGAAAATCTTTAACACCGGCATCAATCTTCCTAGATTGAAAAGACTCAGTGGTACGGTAGGATGAAGAACTAAAAGAGACTTATAAGCTGAGCAGGCAAATATAGGGCAAGCCAGATAGCAAGTGGTGGCTGAACAGAGACCTGCAAAAAGCAGAAGAGTGTAAATTTCAAGGCCAAAAAACATAAAGAGAGAATAACAAGAAGTCCAAAGGCTTACTCGCGCACCAACCTCTTCATAAATATAAGAAGGCATAGCAAATCATTCAAACACATTTATTAAAAAAGAATCAGCTCCCAACAAAATCAGAACAAATAAGCAAAATAGTCCTGCGGCTCACTTCCAAAAACTCAAAAAAGTTACAGAGAACGTGGGTAGCAAATATATGAAAAATATCTTAAAGTGGTGCCAAGCTGCAAAAACTTCATAATGAACCAATTTGCTATGGGGGAAATCCAGATAAATATAATGGACTTCGTCAAGGTCCACCTGTAAAACCAGAATCATCAAATGTAGGGAAAATATCGCAGAGAAGAGGTTTCGCTTCTAAGCTACCCATTAACCCAATTGATGTGGAATAACGTTAATGCGATCAAGTCGGCACTGAAAATAGTTCCTCATCATCAAACCCAAAAAAGAAAAGAAGAAGACAAAGAAAAACTAACTAAGGAAAAAAACAAGTAAAAACGGTTAAATCTGTAAACGAACACGATAAAATAAAAGAAACGGAAAAAGGAAATACAAAAGAATCCCAAAGCGCAACGTCTGCACCTCAGATACCAAAGGGGAAAATTCTTGAACCCAGAAATCTTGATCACCGAACTGACTTAGAAAACCCTAGGAAACCAGGGCAGCAAAATCAGAAAAAACAATGAAATGAGGGAGTGGCGGGAAGGAACAAAGAGGAAGAAAGGCCGCACCTAGAGCTGGCAACGGTGTCCCACTGATTCAACGAAGGAGAAGGAAAGGAAGTGAAACTCAACTCGAAGAGAGAGAGGGGGAGAGAGAGAGGGGGGGGGACGAAGAGAACCAAATAGGATTTTTGAACTACTCGAAATAATGGCACTTGATAAGAACTCATTCAAACAATTGATCAAATTCCCGACAGCTCCTTTCCCAATGGGGTAACCCGGGTCGGTTTGGTTCTAAACTGGATCCGTGGTTCCGATACAGATACAGCAGTGAAATACCCCGGGTCCATTTGGATCTGAAGTGGATCCATGGGTCAGACATGCCCGCTGTTTTTGAAGGGATTGTTTGGATGACACTTTTTCAAAACCAGGTTTTGTGTAAACCTGGTTCGTCTGTTTGGATGTAAACATGGCTTTTGTTTAGATGACAAAAACCTGGTTTTATATGAAGCCTCTGGAAATCAACTTCAGCTAAATCATAGCAATCACATTTATAACTACTTCAATTATTATAAAATGCATAACGATTTCATATATGCTACTAGATGAAAATAAGAGAATGCAAGAATAAATGACTTATAGTACATTTACAATTAATGAATATTTAACAATGCTAACCAAGTTCTTAGATTTTTCTAAGCATATACATAAAACTGTACCAAAGCATGCCTGAACAAACGAAATGTTCATCACAAAAGTCAATTTACATTCTACTTTTAAGATGCATGTTTCAATAGTATCATCTTGTTATTTGGAACAAGATAATATGATTATAATTGTTGATTTTGTATTTAGCAATTCAACATTACACTATGTTGCTTGAGAAAAATATGCGGTGTTCACAAAAAGCTATTATGGGTTGGATAAATGTGAGGCCGCCAAGTAGACATAATCGCATTAAGTAAGTTAAAAATAAAGTGTGCACTACGTTACATCAATCTAGCTTTAAGCTCTACATCACAAAAGAACAAGGAAATTTTCATTTTCAAGCGGTAACTTGTACTAGTAATTTAAAACAAGAATGAGTTTTTGTGATTTTTCAAAAAAGGGGGCTACAAGTACAAACAGCCTGAAATGAATTTCCATTAGTTTGAAAGTAAAAACACATTATCTGAAATTTATTTTTTTATTATTACACTCACTCACTTCTAGCTAACCTTTTTGCATTTGTACCATTTTAGCTAACTTTTTTGCATTTCAAGGCAACGTAAATCCACTCCAACACAAAAAAATATTGCTTTTTTTTTCACAAAACTACATAAGTGGTCACTTTTGTTGAACTATATGCAAAAGGTAAGTCCTAAATATAATTTATTTATCCTGTAATAATGAAAACCATGACACAAAATATTGAATAAATCTTTAAAAAACTTATTGTTACCCATTCTTCTTAGAATCTTCGTGGTGGAATTTACTTTTCTGCCTAAAATAAAGCATGCATTGTCGGCCGTTAATTTTTCGACTTAAAAACAAATTTGAATGTCCACATAGTGAATTTAAAAATTGTTTCCATTATTTTGGAGAAAAAGAAGGTATGAAACGGATGCAGAGGGTCACGTCAAGTTAACAAATTTAGATGCACTTTTAAACTTTGTCCTTTCGTTGGTATGAACTTTTTCATGGTGTTGCCTTCGAAAATTTTAGCAACTGCGAGTCACTCTCCAATGAAAAATGCTTACTTGGGTGGGTGCCTGACGTAGTGAACTTCAAGTCCCCGACTCGGTCTTAGAACGATACAGAGAAGCTTCCCGACTCAGTTCGCGTTTAAAAGTAAATAGCACACGAAGCAGTGAACCATAAGTACTGCTTCTAGCTTTAACGGATGCATCATATATTAATGGATGTGTTGCATATAAACTAAGTTCGATAATATTCATTAAGATGCAAACATCACTTGATTTTCTTTTATATATGCATTCGTGTTTTAGATTCTTCTTTCTCTTCCACCTCAGGCAGAGACAGACAGCCGTGAGTACTATGTGAACAATTGCCCATACAGTCCAATAAAAAACTTATTTTCATATTAATATCGTATGATAATCTTTTTCTTTTACATATTGGTGCCATTTAAAATTTAAATTTTATAACTAATGTATTTTAACCAAAATTTTCTGGCTCCACCCCTTCTTCACCTTCCACGATCTTTGATTGAATAATACTTCTCTGAGAGTTTTATTATTAGACATTTCAAACAAATCAAGATTTGAGATTACATGGGAAAAAATAGACCTTTTTTGAGACACCAGGCGTAGGATAGGGAAAAGGGGTGATGGGCATGCACTCCTGCATAACTAAAATTAGCAGCTCAGTTGTATGATTTGCCATCAAGAAAGAAGTGCAGGCACAAAAGTGGTGGCTTAACTTAGCAGCCAATTTGAAATTTACCTCTTGCACAAGTTGTCCTTCGTTGCCTGTCTTCTATCATGGAGCTAAAATTTGTTCTCTGGGTTGCAAACATGCCGAAGATTGCAACGTTGAATATGGTGAAAACATTCAAATGCTTTAAAGGCATAGCATTGCTGTTCAGTCTGAGGCCCGCACTCATAAAACATCCTCAGCTCAATTTTCATGAGTGCTACTCTTTTCAACTATAAATAGTAGCATACACAACACTCGAGTTGAAATGTGTATATCATACGACACCCAAGTTCCCAGAATCTTCGGAGAAACAGAGGTGGCTTAAATTCTCATGAACCACAAATGATTCCTCGGAACTGAGGTAATGTGCAAGTCAGTGGTAGATGTGCTTTGTCTGTCATGCTCATTATTTCATAATTTATCGGAAAGTAATTAAGAATTTTCTAAATCATGTAAGCTGTTCGTATTGTTTTCAATAGCTTTTGCATCTATTGTAATCGAAAAGAGAACCTAAGGGCTAGCGTCCCTGTTGTCTAATTTTGAGAAGATCATGAACAAGTCGCAGCACACTAAATCTTTGATTGAGTGGACACCCAAAACGATAGGCTACCATGCAGAAGAATCCAGAAAGGAAGTGACGGTAACAGAATAATTTTTCTGCTGCTTTCGATGGTAAAGAGTAGGTTGCATCCTTTTTGGAGCAAATTAGTTTTCTTAAAGACCAAGTTGTATTTGGGAAGACAAACTGATGGCCTTTTCTCATTACAGCAAAACTTTATATCCCTGATGTTAATTTAAGGCTGGTACCCATGGACTAGCACGAGAATCTGCTCTTCATGTAAAAGTAACAACGTAAATCTTTTATACAAATACATATAGTTAAAGAGAAACAAAAAAATGCATCCGCGTGAAGCCCATAATAAACCATCTATCGTGCCCGCGATAAAATGCTTACCTCTCCTTAGGTACCTTATGATGGAAATCAATTATCCTATGGGGATCGATGGTGGGAGAAGAGCAAGATGCCCGGCCCTGGTTTGACACCCGGTGGCTCTAGAGTCGCCATTCAGGGACTCAGATATCTTTCTGGGCAGAAAGCTCTTGGTAGGACGGTTCCTGAGGTGCTGTCAAATACCTCTGACCTCATTGCCTACTCGACGGGCTCCTAGGCTGGCCCGTATCAGCTCCACTCCCTCAATGAATTTTCATGAAAAGGCTCGGACAAACCACGATCTGGTCGGTCCATTCACCGGCCCCTACCTGTCTGCAACACTTGCACACTTACTTCTGTCAGCTTTCTTCAGCAATACCTGCCGATTTGCAGACCTCCCATTAGTAATTTGTGCCACTTCTTTTGTTATCACAAACCAATACCCGCACATGAGATTTGCAGGTGCGTAGGCCAACTTTTGTCGTCCAAAAAGCCCATAATAAAGAGCAGATCAGGCCCGTTAACTGCAAGAACGATTGTCAGACCTTTATATTGGTCTTATACGCCGGTACCTGCAGTCATCTTTTATGAACGCATTCAATAAGGAACTTGAACCAAATTCTTGAGCTTCAGAATAGTGCGAACCACTCACGTAAAAGCAGCAGCATGCCCCGCCACAAGGTAATCACAATATAAAATTCAATGGAAACAATGTGCGGTTCCATCACCTTTCAATTTCAGTCTCGTCGAATTTCAGCGAAATCGATGATCGAGTTTTATCTTATACAAAAGCAGTTGAAATTTGAAACCAATGTATCAAACAATGAGAGCAGATCTCACCATCGAATATCAGTAGAGATATTTCTATTTCTTAACAGATGGCCTCATGGAGGCAATCAGGATAAACGATTGTGCACTTACAACCGCTCAACTTTACTGTAACAACGATAAAATCGTTCAAGGGGTTATCTGATATTATGTCCGCGGATTGAGAAGGTTCCATATCGATAATGCAGGATCAGATTGAGTTATTTATCAACGTGGAAATACAATAAAAACTTGGCACCAATGAGCAAAGCTCCAGCCCCTACGAAACCATTCATGATAACCAGATGCTCCTGCGAATGGCAGAGGATAAGAGCACACCTGCCTGCATGCAGGCATTCACACAACCCGAATCCCAGCAGATCAGGCTACATTATGGTACATTAACAACTATCGCTTGTGAATGGCAAAGGACAGGACCATGTGCCCCGACCATGCAACTATACAATATTCTCCTCTCTCTCACTGTGTACCAAAATATCAGGCTAGAAACCTGAATTGTGATTGTGCATTAGTATCAATCAGCTCTTCATGTGTAGTTACATGCAGTTTACAACATTTGCAATTTCAGTAGTGCTAATTCCACATTTGTACAGAATATTAAGGCATGTCAGAAACATGTCCAGGATCCAATTGAACTTGTACAGTACTAAAATTTCCAACTGATGTTGTATAGACATCAGAAAGTAAGTCGTGAGCTTGTGGAGACGATTCTTTGTTCGCCAAAATTTGTAAAATCGAAAGTAAAGCAGTCACAAGATGTGAAGATAGACCCAAACATCTATATAAATTGCCATCTTCGAAGAGATTCAATCAATTCCCAGGCTGGAAAAGGGTTCAAGGCCACCCTGGCAATCAATGAAATCCAACAAGAAGCTTACTCAGTCTTAAACTGAAATATTTGCTAAAGCTAAAAACTGTAAATTCATACCCAAGGGCCAACGTCCCCACCAGTGAATCTAAACAAACAACTATGATGCATGAATTTTGTTGTAGGTCATCGATCACACAAAAAGATGTAATTTTATTGAAGCCAGAGATTTTGGCAAGAGCTACATGAAAGAGGAAGAGATGATGTTGACAAAACTCGGAAGGGGTAGCAGAAAAGCCCCAACCACCTACAGTTGTATAATTGACATTCAACCCTATCACTCGAAAATGCCTATCACTGGAAAATGCTACTCACAGAGCAGTCATCGTGAACTCGCCAAATGGTCTCCCCTAGAAGGTTTGCAACGGAAAGAACAGTCAGCTGTGGGAAGTAATTTTGCTCCATCACGGGAATAGTGTTTGTAATGACCACTTCTTGAAATAAGCCACCTGATAATCTCTCAATCGCAGGAGGACTGCCAGTACCATGTCATATACAAAATATTAAAACCACTTAAAATGTGAAGCATGGAAAGTAGAAAATCAATAGAAACAACTAGATTCACTAAGCTACAAAGATGGAGAACCAATATCATAAAAAACTATAAGCAAACTGTAATATAGTATCCAAAAGAGACTAAGATTGGTCATTACAATGATGTACAGGACTGTATTATCAGTAGTTGACCTCAATTTTAAGCATCCAAGCTAGGCAGGATATAATAAATAGTTCAAATTTATTTGTTACATATTATGATTGTTGTCCTTCATGAAACAGTTTTGATACAATCATACAACCACCTAGAAAGGACATATTAGCTTTTGCATTTACAGAACAAGAGTAGGATCCCCATGCCTTATTTTTTTTTGCATGCAAGGCAGAATTTATTCTACTTCATAAATGAACATGACATGCCTGTCAGAAGCCGCCCATAAAAAGTTTGTGCACAAAAAAAAAAAGTTCTCCTTTTATCTAGGAATAAAAATAAACTTGCCAGTTGAAATTTTGAGTAAAATTCACAATAAGATTCAAGGAATAGACAGACATAAGCAAACCATGTTTCTGTACGACGCTAGCCAAACAAGCATCAATGTATGAAGAGATAGCTACCTGAACACAGCATGAGTGCTGCATGCATAAACTTCCCTCGCACCTTCTTGGTGCAAAAGTTCTGCACCTTTTGCTATAGTCCCTGAAAACAAAATAGAGAAAGGTCAACAATCAGTGCTATATCAAGATTAAGAAGCATATAAGGGTTGCAGTATACACTGCAAATAGTGCAGGTTGCATGTACAACCATGTATGGAAGAGGCCAAAAGCAAAAGATAGACATCTAGTCTATCTGTTCAGAAAAGATCCACTGCTGAGGCAGTGTATTTGTCGATCAAATTTTATGAAAAACGAGCAGAAAGCAAACGGCAAGTAAGTAGAAGGAGAAATTAGGTGATCCGTGCTATGTTTCTAGCACAATTATAGACAATGAAATCAACAACTGTGGGTTTGTAACAAAGCTCTCACCTGCAGTATCAATCATGTCATCTACCATAACAGCTACCTTTCCCCTAACATCTCCTATCAAATTCATGACCTGCAGTGCCACCATATGCGTCATTACCATGTGAAATCAATACCTTCCTCTTGGGTCGAGACCAATATTAGCAGAAATGCCAGGCAAAATTGATCATGCAAGCTACATGTGCAATAAGTGAAAGACATGGATCTTCTGTAAAAACAATTTGGGAACCACAGCTAAAAAATCCAAAAATAATATGATAACAGAGTAGTTTAGCTGCCCAGAACTTCATATAATTAAAGAAAATATACAACACAAGATAATAGAAGGAATTATGCATAGAATTTTAAATTTTATCACCTAAAAACACCAAAGGCACACGGAAAAAAACCAGCACTCCACCTTGAAATTGTGAATTAGTGACCATGTGCTGTACAGAGAATAACGAAAAGCAAATCAAATATTCATGTGTTTTTTGCTTTTACTTGTTTGCCCCCGGGCCCCAGACAACTTTCCTGTGTGGAAATTTCAACAAAAATAGATCATGCAGGTTACATATGCAATAAGTGCAAGAGATGCATCTTTCTATGAAGAAAAGTTAGGAATCAGTTCATGACAAGAAAGTAGGCCAGCCACCTAGAACTTGATATTGATATAGATATAGAAATTTATCACTTAAAAGCGCTAAAACAGGTACCTTGATATAGACAGAGAAATTTTATCACCTAAAAGTGCTAAACAGGTACCTATAAAGAACTGGCATAAAAAAAAAAACTATCTGAATTAAATACATAGTTCAAATTCAATCTTCATAAATGCAATTTCATATTCCACCATGAAAATATCAATTATGACCAACTGCCAAATTGAAAATAGTGAAAAATAGTTAAACATATTTAATGCATGTGTTTTCTTTATATACTTGTGTTCTCCCATAAACTTTTCTTGTTTGGAAACGAGCGCTCTTGCGCCAAAGATGAAGGGGGCTAAGCGATCTGTCGAAGCTGTGGGATGTCAAAATGCATCAGTAGGGGAGCGTTCCGCCTTAGAGAGAAGCACTCACGCGAGCAGGTGTGAAAGAAGCGGTTTGTTCACCGCGTCCCCAAAGATCTTGAGCGACCGATCCGACAGAACAAAGAGGGGAATGGAATCACAATAGGGTCCCGGCCTCAAAAGACTTCATACCACGAAGATTCTTCATGATGTCGGCATTGCAGGCTGTATACACAGGCCATAAGACACCTCTTTATCAAATGTCTACCGGGTGTCCCTTTCTATGTGATGTCATCTCCAACATGACAAATATCTGGCAAGGGCACATAACAAAAAATTGACAGAATCCTATGGCAAATTAAGAGCTAGTAAATCTTGTGTCCCAAGCCTAAAACATAGATCTTATTTATGAGAACCTCCACCTGTGACTCATGCATATTTAACCCACTTTGTTGTCCCCACCATAATAACCATGCAATGCTTAGCAATGTTGTAAAAAACGTATCGTAAGCTGTATCGGTCGGGCTTTAAGATACACCGTATCGTAACCGTATCGTATTTTTTTTTAAATAATAATAAATTAAGAAAAATTGAAAAAAAATTCGAAAAATTCATAGAAAAACAGTAAAAATAAAAAATAATAAGTTCTTCAATCCAATGAAATTTCAATGTGGAAGACTTTCAAATCCAAACCATTGGAATTCAAAGCCGAATGGAGACTTATGTCTAAATTATGCACATCACTTTTATTGGATCCTGTCAGATTTGGATCTAAGACCCACTTTGAATATGCAAAACCGGGAGGCTGAGCTAAACGAAAAATTAGGGCTTTCAAATGCTCGTTTCTCTGTGTGAAGCTGGGTGAGGTACCGATCGCCTTCTCCTGCCATCGAGCCGTCCGATGCAACCTATCGTTGTTACCCTTCACGCACTGCCGGCTTATTCTCTATGCCCAGCACAACGAAAATGGCGACGGCCAGTGGCGCATCCACCGGCAGCAGAAGTGAGGTAAAGGCAAAAGAAGGGGGCGAAGAAGAAAGAAGTGCGGACCGCCGGGCAGCCCTACTTTCTTCTTCTCTCTTTCCCGTCGACGGCCCGACGGTCCTCCTTTCCTCTCACTATCTTTTGGAACGGAGCAAAGGGAGGGCTTGACACCCATCTCCGTTCATTCGCCGTTCGTCGCCATTCTCCGTCCGTCACCGGTTGTCGGTTGCCGTTCGTCGCCGTCGGTCTGTAGCTGCCCAAACACCTGCCGTAACTGTTGAAAGCCGGATGACGGGAGACCTTCACGTCCGGTTCGGAGGGCGGGGATATCAGAGCCAAGGGAGGCCGGGTCACTTGACAATTTTTGGTATTAATGTAGGATTTAAAAAATCAACAACAGAAAATTAGGCAGAATATGATTTGTTATTCAACCATTCTCAAAATTGATAAAAGTCAAAATATCCAATATTATCTCCCCCGGTAATTATGGTGGCATCTACCACAGAAGTAGGAAACTGAATATCTCCACCAAAAGGTTAAAGCTGCGTGGTCATATCTTAAACAATAAATAGTCCTCCAGATGAAACCTCAGACTTGTCAAAATTTTGGTAAAACAAGAACCATTCACCACCTTATCAGCAGCCATTTCTATGACAATGTACAGCTATAAGTGGAAGAATAAACGTCACAGCTATAAGACACATGAAATATTGAAAGCTATCATACATCCATAACACTCAAATCCACACAACTAATAATAGTGCTCCGAGATTATTGTTAGGAATAGGCATACAAAACCCACCATACAACACTAAGTTCTTCATGGTTGACACGTAAAATCTACCCAAAGTATGAGGACAACTTTAAGCACCTATCAAACACGTTGACAGAATAAAAATACCCAAAGAACTTAGCCCTGTCATGACATGATAACTGAGGAAAACACAATTTTGAATTAAGTTATTAAGAAACTAGACTAAGGTTGTAAGACGCGGAAAGTGGAATAACATGAATATACTTACCTCAGCAACATTATGAGCATGACGCCTTTTATCAACAATGGCTAGAGGAGCATCAGATAGTTTTTTAGCAAAAGCACGTGCCCGAGCAACACCTCCAACATCAGGTGAGACAACCACCAAGTCACTAGAAGAGATAGCCTTACTGGCCAAATAATCAAGAATAACCGGCTACAGAAAGACATAAATTGCATGAGCTAATCAGTTACCACCAACTCACTCTCTTCCTTAGAAGAGAGTAATCCACACCTCATTCATAAGATGTTCAATTATCCGCTAGAGCATAATTTGTTAAAAAAGCTTAACATGTTTATAAAGATATATAATTACCTGCCCATACACGTGATCCACTGGGATATCAAAATACCCCATTGACTGACCAGAATGAAGATCACAAGCTAGAACACGATTTGCACCAGCCTCCGTGATCAAATTGGCGACAAGCTTGGCAGCAATTGACTCACGGCCCTGAGTCTGCAAAAGGGTGACTTCAAAGTTACAAAACATGGAAACAATCAATCACAACTTATCTCAAATCAGAACCACATAACACTTTTATAGTGCTCATACACCATTAAAGAGGATAAATTGTTCATAACATGCTTTGCCTTATCACAAATTTCAGAGGCAATGTGCAGGACTAACCTAATGGAGAAAACCAACAAACAATCTGCTTTTATTACCATGGAAGAGCAGTGCTTGAGCAGAAACAAACTTCAACAATGAGATTCTTCATGGTTCACAAACCAAAGGCTCAATGGCAACCAAGAAGTAGGCAAATATTTCATGATTTCATCATGCTGGATGCGCACGCCTTTACTAAAATTGGCAACCACAAGGCCAGCAACATTTCTAGACCAGACCTTAGAAATGTTGTTCTAAGTCCAATGAAGTCAAAAGTTTTGCTTTAGCCAGATTTTCTGCTGAAACTCAGAAGTGATTTGTTCTCTAGGAAAATTTCAGCTTGGGCAATAAGAATTATTATCTTAATAAAGTGAAAGTTATGCTCAAGTAAAATGACGGTGAGATTCAAGTAAATGTTGGGGCATGAACTCCACAAGTATATTTTTATCTTGTACCCACTTAGGATTATGTTTTAAGCCATTAAACCAGTAGTTCTCTAACTTGCACAACTAAGAACCACTTAACACTGTGGAATCATGATTAGTGCAAAAATGAATTATGCAAACAACAGATAAATATTGAGAGAACCTGCAAAGGCATGTCCTCTGTCCAGATATGGCAGCTAAAAAAACAGGTGTCCCAATCCAAAGAGCACCATTAACTCTAAGAACTTAGTTTCATTCATATAAATGGAGACCGTATCTGAAAGCATTCTTATACAAAGAAGTTTAATATTTCTAAAACACTCAAAAGACCTTCGGCAAGGCCAAACCCTTGTCATAAGCATATAATCAAACAAACAACACATCTGCTTGCGGTGTATAGATAAAACGGAAAATTTTTTTATACTGACTCAAACTAAAACATACTTTTAATCCCAAGCTTCAACATTTGCCATGAAATGCAATAATGAAACACTTTAAAGTGAAAAGATCATCCAGATGCATCTGCAACCTCCACACTGTTTCAATAGCAGGAAATACCTTTCTATCTGCTCTAGCATATCCAAAATATGGAATAACAGCAGTGATGTTCTTAGCAGATGCTCTTCGACATGCATCTATCATAATCAACAGCTCCATAAGATTCTCATTTGCTGGAGGGCAAGTCGGTTGGACAAGGAACACATCACACCCTCTGACACTCTCTTGCAATTGAACATAAATCTCTCCATCAGCAAATCGCTTTATTTTTATGTTTCCGAGTTCCAAGCCCATGTAGCAAGCAATTTCCTATACATATGACAGAAAAGAATTAAGGCATTCGTACCAGAATAAATTTGCAAGAAAGAGAAAAGAAAAACAGTAGCTGCTCAAGCCCTGGTTTCGAAAGGCACAAGACAATGGATTAACAAGTATTGTTACATTGGGCTGAATCAGCCTGATTGACAAATCAAGATTGAATTAATTCCTTCTCAGTTTGATGCAGAGGCCAATTCAAGGGCCTTAAAATGTTGGCCAGTTTTTTATCGAGTTGCCTGAATCTGCCATGAAATGGCTGATTCAGCTGTCATCTTTTTCAGTTATGTTTCAACCTCCTATTATTTTTCAACAAGCTTTTTTTCCCATTTGCTCCTTGTTGAAAGGAAAAAGGAAAAAAGTGCCTTTCTGAAAGAGAAAAGGCATTTCTTGCAACTCAAGACAACTATGCCACACACAGACACAGACACACAGACACACACACACATAGAGCGCATTGGCCAAAAGCTAGTTTTTTTATTGTTAATTATTTTTTAAATAGGATATTGGAAATAGACGGAGAGAGAGATTTTCTTCTAGGTACCTTTTTCCCACTAAACTGGAAATGCTAGCCTGCACAATTCATAATATTGTTTCTGTTTTTTACTAAGATATTATTATTAAGGTACTATTGCTATTATCATGTTATTATTTTCACTATTTTAAGCTATTATCATTCATATCTGAACCTATGTCACAGTGGTACACCACTTTTAGTGGAGTACCCATACCGGTACGCCGGTACGGCGGTACTGAGCCCGGCACGTTTGGATCTGGATCCGGGTTGAAACCAGATCCAAACTACATTATAACTAAAAAAAGTAAAAAAAAAAAGACTTGATCCTTCTTTTTTTTTTTTGTTTTTTTTTTTACTTTAACATAAGAAGCCTCATTAACAAGATGAAACCTTGATAATTTATTCATTAGCAGCCTCTTTTTGTTGGCATTTTTGTTACAACTTGTGGTTTAATTATTTATAATAATTATTTTTTGAATTAATTATATAAAATAGTCGCCGTACCCGTACCAAGATTTAAAAAAATGTCGTACCAGTACCCGTACCATTGTGACATAGATCTAAACTGTTATGATGCTTTTTAAGTTTTTCTTATTTTTGTTAAAATTTTCAAATTAAAAAACATATTTTTCAATCAATCTGGTTCACGACTGATTCTGATTCCAATTAAGTTCAGCCGATTAGCTGAAATCATAAACTTTCTGATTTTATTCAGACAAACAATTTTGATAGCAGTGGGATTAACCGTCAAATTATGTATGTCATCTAGAGTGATAAACAGCTTCATGTTGATTACCAATTTTTTCAATGCAGTCTCCCAAAACAGTAATAATAAAGTGCCAAAAGGCCCAAAACAGCAGTCACACTTGTGTTTAATAATAAAACAGATAATTGCACAATCAAATGCTTCCAATTGCAATGAGTCTTGCACATAAAAAATAATCAAAACTACACTTCCAGACTACAACTTGCGACACACCACAATAATGCACAGCTTAGAAGCTTAAAACAGTGAATACATCTTTCTAAGCCATCTGAAACCACCAATACCTGGAGTCACAAAATAGAACCGCATGACTCTCCATGCTCAAATCCAATATTTGCCATCAAATTAGAAAAGATATAATTTCAGAGCTCCAAAACATATATAACTAGTTAACTACCACTTGGAGTCACACAATATAACCGCATGACTCTCCATGGCCAAATTGAATATTCGCCACCAAAATAGAAGAGATATTATTTTGCGGCCACAAATACCTGGGCAAGTAATGGGTTTGCCGTGCCAGAGAAAATGCGCAACTTTGTATCACTCCTAGGAACCAGCTCCTCCGTATTTCTGGACACAAATAGACCAGGCACGGTCTGTTCACTGAAAACCGGAACTCTCGGTGTGCCATTGTTGAAGTGTAGTGATTCAGCTAGTTTGCACGTCTGCATTAGAAGAAGAAACATTAAAAAGCTAAACCGACCAAATGGACAACAATAAAACCATACGATCTAAGCATAATCTCAAAATCGAGAAGAAAACCTAGCGCAACTGGACCATAAGACCAAATAAGAATGGAGAATGACGAGTTCAGTCCTCCAATTCTCCCCTCCCAAAACTCACTAGTCCTAAAAATTCACTGGAAAACTAACAAATTTTGTAGCAACCGATGGTACGTAAATGCCATAAAACCGCAAGGCTATGAACTAATCACAGCCAGCCACTTTCCACATATACAGCTGATTCATAAACTCTGGGACACCACTTTAAAATAAGACGATGATTAGAATGATGATGAAGCTGAAGCGAAAGGCGAAGAGAAAAAAGGAGAATCAATTCTCTTGATGGTAAGACGAGGAACTGAGAAAATAGCCCACTACGTGCATCGCATAGTTCCAAAATGTGATTCATTCAATATTCAAGACAATCAGCACCCTGAACCAACAAACTCTTTCTGGTATTCGATATCCGTCTCTACTGCTCAAGAGCAACGTCAAGTCCCTTTTCTTTCAAGACGGGAAAATAAACACGAAAGAAACGGGATTCACGGCTCGACAAAAAAGTATCACGCCCCCAGACAGGAACAAGTAAAATGATTGCCTCCCCGAATCAGAACCAGAACACAAGAATCCACCACGAGGGGAGGCCCCATCTATCGCAAATAACAGAGCTCAACAGAGAAAGCGCATTCAGTAACGAGAAGGAACCAAGTCGGAACGAATCACCTCACCGGCGCATACCGAGCCACTCCCCCGGAGCGCAGAACAGACTTCCCGATATCGATACGGGCCGAGCCAGAATTTCTAGAAGTGAGGGGGCGGTGAGACACCGCCTC
The DNA here is from genome assembly GCA_011799765.1 of Nymphaea thermarum. Taxonomy (NCBI): domain Eukaryota; kingdom Viridiplantae; phylum Streptophyta; class Magnoliopsida; order Nymphaeales; family Nymphaeaceae; genus Nymphaea; species Nymphaea thermarum. The sequence goes on from JAANDH010000046.1 coordinate 328,052, forward strand.
AATCGGCGACGCGTCGCAGAAGCGCGAACGGCCAGCGAGAATCGAGTTGGACGGCGCGAGCGAGGCCATGCTTCAAGCCCTAACACTTCTACTTAAAAGGACGCCGGCGAAGGGCAAGAATCCGGCGCGCCGCACAGACTCTCCTTCTCTCTCTCTCTCTCGCGCTCGAGTGATCGGAAAGATTCGGAACCACCTGTTCAGAGAGGCTCGGGCGGGAAGAGTCTCATGGCGGTGTAAGGAAAAAGGATGGAGGCCGTATTTCAGAGCATTCGGGAGCCAGCGAACGGGAAAAGACAAATTCTGGCAGAATCCTGAAAAGGTAAAAAGTATCATGAAATCGGAGTGCCTTGGCTGCGTAAATGCGGGCGGCGAGGGGGAAGTTCGGGAAATTGGTTGCGTTTTTTATTTCGAGAAGCAAGGGGAAATTGCAAACGTGGAAAGTTCCAAGGAAATAACCGGAGGGAACTTGAATGAAGTGTCCAGAAATATGTTTTCGGGAAGGGTGGAATGTGACCGGCGATTATATTTTCCATCACCCGTTTGATGGAACGGGATATAATCACAAATTTGAATAATATTTTCTCTGTTACATGAAATCTCCAGGCATTCATAAATGAAAAATACCTGACAACAGGGCCATGGTTTTGATTATAACTTAAATATATGCTGTAACATTTCATATTGTTCAACATACTGGATTCTAATTTGGTTAACACTCTTAAACACCAATGTTTTTCTTCTCAAACAGCATTCGAAGTATGATTAACATCACATCTTTACGCACCTCACGTTCAACATCTGTTTCATTTAACTTTTGCCATCAAAATTATTAAACCTGTTTCGATTGAAATGTATGACTTTGAACATGTTATAGGCTTCATGGCTTTTTTTAAAAAAATTGTATATTATTTTTAAGTATTGATTTTCAATCCAGATGTGGTAATTAAGTTTAATCAAATACAAAAGAGACTTCTAGATCTATCTAGGATGTAAGACACGCATACTCTCTCTCTCTCTCTCAATTTTATCGGCCACTCTCCATCTTCAATGCTTATGACTGTTGAACATTGAATGGTGAAAGGAGAATGGAGTTGCCAAGATACACTTAACATTAGGTTGTCAATATTTAATCTTTCTCCTTGATAGATATGTGTACATGAGATTTACGAACTATGTGAAAAAAATAAATAAATGTAAGAAATATGTCAATTGATTATGAATAACTTAACTAATTTGGTTATGATACAGAAAAACACCATGTGCAAGTGTTGGTTTTCTTTTTCTTACTTTTAAAAAAATAAGTTTACAGATGACAGGTAATGAATTCGGCATCGAACTGATTAGACAACCGACCGTAGTTGTAAGTTTTTTGCATGCAAATAAGTTTACTGTGATCTATAGTTTTGGTAGAGAACTTATTCACGCATTGTCTGGTGATTTGAAATTTTGAATATCATTTAGAGATTCATTGTACCTTTTACAGAAAACTTAGTTATGCAATCCATAGTTCTCACGGGATAGAGATCGACTTGGGAAATTATTGAGGTCAGATTGTCAATATTTATTAAGAAACAACTTTGAAGCATGTAGAAAGTTGAACTTTTAAAGGCGGCTTAGAAGAACTTGATTACAATAATTTAAAAATGGAATTAGACTTATCCAACACTTTTTGCAGTATTGGACAGGAAATAATTCACTAAAATTGATCATGAATGGAGTACTTGGTGCCTTGAAATTTGAAAATGTTATCCTTGCCTGTCCTTATCGAGATGAAAAAGTCGGACCGCCTCGAAGTGTGCGCTCCTTTTTCTCCAGGGAAATTATTTTCAGCAACTTTGCTCAATCATGGTTTTTCACCATAGAATGCTACCAGTCGCCTTCGCCCATCGTATACAATAACTTGTCATTTATAATGGATCTCAAAACAGTTTCCAAATATTTATCCCAGATGATACTTGATAGGCACTGTTACAGAAAAGGGTTCACTTTCTTGTAGACAACATTTGGTAACTGCTCCACACATAACCATTCTCTACTTATGATCATCCATGATTATGATCTTCATTGATGTTATTAATGCCATCATAGGGCTGGCAACCAGGCACTATTCTGCTCTGCTTCATCAGAAAAGCGGATGTCAATGAGGAACAGAACCCTTTGGGCCTGTTGGGAAATGAAACAGTAAGTAAGCAATCTATGAATCTTAAACACTTTTTAATCTGTTTCATAAATTTGCCTCAATATTTCAACTATATTCATGAAATAGTTACGTATTGTTTACCAAACTAACCTTTTAGTAACACTTTTCAAGAAAATATAAGGCATATATGTCCATGTAAATTGCAGCAAGCAAGTAAAATGGAGAGTGTGTCTTTCTTCCTTTTTCTTTTTTTTTTTTTAAAAGATATGATGTTATTCTTGATGGTGTTCCATGCAAAACTATGCATGGATTGTCTTGATGACTGATCATATGCTATGACAGTTCTTGGGGAAAAGACACTTTACCTCTGTTGCATGCTGACATGGATGCGTTATGTTGTTGCAGCTAAAATGTCACATACACTTTTCAATGGTTTTCAGGATTCCAAGGCAAGAGGAATCCAAGCTGCACCTTATTTTACTCTGACTCGATATAAGAAATTTGCAGAAACAAAAGGTGTGGTTCTTATTCGTGGGGACACTGTATTCTCTAGCAAGCTAAGTGACTCGAATGTAATCCAGTCTTTCTGAGGGTAACATCATCCTCCATGATGTTCCAGGTTCCGGTAAGGCCAAGTTTGGGAGCTTTGGAACTTGAGATTTGGAATCATTTTAAGCTTTCTGTAACAGGCTGTTTCATTCTGCAGTTTCAGTATCTTCTCTTCGCTTGACCTCAGCAAGCAGATATAAAGAAAGCCCATCCATCCAGAAAGAGATAGTTATTGATATTTTGTGAAAGTTTTCCAAAGAATGAGCAATCGATCAAGCCAAGCTATGAAAATGAAAGCGTTATTTCATGACATAGCAAATGAGGGCGTTAGTTTTCTTGTCATTTTTTAACCCCTAAGCAGGCACAGTGCTTAGCAACATTTCTTCTTGGACTCTTGGGGATACGTTTTGCTTTCCAAGCATTTGTTAGGACTTAGGTCAGGACAGTGCTTTTGTCATCACCAGCAGTCGGCCCAAGTTGGAAATTCTCTCAACCCAATATCCGAAACTGCATTGTGCTTCGGTTGCTAAAGCCAAAAAGGAAAAACTGCACATCGTTTCAGGATATGTATGGATTTCTCATTTTTTTCCGGATAATGGAAGAAAATAAAAGATCCTAAATGGGCAGGAATAAAGGAAAAGAGGCAGTATCGTCCTTAGTTTGCTTCTTTATCTTCATGCGAAGCACAATCAGGGAGGAAGTTGTTCCCAAACAAAGGCACCAAACAAAGGCTAAACTACAAGCATCTCCCCATCTTTTCAGTTTTCTCTCACGATTCGAATGGTAGTTTTACATTGTTCGAGGGGCATTTATGTTCCGATTGTGAAAAATATCAATAAATACATTGTCTTTAATAATAGTAATAATGTCGTTTATGTAGTTAAGTTTTACTTGCGTTATGTGGGACATCACTTCCCTCCATCTGCGAGTCGTATTCTCGAGTCTCTCTCTCTCTCATTACCATATTTGTGTTTGGTGGATTCTGTGCCTATAGAGGCGACACCCTCTCGCTCTCAGATTTCTTCTTGCATGCTATGGAACTCATTCTGAAACTCCAGAGAAGGATAGAGAGAGAGAGAGAGAGGGAGGGAGAGAGAGAGAGAGAGAGCCGTGCTTTTTATGATATAATGTGAAATTTTTAGTAGGTGAACATTTTACAAGCCCAGATCGACAGGATCTGCTTCAAGCCCTTAAATCTGAAAACGTATAAAAAAAAAGCTTGCAATACCATTCATGATGGACCAATAACTGCATCTGCTCTTAGCCTTGCAGTCGTATCTCGTTACAGCAATGGATGATTGTGCTAGTAAGTGTGATGGTTTGCAACTTGCAAGTATTCAAAGTCCTTGCCATCCCTCTCATGATATCTGTTTAGAACTTTAGATATGGAGATACTTTTCTCTTTTGAAGAAGAAATGGTTTTGGTGTGTGGGGAGCTTGGGGGGTGGGTGAGCAGGGGGTTGTGAAATTCGTAATACGCCTCCGTGAGGGAAAAGAAAAATATACAAGATGTCAAAAATGCTCCTGAGATGCAAACATCAATTGTCACTGTCGTAAATACAATGCATGCTAAAAGCCTGGCACGATCATGGTATGTTATGACAGATGAAGCTACCTTTTTTTTTCCTGCTCATGTATGATACAACAAAAGCATATACATTTCCCCACTGACGCATAGGGAGTTTCTTACTTTAGCAGCAATAGATTCAACAGGACGGGCAGTTCTTCAACTTGCTTCCAACAAAGCCTTGTGACTTTTCAAAAGCAGAACAAAGATTTTCTTTGTGCTTCAACTCCTTCATCTTGAACTTTGAAATATCAATTGGAGCACTGAAATGCAATATACGAACAGTAAAATGTATAGCTATACCAAAATTACAATCCAAATATCTTTAACGAAAGGAATAAACCTCTTCGGATATGCGAATCTGTGATTCGGTGCTCGAATGACAAATTTCTTCCATGTTTTCAAGCAGTTGAATAACAGGTTTCAGGTGAGGAGCACTGCCAGTGCATTTGAAAAGACAATAGAAGAATAAGAATTAAATGATAACCTCATAACTAAATTCAGCGGATGAACATTACTCGTCAAGGTACAAAATTCCTTGAAAGTTGAAATGTGGTATAGGATAGAAAGATGGAGCTTGGCAGTTTTTCCACGTACTAGAGACCGTTGGGCATGCCTAACTATAAGGACATTAAGTCTAAAAAATAATTTCGTGTTAAGTGCATAATAATGCAAGATTGACATCCTTGAATTATTTTCATATGAAAAGAAGAAAATCTGAGATTAGCATAAAATCATGAAAGCAACTGTATAAAGCCAAAATCTTCCATAGTTACTTTCCAGTTTCCATCCTTTCTGAAAAGCCGTGGACAAATAGAAATGGAAAACATTGATAAACAAGAGATGAAGACAGAAATGTTTTTACTTCTATCAGCCTTCTTAGTTGTCAAGAAGCAGAGCAAAGCACAAAACCGAAAGAAAGAAACGTCAACCTGTGTAATCCGTTCTCCAAATTTGCGTCTAAAGCTGAAATTATGCGAGGCATCTGATGCAAGACCTGTCCAACACAACCATATAAGAGATCAAAATGCATTCAGTTTGTTTTAACAAGAAAGTTCCTAACGATCAATGATCACATAAGAAAATGAAACCTGAATCAGTAATTCACCTGTCCTGTGTTCTTAACCGTGGAGGCCTTTTCGAGAAGGTTCCTCGGCAGCTTCGCCAACCGTTTCTGTGGAATGAACGGAATGAACTCAAACAGTTCACCAACATAAATACGCAAACCAGTGTTTATTACAAATCCAACCTCATTTTCTTTTCCAATCCAGATAAACAAAAAGTTCCGGACCTCGGCGATGAGGAATTTCAACACTGAAAACTAATCTTGACCTATTGCCAAGGACCAGAATCTCATTCGAATTCCATATAAGAACTGGAGAAAATCTAAACTAAATCAATAGCAGCAAAATAAAACGATGGGCTAAATACACTTAACAGGATAAGCAAGTCTTGATGGTGGTAAAATGAAAAGTCCAAGGTTCAAGAATTTATAAAGCCAAACAGAAATGGAGACAGGCAAGCCATTAAGATTCTTGTTAACGAGAGTTCCTTAATCACATTGTGCTAAGCAATGCGTTCAGAATATTCCAAACACAACCACTTCTAAATGTTTGTACTGAATAGCACCAACACAATGAAAATAAAACCAAAATTTGTTTCAATCCAGGACAAGGAAAACATAGTGGTCAACAAAATACATAACATGAAACAATGTGAAAAAATGGTAGCCAACGTGATTTTTTGATGCGCCTCGTTCCCTACTACCACTCCATTCCTGAGTACCTTGTGTGAATTCACTGCAAAGTTCATACCCCGGCAGTTCTCCCACCCAACAAGGAAAGAATAGAAGCCACCCACCAACAAAAAATATGGAAAGGAAGTTGGAGAAATAGGGCGAATTCCTGCAGCTATCAGATGCAATTGATCTCTCTGTTCCCAATAAACTAATTGAGAAAGGACCCACAAATCGCGATCACCACAGGATTATCACCAACCCAACATGCCCACCTTAAGATGGACCAGCAATATGCTCCAGTCTTTCAGCGGCTTCTACCGGCACAACAGTCTCAACAGAAAGGGGGGAGAGAGAGAGAAAGGGGAAAGGACCTGAGAGGAGGAGGACTGCTGCATGAGGTGGAGGAGGCTGGAGGTGGATTCAATGGCTTGACGGAGCTGCTCCGACGCTACCGATTTCGCCGACTCTTCCTTCGCCGCCGCCCTCGACGCCATGTGAGAGCGTGTCGCGTCCCTCCGACCTGTTCCCTCGTCAAACCGATCAATGGTCCTGGTAAACGAGGCCAATTAGAACCCTTGGTCGGGGTCCTTCGGTTTTACGAACGGAAGCCCGGCTCCCTCCATTTGCACGAGGAACGAAATCGTGTCCATCTCTACCTTTGCCACCTGAGAGATCATGGTCCATCTGCCTGTTTCTGAAAAATCTTCCACTTTGTTTCATTTTCTTTCTAAAGTTTTAATTATATAAACTTTTAACAACACCGATATAATAAATTGACCTAAGAACCAGTTTATCCTAGCTCACTTCATAGCTGAACTCATTATAAACTGTTACAAGTTGAGCACAGTGTTGCGACGAAAATGAAAGGATTACTTTTTATTTCTGTTGACTACTTTTTCAAATGCTTCAAAAGCTCTGATATCAAATTATTTTACAAAAAATAAAGGCTTTGTGGGACAAATTGTGGGGACTTCTAGTCCCCAAATTTTGGTATAGATTTCCATTTTATCGGCTCTTTTTTTTTCTCTCTTTCTCTTTCTCTCTCTCTCTCTCTCTCTCTCTCTCTATATATATATATATATATATATATATATATATATATATATATATATATATATATATATATATATATATATATATATATATATAATGTTTACCCTCATCTTTGATAAAAGGCTTGGTCTAAGAACCTTCTCACACTCACTCACTCTCATTCTTTCCTTCTTTCTCTTAGATCTGGCCGGCCGCCGGTTGAAACCCTTGGTCATGGCCATTTGACACCATGGCAGGATATCTCCCGCCATTGTCCTCCCACACATATCTCAGATCTGCGGGGATGGTCGTACTGCCGGCCGAAGCTTATTTTCTTAAGACTTTTCGCCAGATAGAATTCACCTCCACCGCCAACATTGACAATGTTGCTTAAGATGATGCATGAATTAGGGCTCAATTTGCTCCAATAAGACATGGGTAGAGACTTAATAATAGAAGCATGGTCAGTTGATTATATTGACCCTTCCTTGAATTGAATGACCACAGCTAGACAATGAAACTTGATTGACATACTTGTGTTTTTGGTGAGCAAAAGAAGTATTTCATTTTATCGCCAAGTTGAGAGTAATCGGATCTGACTTCAATCATATTTTCCGACTCAATCTCAGTTTGTTCGCAGTTATTTTAAGGAACAAATTTGAGTCTAAATCGGTCGCAGACTCGCAATTCAACTATCACAAAACCGTGGCCAATCAAATCAAGATCTGGATTGACAATATGAAAAATTAAATTCATTGACATCCTTGGGAAATCGGATCCCAACCGGTGCATTCATTTCTTGTCATACATGGAAAAGGAAGTTCCAGCCACCGAAGGTTTCCACATGGATTCACCAAGTTTCAAACGACAAGGATAACAACTACCAGACCATGAAACTTCCCATATATGAAACTTTTTGACATTTGCATAGAGCAAAGTTCTTTGCAGTTGGGGACAAAAAAAATAGTAGGGTGGCTTGTCGGGTGAGCGAGAGGGTAAATCCCACCGCCCGAGTGAAGTCCGAAGGCCCCCCCATTCTCCCTGCCTCCGGGGTCCTGAGCTGCGTCGGTGTCAGTGATAGAACGAGACACCCTTTATCTGGATGTCGCGCCCTGCCACTTTAAGACACATGAACATAGCGCTCACGGGAATCGAACTACAGACCTGCATTTTTTCAGGCACCTAACCCTCAAATTTCTTATCATATAAGAAGTTACTTTTGTTAAAGTTTGCCTAATTTGTTCGTAACTTACACTTTATAAGAACTAATAAAACAAAACAAGACGTAAGTGAAGAAGATTGGCTATGCTTTTCATCCACCATGAGCATATGAAATGTATCTCTTCTAGACTGTTAGGTGGGACATTTTAGAGAATTTGATTAGGAAAATGGCTAGGATGACAAGAAAACTCATTTTACTTCGACTATAATTGGGAGAAACAAACAAACAAGTAACAGGGTGGGAAAAGCCCCTGTGAGTAACTGGTAGGCCCTAGTTTTTTTGCCTTGTTCTCTTCTTTTTCAAGTGATTCCAATGCTTTTCTAGTCAATTATTCATGTTGGCAGCATTCAAGCTCTAGTTCATGCAAAAATACAAGAAGAAAAGTCCCTTTCTTATTGAAAGGGCGTTCGCGTTCCTCTTTGCATAAGTAGTAGTATATTTGATAAAGCCTCTCAACATGACTGTGGTTTTCCGTGTAACAAGATAAAGAAAAGGAAAGGATACAAGAAAAGAGTTGGAGAAATCATTAATTCATGCGTAGTCATGTTTTGATTTTTTATGGTACTTAGAGACAAAAGCCAGATTCTTTAAAATAAGCTGTCAAAGTATTTTGTGCAACCTAACCAAACTTTGTGAGTAGAAAAATCAATAATTTTTGTATGAAAATAACTAAAAGTTATCATTGGCCCTGTTGAGTTCACGATCAGGCGTTCCTCGCCAGCTAAAGGAAAACATTTAGTTTAACTGGCATTCTGGTGAGTGTGGGCAGTTGCCCGCACAAGCCCCTCAATTTTCCTTTATTTTCATATCAAGATCTTCGAACATTTACTCTATTACATATGGGAGTGCCCCACTCATATATGGACATTTGTGAATTAGTTTCCTTTCAAAAAAAATTTCTGGCTCGGCCACTGCCTATGGGCGCTACTCTTTTGGACCGAAAACCATGACAGTACGAAACTCTAGTTGATGGATGTACCATGTATCCATGTAAGTCCTGAAGCAGCCCTAAACCGAGAGTACGAAACTTTAGTTGACGGATGTACCATGTATCCATGTAAGTCCCGAAGCAGCCCTAAACCGAGAGTACGAAACTTTAATTGACAGATGTACCATGTATCCATGCAAGTCCCGAAGCAGCCCTAAACCGAGAGTATGAAACTCTAGTTGATGGATGTACCATGTATCCATGTAAGTTCGGAAGCAGCCCAAGACCGAGAGAAAGGAGGAATGAGCTTTGACCCCTTCGGGGCATCCCCACTTTCAACACACCCCTCCTCCCCCTTGCTTATTTTCTTCACCTGGAGCCGTCGCCATGGCTTCCCTGTGTATTACTTGAACCAGGCAACTTCCCTGTGTATTACTTGAACCAGGCAAAGAAGATGATGAATTCTAACAAAGTAAAGATGCGGACGAACCAATGATCTAGAAGGTAGTTGTTGGTCACATGCGTCATGTGACAGCTTGCGTTATATATGTCATTGTCTTAGATCTGCTTGAAACTTCCAAACTATCCCATCATCAACAACTGTAATTTGCATTAGAAAACATGAAACTTGCTCTCTACGTTCTTCACTTAATTTCATGGACCAAAGTTTCTTTAGTTAACGACTGAACAATACAAGCCAGGAAGCTGACCAATTCGATGCTACCCAAAAGCTGGATCATACGCAGTCTTTTCCATTTTTCATAAGAAGTGATGTTCCATGAAAACTGAACCGTCATTACTCATCTGGCGGGCACTGCCCTCAATTCTGGGGTTTGTCTTCTATACAGCCTCTATGTATACTTCTTAAATCCTAGAAAGCACTGCAACATCACATTTGACCAATGCATACTACTGCTTTACCAACTAAGGAGACGTGAGCCCATGATTAGGAATGTAAAACGAGTGAGCCGAGCTCGGCCAGCTCAACCTCCGCTTCAGTCTTGGCTCGAGCTTGAGTCGAGCTCGAACTCGACTAGGTAAAACCAATCCAAGCTCGAGCTCGGCTCGTTTAGGTCATATCATTTGATTCATACTTTTTTTTTTCTTTGCTTGAAAATGAGAAACACCAAAAAAAGTATTAAACTTCATAAAAAAATTACCGACATATCCCGTAATATTAAGAAACCGGAGAAGCCACGAGCCAAGTTGAGTTGAGTTTATACAAGTCAAGCTTGTGTAACTCAAACTCGCCTTGTTTATAACTCGAGTTTTAACTCAAGCTTGCGAACCAGTCGAGCTTACAGGATCGAGTTCACTCGGACTCAACTCATTGTACACATCTACCAGTGGTCCTTGGCTATTATGAGCTCATCTCGATCAATTCCGCAATGTGGGGTCTGTGGTGGAGCCAGAAATTTCTAGCTGAGAGGGACACTAATATTTTAAATTGTAACTTTTAAGAAACAACCATTAATAAGTAATTTATCACTTTATGTGGCCATTGCCCACACAACCCACATGTATGTGGGGCCCGGTATATGTCGTGGGACAGGTTGTGCATGCCATATGGGTAGTGACAACTTGTCTCTTGTGGGCATCAATCACTCTTTGTGCTGTTGGAAGCTATTTTCCAAAGATCTTACGGCAATATATACTCAAAAGAGTTTTACTGTTGTCCCAAGAAGGGGATGGCTAGCACCATGCACTCAAACACTACATGTTCCTGGTCCCTGATTTCTCACATAACATTAGGTTCTACCAAACATGATTCCATGAGTCAAACACCGATCTAGCTGTGATTCTTGCCGTTGAGATTGTTAGGTTGAAGTTGAACTACAGTTAGCACGAAATGCCAAAAGATGGGATTGGTCCAAATTGGAAAATATGGATGATTTGATCATATTATATAAGAAATTATACTACCAAATTAAATTTAAAGAAAACTTTATTGACAATAAGGAAGCAAACGGGTCAGATGTAGGGATCTGATTCTGTACACGTGAACTATATCCGGATCCGGCCCGTTTGCATCACTAGTTTCCACTTTGGATTTCAATCAATGCCACCAACACTTTCATTCTGGCCCCTACCATTTGCAAGCATCAAACAAACAGTAGTTTATTTGGCTTTAGTAATAAAACTTTTGGTCTAATCACATGCCTAAATTGAACACTACCTTGAGCTGATTGAATGCTATGACACCACACCTGAAAGCGATTAAAAGTTTAAAACTCTTCTTCCTTGTTAATTTTTTTAGTTGCATCTAATGTTATTCATTCATTTATTTCTTCCCGTAAAAGGAACCACTGAACTCTTGTGAACGCGTTTGGAGCTGGCAACTTAGGAAGTGCATGTTTACTTTGTCTTTTGCTTCTCCTCTCAAAGAAGTCAAACTCATTGCTTCGCGTTTGTTGCCAAAGATGCAAAACCCTAATTATGAAACCCTAGACTTCCTTCAACTTAGAGGCTTTCCGCAAACTCATTGTGCCAGATGTACAACCTCTTTGTGGACTTCCTTAAACTTGGCGGCTTTTCGCGAGCTGACCTTGCCAGATGTACATCCCCGCGTGGCTAGCTAAAGTTTTTGCAGCATAACCTTTCTTAGATTCTTTACAACTGAATGTTTTCAAAGAGATTCAAGATGAACTTTTCATGGTCCTGAGTAATGTAGCCCAAAAAATTTAGTCTCGTATTGAAAATTGTGAGAAATCTTTAAGGACTTACAAATAGGGTTATCAAATAGATGATTGTCTTGGTTCTTAGCTTTTTTTAGGGTTGGATGTATGCTTTTAAGTGAAGTGGATTATAACACCCCAAAAATTTAGTTATGTATTGAAGATTGTGAGGGATATTGAAAAGCTTATAAAAAGTGTTATTAAATAGATGATTTTTTGATTCTTAATTTTTTTAAGGTTAAAATTGAAACTGCTAGGGGTTGGGTTGGGATCTGCTCTATCAAACCAAGGGCCTGAGCTTAGAAGTGAGTCAAATTATTACAATAGATCACATTCATATGCAATACTACTGGCAACTTTCAACACTGTGAACCAATTTGTAATGTTGAAGAGGCTTTCGAAGACAAACTAGGAGATGATCGAATCTGCTTTTGTTCTCCTTCTAGTGGACAAGAATTATTGGGGTCTGAAACAATGCCACTTACTTATTATTGAATATTTTACAAAAGTTTGGTCGACTTTTGGTAGTATTACAAAAATACGCTTAAGTTTCAATTTCTTTTCATTTACCCACTTCTTTTATCTGCGATTCAAGCAGTTAAATGCAATAAGTACAAACCCGGGGCGTGTTTTTGGTTACCATTTAAAAGTTGGGCTGGTTTTGAGAGAATTTTCATTAATGATTCTGCTCATGTGCTGCAATATTTAAAATAGCGCAGTATTGATCATCAATCATGGCAATCTAAAGCATTTGCTTTGGACGGCCAACAAATTCAACTCACCAAGTTGGTTCGGACATTATCATGAGTTTCAAATAAATGGACGTTCCTTGCTGCAAAAGTCCAAATTATTACATTATTGAATGCGGGAGACCCCATGGCTTTTACCAACTAAAAAGCTTCTCATTCTGGAAGTTTGCAACTGGCAGATGCTTCTTTTCTTGTTCATCTTCGATCCACCTACCAAATGTGGTCTCAGTTTTTCGAAAAGTAAATTTAAAGACTCAATGCAACAGCAAGAATTATGGAGTTGGGTATAGAAATGATTTTTTTTTTTTAGAAAGTGGACTCATGCATTGCATAATAAAAATATGTTTCTTTTAAATTGCGCCGACAATTTCTCTTCTTAAAAGTGACATGTTCTCCCCAACGTTATATTGATATTTAAAAAAAAAATATTTACCGCAAACATATAAGGCCGAAAAACAGTACAAATAATTGATCCCGACAATTTAAAAAAATTAAAAAAAATAAATAAAGGCAAGAGAAAAGCAGGGTCGAGGAGGGTTGTTGAGATGGGCCAGCTCAGCTTCCGGTGGAAGCGGGACCCACGCATTCTACCCACCGTCGTCGTTGCGTCGTGGGCCCCACCAGTTTTCGCCTCCTCCAAATGCATGTTGACTACAAGGGCACATGGTCCTGTGGGCCCCACCGTCCCCTTCCTCATTCCGGTGGACCCCACTCTCTTTTCCTTCAGTTTTTTCTTTTTTTTTTTCGTTTTCAACACAATATCATGGTCATTAGTTAAATATAGAAGGTCGGTAGATTCATAAACCACAAAAATTAAATTTGCTCTAGGACACGTGTTTATGAATCTAAGGCAAATTCATCAAACGGCCCTCAAGTAGACGAGATCTTTTAAAATGTCTCTCTATTTTGGCGTCAAGGGATGACTACAAATGTTATTTTTGGGTGAGAAGATGGTTCTCTTTTTGGTTTAAGATCATCTAGATGTATTTTGAAAATAATTACTAATAATATTATATATAATAAATGAAAAATCACTTAAAATACAAGTTTGAAGAACACCAACTTTTCTTTTTTCAAAAAAGAAACCGCAATGTGATTCTGCTCCCCATTTGATTTTTTGATCTAAGAAGAAAACGCATATTCACATAATGTTAAGACTATAGGTCACTCTCTGTGCCACCCAATCTTCGACCACTCAAAATGGGCCTGTTTGATTATGGTGACATTTTCACCTTTCAAATTGACTTGTTTGTATTTATATGTGATTTGAGTTAATCTTTTTTTCCCAACTTCCAGCCAAAAACCAAACTCAGGTTTTGGTTTTGGTTTGCTTCTGAAACTGCATGACTCCAAATCCACTTTATGGTTGAATCTGAATCTTTACTCGATCATTGACAACCGGATATCCTTAATTGGACGCACTCGATCCGTCACATAGATCGAGGAGAAAACCAGCAAAATTCTTCTCACAGTGAAAACCTTTTGAAACAAAAATGTCATTGTTCTGAGAGTTGTTCAAACACTTGTGCAGGCCAAAGCTGATAAAGATAAAAAACTTTCTCCTTCGAGTTTTACAGAAATGAAAAAAAAATCATAAATATTTTTAAGGAAATTGGCACAATGGGTGAGGCGAGCATTGGTAGACAGTTCGTTTTCATTTTGAAATTTTAGGACATAAACTTTCTGTGTTGTAAAAAAAAAGCCACTGACGAGTAAGTTGAAGTGCAGTGAGATATATCTCAAGGCACTAAAGTAGGCCAGGTATCCTAAGAGGTCGTTTGGTTGCAAGAACACTCTGACTGTCTCATAAATCTACCCATAGATTGGTAAAGATTCATGTAACACTAGTTCTTTTATAAATCTATCCAATTTTCGAAACAGATTTTTACGAGACACTGATAGAGTGACTTTGATGCCAAATAACCCATAATGTTGATAAAGGTAAAATGCTTTCTCCTTAAAAGTTTTACATAAGACGAGGCGGGGGTTGGTAGACAATTAGCTTCTACTTCAAATATCTAGGACAAACTTTTTGTGTTGCAAAAGAGGAGTCTTGAGGAGTGATGAGTAGGTTGAAGTGCAGAAAGATATACCTAGAGGTATTGAAGTAAGTCATGTATGTTAAGAGATTGTTTGACAACAATAACACTTTTGAGTGTCCCACAAATCTACCCATAAATTGGTGCATATTCATCTAACACTAGTTCTTTTATAAATCTATCCAACTTTCGGGACAGATTCACGATGACTTTGATGCCAAATAACCAATATAGAGACAAAGAGTTGGGCAGAAGTTTCGGCAGGGGTTGGTAGACAATTAGTTTCCATTTCAAATACCTGGGACAAACTTTTTGTGTTGCAAAAGAGGAGCCACTGAAGAGTGACGAGTAAGTTGATGTGCAACAAGATGTACCTTCAGGTGCTACTGAAGTAAGTCATGTATCTTAAAAGATTGTTTGGCAGCAATGACACTTTTGAGTATCCCACAAATCTACCCATAAATTGGTGCATATTCATGTAACACTAGTTCTTTTGTAAATCTATCCAACTTTCGGAATAGATTCACGAGGAATTTGTTGCTAAATAACCAATACAGAGACAAAGAGTTGGGCAGAAGTTTACCGATCTTTAACTGGGTGGTTTCTCTTTGTGGGAGAAAAAGTGAGATAGAACGAAGATGGCAGTAAAAGATACTTCTGAAAAGAAGTCCCATGCCGATCGAGAGCTGGTAGAACATTGCTTAACTCTATGAAGTTGGGCCCTTCAGTTTTCCAGCTTCTTTAAGTATAAGCAAAAGGGATTCCAATCATTTATGAGCCCACATGAAGAATGTGAAGTGAGGTTGAAGTTTTTCCCACAAATAAGAGTGCCGGACTCGGCACTCAGACACATCACGTGTAGTGTGTGTTCACACTCACTCCTACCACTAGATCACCTACGGGGGAACCATTGATCCTTCCCTGCTGCCGTTAAGTTGGGTTCTAGATCTCAATATCAAATCTGTAAATCGAGAAATTTTCCGATCAAATTGTTTATAGTAACGACAGGTCAACTCAATGGCGGAACCAGAAATTTTTGGCTATGGGGCACTAGCAACCGCCCTGCCGACTACTGGCCTGCTGCCGCCCTTGGGCCTTCGCCGGTGGCCCTTGCGGCCTTGCCCTTCACCGTTTCGCTGCTTCGGCCTTTCCCTTTCTGAGTTTCAGTGAATTTGGGCGACTGTTTTAAGTTTCTTGGTGGAGCTGGATCAGTCATCGCTACTGGGACTCGATCCATTTCTAGCATGGGCAACCCGGCGTCAACAGGGGCGTGAAGCTCCATTTCAAATGGAGCTTCTTGGGTTGGCATGGGCGCCCACGCCAGCCCCACGCTGGCTCCGCTACTGAGTCAACTTGAAGTTGACGTAGCTAGTGAAGTAAAACCGAGGCGCGTGATTGCTGGTTGAAAACGTCTTCCAAATGAACATGGCCCCGGGAAAAATGCCAAGAACATACAAATGAAATAAATAATGTCTTCTAAAGTCAACCCAGTTTATAAACATGCATTTAATACCCAAAGGATCCAATAAACTAAAAGTAGTATGGGGAAAAGATAAATAGATTAATTATCCTCAAGATTGGCTCCAACTGATTCGGAAACTTCCTTCCTGCATCAATAAATTGATAAAAATGTGAACTCTCAGCTTAACCCCAGCTTGCCTATAAAAGAAACACGGATCGAGCTGAACTCATTCTATTCGAATCCGCCTATTCTAGCAATGAAAGTGGGTTTTCTCTCCTGAGGCTCAGATCTCAAATCCGAAGCTATCAGACAAAACCTTGTCGATCTCAAATCCGAAGCTATCAAACAAAACCTTGTATATAAAAGAAATCAAAAGTGGCAGGAGCAGGAATTTATTTTCTAAAAAAAATAATGAAAAATTTGGTGCTAGCACACAAGCAAGTCAAAACGCGTGCCCATGTAAGAAGAAGTATCTTGCCAGTAAAGAGCTGAGGAAGTTGCTTGAGTAGCGATAGCAGATGGCGTGCTCCATTCCGATCGACCACAGACTCATCTTTGCTTTCTCCACCCCTCTTTGACAGCTATTTTCCAGCTTTTATATACATTGACTTTATATATATATATATATATATGATGTATTCACTTATATATTTCTTTGCAATAGAAGATTATTTTTTCTTTGTTAGGGAGCTTTTGATAGCCATGGATCTAAGATCAGATAATCTCCTTTCCGATCTTAAATATGACTTTCTTTTTTCAATATGAAAAAAATAAAATGTAAGATCTTAAGAGTGGATTTTCGATCTAATCGATCCATTTTTAAGAGAAGCTCAAGTAGTAAAGGAACACCAGACTTTGCTACTGTACTATACTGTAAACATAAGAATTTAAGATCCTCAGTATGTTGTTAAAACCTTGGATTTTGAAGTCCGATCAGTTCAAATGCTCGGATCGTTTGAACAAAAGCCCCGTGATGGCACCATTAAAATGTATTATGTTAAGTGCTTTTGACATCCCCTCGTGCTCCCTTTGACTGTGGAAAATCAATTTGATAACACTTGATGTATATGACCTTGGTGGTAACCTTTCTCACTAATTTATTTGGATCGAAGTATGTAACTTAAATAAGGGCTCCAAATTTGTAAGACCCATCTATGACATTAAATAATACATGTAAGAGAAAGTAATCACATCAGAATTAAATTAAAATTAAACTTTTCATATTGTTGGTGGTTTGTATAAATGAAGACAGAACCAAGAAGAGAGAAACATCAAACTCCATTAACACATTAAAATGGGGGCAAAATAAATACACACAAGAAAACACAGGCCACATGGGCTTCATTGACCTTCAAGATCTCGCCTGCGGGGGCGTACTTTGTTTTCCACATAGAATATACAACGGTACAAAGTGCAACCTCACAAAAGCATGAGGTCATCCTCTTCATTTGCTGTGACCCACCTTGACTCCTTCCCGTGTTCCGCACTTCTCCTCCTTCCTCGTCGTCTTCATCTTCAGAGATGGCAGTTTTGTCATCGCACATCCGCTTTGATTACCTCCCTTTTTCTTAGCCAACCAGGAGTTGGCAGTTTGATTTTAGCGCACAAAACGCAGACGCTAATTCTAGTTTAATACTTCGGCGTGTGAGCTTTGAGGGGCGGTATATTTAAGCCTCAGTTATTGTAGGGGGAGATAGAAAGATAAAGACAGAAGATGACGATCTCGGCTCGGGATTACAGGAGTTGTAAGTGAAAAGATAATGGCGGGTAAGAATCACATTCTACAAAAGGGCGGGGGTGGATTTGAGGGATCATCCTCCACCACTCACGCATGAGAGAGAGAGAGAGAGAGAGAGAGAGAGAGAGAGAGGGAGAGGTTTGTTTATTAGAAGACCAAGAACTGTTGTTTATGAGTTGTGAGTAGCAGTGGTGCAGAAGGGAAAGAGTGGTGAGATAGAGGAGGCACAGAGAAGGAGTAGTTTCCGGGATGAAGGGCTTGGTTTTGTACTGGTTCATCGTCGTTCTTTCGGCGGCAGCCGTGAATGGAGATAATCCTTACAGATTCTTCACTTGGAATGTCACTTATGGTGTCACCTATTCCCTCGGAGTCCCGCAGCAGGTAAGCCACATCTCTCTGTCTCTCTCTCTCGTTTCTTGTTCATGATCATGAACATGGTTGAGAACTTCTTCTTCTTCTTGTTCTTCTTGTTCTTCTTTTTCTTCTTGTCTCTGCCTGTTAAGGCCGAGTTGTGTGATGAGAAGTACGGTTAATTTTCTGTTCGGTTGTAACGTCATGCGATCATGGCTGTTGTTGCAGGTAATTCTGATAAACGGGAAGTTTCCGGGGCCTGACATAGAATGCGTCACCAATGACAACATCATCGTGAACGTCTACAACAGTTTAACTGAGCCTTTCCTCATCTCATGGTAGGTTGCGAACCTCCTTTCTCTCTCTAAATTTGGAGTAAATCCTTTCTAATTGAGTAATTTCATAGCAATCTTTCCCTTTCTCTCTCGCTTTCTCTGCAACAAATTCGGTGCCATTGTGATGTGGATATGGCAGGAGTAGCACTGTCAATGATTTCGGCTGTCGGTCGTCTCTCTCTCGCTTTTGTTACAAAACAAAGTGGGGGAGTCTGCCTTTACTTGTTTATGTCGTTTATAAGAATAATGTTCATGTGTATATATATTTATACACATGCTTTTGGCTTCTACCTTATGAAAAATCATCTCTCTCCACCACATTCTCGAAGGTTTCTTAAGGCCCAGGCTCACCCACCTACCTAACTTAGCCATGGCTAGCCTGTCCTTAATTTGGCTCGATCCGCTTAACCGGTCTAAGTTGACTGTAGCTTGAGAGAGAAGAGAAGTGTGAAGTATTTTCCCCAAGAAAAGTACAGGTCAGAATTTTGTCTATGATTTTTCTTTCAAACAAACACACCGATCGGAATCAATTTACTATCTAATCGGGTGGACCTTACGTCCTTACCTTTATTTTCTTTTGCCGAGGATGAACCGCATTAGATGCAAACGACCAAGATCCTGATCTCCATGGTCAGCGATCACATTAACTACCATATGAGAATCTGCAACAAGAGCAATGGAGATCAGGAATTTGGTCTCCTTTCTTTGGGGCTAAGGTTGGTGCGGGTTTGTGTTTTAGGAACGGGATCCAGCAGAGGAGGAACTCATGGCAGGACGGGGTGTACGGGACCAACTGCCCAATCCCTCCTGGGAAGAACTATACGTATGTGATGCAGATGAAGGACCAGATTGGCAGCTTCTTCTACTTCCCTTCTCTTGCCTTCCACAAAGCTGCCGGTGGGTTTGGTGGCATCAGAATTCTCAGCAGGCCTCTCATCCCCGTTCCCTTCCCCGACCCCGCCGGCGACTTCACCGTCCTGATTGGAGATTGGTTCAAGCAGAACCATACAGTAAGTAATTGTTCACTCTGTTAGCGTCAATGCAGATCGGCAGGAGCTGGACTGGGTGTTTTTAAGGAGCTGAATGTTTAATTTGATCTCAGGCGTTGAGGAGGATCTTAGATGGAGGGCAGAGACTTGGGTCTCCAGATGGAGTTCTCATTAATGGCCACGGTTCCAGTGGTGCAACTTTTACTGTTGAACAGGGTGCTTCTCGTGAACCTCCTCTTATTTTTATATATTTTTTTTTGGTTGACCATGTCGAGTTAAACTCTTTTTTTTGTTCAAACTTCAGATCAACTCCTACGTTTAAGAACTCCATTATTATCTTCAAATTTATGCATTTGCAGTCGGAGGTGAAAGTTCTGAGTTTAGATTTGCACATTTAAAATGAAAAATCAGCATCTTGCAATAATTTTTATGAAGATTATGAACACGAAATCTGAAAATCTTGGATAAAAAACTCTCAAACAGATGAATGACATTGAAATGCGTATCCTATTACACCTGCCCACTATGGTGTCACAGTTTTTCTTGTCGTTCTTTGAGGATGGATTTCTCAGACTGCCTTTCTATAGCCGCCAGCCAAGATTAACATGAAAGCAATTAAGGCCGCCCAAGTGTTTGATTAATTTCCAAGCATTTGAAGAACTTTCTTGCACATGCTGATCACAAATTTTCCTTGTTAATTTCCACAGGGAAAACATACAGATTCCGAATATCAAACGTGGGGTTGACGACGTCCCTGAACTTCCGGATCGAGGGACACGGCATGAAGCTGGTGGAGGTGGAAGGCACACACACGATCCAGAACACGTACACCTCCCTCGACGTCCACCTCGGCCAGTCCTACTCCGTGCTCGTCACCGCCGATCAGCCGGCCAAGGACTACTACATAGTGGTCTCCACCCGCTTCACGGACAAAGTTCTCACCAGCACCGCTGTGCTCCATTATAGCAACTCGGCCACGCCCGTCTCCGGCCCCCCGCCCGGCGGACCCACCACCCAGATCGATTGGTCACTCAACCAAGCACGTTCCATAAGGTATACACCATAATCGATTGAGAAGCGCCGGCTGGTCCTGGATGGCCGGCCTGGCCGGAACTCGATACAAAGATGTAATTAGGACCTAAGCCGGCCGGATTGCTGACCAGTACTTTTGTTTTGCTCCTGGATGTGCATTATATAGGACAAATCTTACGGCCAGCGGACCCAGGCCTAACCCACAGGGCTCGTACCACTATGGACAGATCAACCTGACCAGGACCATCCAGCTATCGTCCATGGCGGCACTGCTGAACCGGAAGCAGAGGTATGCCGTGAACAGCGTGTCGTTCGTGCCGGCGGACACGCCGCTGAAGCTGGCGGACCACTTTCATATCAGCGGAGTCTTCACGCTAGGGAGCATTCCAGACGCGCCGAACGGGGCGCCGCTTCGCTCGGACACGTCGGTGATGGCGTCGGATTACAGAGTGTTCGTGGAGATAGTGTTCGAGAACCGCGAGAATGTGGTCCAGTCATGGCACCTGGACGGCTACTCCTTCTTCGTCGTCGGGTATATATGTTCTCAAGCCTTATTAAGTTTGGTGAATGAAATATTTTCCAAGTGTTTTATGAATGCATTCGAAAGCTTGAAACATATTGATATGTGTATTTTTAATAATACTTACAAAGTATTCCAATTGCTAAACAATGAACATGTAAGTTCTTTGAGTTGTTTTAACATGGCTCATTAAACTCTCTTGGCTGCATAGTGTGACATTTTTGAAGAGTTTTATTGTGATTGAACAGGATGGACGGTGGAAGTTGGACGCCGGCCAGTAGGAAGGGGTACAATCTCCAAGATGCAGTGGCTCGCAGCACCACTCAGGTAAAGTGGCTCACTTTTCCGGCAGTTAGGCCGGCTTTAAGGATCTAATCAAATTCTAGTGAACCAAATCAGATTTTGGTCTCACATTTAATTTAATGCATCCAAAGCAAAGTTATAAGTGTACATAGGATCTTGAAGATGCATCAGAAGGGGCTTAAAAATATACAATCTAGAATTGATCAAGGAGATACACTTAATATTACCATATGGTACGTTGTTAGATTTCAGAATCTTGGTTGTACTTAATCAACTGATGCCAAACACGACTCTTGTTTGGTTAATCTTGCAGGTTTATCCTAGTTCGTGGACTGCAGTTTATGTGATGTTGGACAATGTTGGTATGTGGAACGTGAGATCGGAGAACTGGTACCGCCAGTACCTGGGCCAACAGTTCTACCTGAGAGTGTATTCCCCGCTCGAGAACGTCAGGGATGAGAACCCAATTCCGTCCAACGCGCTTCTCTGCGGCCGAGCAGCCGGCCGCAGCACTCGGTCGCTATAATACGGACCCATTGTTGGTGGCTGTTGCAGACTGATTGGGGAAGTTCGTTGTCCATGAGCACAAGATTTTTAAGTTAGTTTCATCAAATAATCGATGAAGATTGAACAAAGTGCTTAGTAGATTGTATCAAGAACGTCAGGCCAATAAAATGATTTTCTGGTTTTTTAGGGGGCAATTTGCTTTCGATTGTATTAGACTTTTGCCCCATGATAAGATTATGAAGTTCAAAGTCCAATTGTTATGGAATTCACTTTCATTCCTAAAAATTCAATTGTTGGTTCTCCACAAAATCAATTTACTTTCTCTCTCTCTCTCTCTCTCTCTCTCTCTCTCTTATGTCCATTCTGTCTCGCCGCGGCTGAGTGTCGGTTTCACCTTTTTTACTTTCTACCATTTCTTCTATAGTGTTATTGCATTGCATAACCTTACTTTGTTAGTAGCGTTTAAAATCTACCCTCAATTTTTTTTTTTCCTCTTTTGTTCTTCCTTCCACCTGTCCTTTTCTGAGGTCGTGTCTGGAGGTTGTAACTCATATCATATCCTCTTGGTGGCACATTTAGGAGGAGCGCAACAACGGGGTTTTTAGGGGCACCTTATTTTTGTCAGATTCTGTGACACGCTTTGTGCATGGGGGTGTCCACTTTGCTATTATGTTACGACACCGTTTTTCATTTGCTGTTGGGTGGCTTTGCCGCTTTGTCTATCTACCTTCTCTCCACTCCTCTCATTCTATTTTATTGTGCTGCTGTCTTGTAAATTTGTTCTTGTATATAAGGGAATGGACTCATTGTTCCCAAATTTTATTATGCATTCCCATTTTTCGACTCTTTAACTCTCTCAACCATGCTCTAAGGCTCCCCATAATCATATATCCAATTGAGTGCAACACACTAAAGAGGGTGGAGGGCATTTTTGAATTTTTTTTATTAAAAACTGGTATTTTAAACTTTTTAACTTTTCACAATCCTTTTTTAACCGTTTTAAAATAAAAGTATTTTGATCATTGCACACTCATATGCATAACAAGAGTGTGCATATAACAAGCGTTCACCCCATAATGTTATATATATGTATATATATGTGGCTGATGTGAGCAAAACACAACTTACATAAATTGCTTTATTTACACATATATATCTCACTTAACTTTTACTTATTTATACATAAGTGTCTTTTAAGTTTTCAAATTTACGACCATTGGTAAGAAATTTTCTGGCATCGCCCCTCACAAATGTACTCATGTTTGAGTAGATGAAATGACGGAAATACCCTTAAGACAAAGTGGGAAAACAGTTGTTCACAAAGTTGAACCGACTTAGTACGTTCTATTCTACCCACAAGACACACAATGCTCTGATCTTAGAATATGGGTTGGATCTTCTTGTTTCAGATCTGAGCTACTTTTGACTCGTAAGATGGGTCTATTGAATTTGGATCGAAAGAAGCTTCAACATGACAAATCTTTATGGCGTGTTTGGATGACATTAACAAAAAAAAAATTGAAAAAATTTGTTTTGTGGAAAAATAATTTTTTGATCATTTTCAAACAATTAGTGTGTACGTTTAGATAGATAACGCATTCAAAACACATTTCTGTTTTTTTGTTTTTAAATAACCCGGGGGAACCGGTTATTCAATTAATCAGGTTTTTCTCAAACTCATTTTCTGAAAACCTTCTTCCAAACACATAAAAAAACTATTTTACTTTAAAATCATAAAAAAATTATTTTACTTCAAAATCATTAAAGGTGTCTGTTCTATCACTGACACCGACGCAGTTCAGAACGCTAAAAGCAAGAGAAATGAAGGACCTTCGAGCTTCACTCGAGCCGTATGATTTACCACTCCCACTCACCCGAAAATGTGTAAAATTATCCGATCTATTTACGGCCCCAGGAATCTCATCCAAACCCGGACCTTCTCGGGCTCGATTCAGTTCGGATTACGGTTGAAACACGATCCGTTGACACGGGCTTACTTAACCTCTTGTTGCCGAACCGAGGTTAGATCGTATCGTCTCGGGAGGAAAGCCCGTACCCGGACGATTTGTAACGCCGTAGTTGTGGTCTTGCTGAGGGGCGAAGAATTCCCTTTCGCCTTTCTTCTTCCCTGGGATGCCGCTCAGTCAACCCAATCTCCCTTCCTCTTCTTCATCCTCTTCTTCAGTAAGTTCTTCCGTTTCTGTTCGCTTTCTTTTCTCCGTAAGTTTTCGATGATTTTTTAATTCTTTCCGTTCATGTTTAGATTTCATTGATTCCGGGTTCCGGCTATACGCGGATGACGGCTACATGGTAGAAAAATATATGCATAAACTTTGTCCGGGCCTATAAGTTTTTATAATTGAGTTTTCGTTGGTTTAGGTTCTTGAGCGATTTGGAGTGTTCATCATTGGATGAACGAAATAGAAAGGAAAGATTTGGGGCTTGGCTAGGTTCCTTCGGTTGTTTGATTGATAGTTAATCATGGTGAAAATGAGTTTTATTTTGGGGTTTCAATGTTGACCCGAGTTGGTTCCTGGTAAGAGCATCCAGTCTGTACTTGACGGTCATCTTGATTGTTGTGTTTTGTTTGTCGCTTATATGTCTGTTAGACTAATTCTCAATGGAGATCGCGTACGTGTCGATTTGGTGATAAAAAATGATGATGTTTTTCAAGCAATCATGGGATTTTGTCATCCATGGCGAACGCGTGGAAATGTTGCATGATTTCCTGTTTCTTAATTTTTAAAGGCATTCTTATCCATTTAACTTATATTTTCCTAGTTTATTGAATGTTTTATGAGTAACACAATATGTGGACGTGAGATTTTTTTGTTTCTAGAAGATATCTACCGCTGCTTAATTGCCATTTTAGAAATTTTCCACTGTGGTGCATATTCTTGAGTCTTTCAGGGATTATGAACTTAGGGATTGCCTAGATGCACAACGTTTTGAACTTGTTAGCTTGGATCATGTTTACTGGATGCCAGCTACTTCTTGGCTAGATGAGAGGATTATTGTACTTTTGGCAATGGAGAGAGAATCATAAGTTACTAACTACTGCAATAGATTGGAGAACATTAGATGGAAGCCCACTATAATGTATATTCTTGAGTTTTGCAAGGGTATGAACTTCATCTCCTATATGAAGTGATAATGCTACAACTTGTGGAAATTATGGATCGCCTAGAAATTTTGATACTTGTTAGCTTTGACCATGCTTACTGATTGCAAGCCAGCTCCTGAGCTAGACGAGAGGATTATTGTAGCCTTAGCAACGGAAAGAACGATAAGTTGCTAGTTACTGCAATAAATTGGGCACTCCGAGATGGAGTCCTACTATGGTGCATATTGTTTTTTTTTGCAGGGCTATGAACTTCATCTCCTATATTAATTGACAATGCTAGAGCTTGTGCACATCAGGGGTTGCCTATACACTCAACATTTTGTTACTTGTTAGCTTGACCATACTTACTCAATGCAAGCCAACTCCTTAGCTAAATGGGAAGATGATTATACTCTTAGCAAGAGAGACCGAACCATGAGTTACTAAATACTGCTATAAACTGCAAAATGTTAAATTTAAATTGGTGAGTAATTGACCTTGTTCTGCAATTGATGATTGAGGTAGTATTCAAGAGTCAGGTTGGAGCTTCTCAAGGTTCCTAACTACTTTAGCGATTGATGCTTGGGGAAGTAGACAACGTGGCATTTGCATCTAAGATAGTATTTCTCACTTCCAGCAACTGAAGATTTTCACTTTTCTAGTGTCGCACACTTGATATTTTCCTTGTTTGTTTGCCAAACAAATTTGACATGGTTACAGGTCAAATGAGAAGAACGCTGATGGTGATTAGAACCATGACAATGAGTTTTATTGTTCTTCTGAGGCAGCTGCTAGAAAAAACCCAAGAAGTCGATTAAATGTATTTCTGCTGTTAATAGTTCTATAAGAGGGTTCCAGACTCCAGTTTATTGGTGATTGGGTAACTTATAGGGTTTGGCGTTGGGAGCAACAAGCAATGGGTTATATTTTCTACATTAATTGAGGATGAAATGATAAGGTGAAAAGACCATAAGCTGTTCAACTTTGCAAATTGTTCATGATATGTTGTCATTAGTGTTGTCAGCAATTCGATGCAGGTATTAGAAGCTTCACGAGAACTACATGTGATTACCTCATGGTTGATCTTTGGATTTTTATTGCAAAACTTGTTGTAAATGGTGACGACGAAAACCACCCTGCTGGAAATTATACCTCCTGATTTATTCTGCTGTAGATGGTGGTATATGCTAGATTTGGAGCTTCCTTAGACATGTGTCTAGCACATTCATGGTTCTTTGTTCTTTATTTATTGATGAAAGAGACATATCAAATCCTTCAGTGTTCTTTGAAAAGAGACATATCAAATCCTTCAGTATTCTGGTGGACTAACGTTGCCTTTATCTCTTGAACAGCAACGGCAACAAGATGCACATGCCATCACCAATGAGAGTTGTGAAAGCAGATTGTACGTCGGTAATCTTGATCAGCGAATATCAGAGTAGGCATATTCTATCTCATGCATTTGATTGCTTGTTATATTCACATTTATTTGGTCAGCATGTGGGTGTTTTCAGCTAGTTTCTAATGATGTACACATGTTGATTGTTGAACTTTGCAGATCCCAAGTTATTAAGATGTTTTCCCCTTATGGTAAGATAGTTTCTGAGGACTTTCTGTGGCACAGACATGGGCCTAGACGTGGTGAGCCACGTGGATTCGCTTTCATCCAGTTCGGTACTAGAGAGGTAAGCTGCTCATTTTCCCTCTCTTTGGTGTCATGGCAATTCCTCATTTCTGTGATTGAAGTGAGCATGCAGGAAGCTCAATTGGCCATGGAGAAGATGGATGGAAGACTGGCTTGTGGTCGCCCATTAGTCGTTCGTTTTGCTGGTGAAAAAGCCACAGCTGATGCATCAAAATCATCTAAAGGTGCTGATGACCTGAAGAAAT
Source organism: Nymphaea thermarum (assembly GCA_011799765.1). Lineage (NCBI taxonomy): Eukaryota > Viridiplantae > Streptophyta > Magnoliopsida > Nymphaeales > Nymphaeaceae > Nymphaea > Nymphaea thermarum. Next base: position 354,921 of record JAANDH010000046.1, read on the forward strand.
CTGGTGCTTTTGGTTGCTTTACTTCACATATGAGCCGGTCATCAAAAATAGCAGCGATAAAGAACAAGCTGAAATCTATGGAAGAAGAGAACTGCAGTTCCGTGAAGAAACCAAGGCAAGCTGGCACAATAGGTGCCAAGAGATGAGAAACTACCTCAAAGTTTGCAAGAGTTTTTGTAGTATAACCCCCGTACAGCACTCTTCTTCATTGATGTAGTGCTGCTGTAACTTCTGTGATTAATGATCCAGGTTTGCACCTGCCAAGGTAGCACACCCATTTATGTAACAGACAGATTATATTTACATGGGATTATCTTGTCAGAATTTCAATTGTACATTTTCCCACCAACGGTTTCTGTCGGATTTATTGATTGCTCTATCTACAGCCACTATTTGCTCTTCGTGTAACCGATTCAACGTTCTTCCTTCTGGAGGAAGCGAAATTTTTCGTTTAGAGGAAGCAAAATTTTTCGTTTAATGTGTATCACTAGCGGATCAGCTTGACTGATCGATAGTATTTCTACGATGTGCATTTATGTGTTGGTCTCATTCAAGTAATTATTTTGGCAGTGTCACCATATTCGAGTTTTGGGGTCTTCATTTTTGTGCTAATCAACAATTTCGCTACAAATTGCAGTGACGCGACTGTAGATTGGCAGCTTCGAGTTGATGTAGTGGGCGACTTGATCTTTTTTTTTTCATACAGTGTCAGAAATTTTGGCATAAAATAGCAGCTAACTGTATGTTAATAAGATATATAGCTTGTCTGCGCGGAACATGTGGGCGCGAACTTAAAATTGATTTATCTGAAGCAATGGTTTTGAATCTTATTCCATGGGCTCTCCTACCATTTTGTCCGGCGAGGACTTCGTTTTATAGACAATCTTTTTCTTGATTAACCTAATATTAGTCTCAGACCTCTTCTTTTCTTTTTCTTAACTGTGCAGAGAAAATGCACATGGTAGTGAGTCCCTGGACTGCATCATGGCTGCCATCCTTGCAGTGTAGAACTCCATGGATGCCACTTGCCCCAACAAAACTCCTTCAGGTGCAACCTTGTTGGGTTTTAGGCAGGAACCCCTCTCTCTGCAATGTACGCCCCACGTGAGAGGATTCGTGCTCGCTGTCGGATGGAAACATCTCCTCCATCCAGAAGCACGGACCCTGTGCGAAGAAAACGCGTGTTCTTAACCATGGAATTCCCGTCATTTCCTTAAATATGAGTTTTCTAAATGAGCTGGAGTTTTGGAAAGTGTTCGAAAGGGATTTTTCGTGTTTGCTGTTGCAGGTAGGAACTCTAAATCGCTCAAATATGGTTCTAATTCTATAAAATGCAATCCCTCTTGAATTTGGTTGATCTAAAGCAGAAATACTTGGAAGAAAAAAATCCCAGGCAATGACTACCCTTGGCCTCTCATAATCCCGGTTGCCAGAAGGGTAACGTGATCTGCCTCATGACATACGATTAAACTTAGTACTTGTAGCCTTCATGATCAGGGAAGAAGGAAAAGAAGGACACACAATTATGGAATAGCCACTACACCTCTTTTCCAGTGGAGAACTAATTGCATCTTGAACTGCCCACTGGATATCAGCCTCAAGATGTTACTCTCTGCACTGTGAAAATGAGCTTGATCCGAGTGGTGGAACCCCTGAACTGACGCCTGCTGATGAAGCAGGAAAATTGGACATCGTTTCTTCTGAATACTGCAGCTTTATTCCATCCATTTCTTCCCTGATTTCTGCCAAGACCAGTCTTGCAAACATCTTTATTGTTCAGCAACAGACTTGCGGGTGTGCATCATTGGATCAAAATGTGGTCGCAAAGAACATGAACACCATCACTTTTGAGTGGATTATTGTGGGTAAGCTGGTTTGTATCATATATTTATGCCATAAGATTGTAATAGTTAAGGGGAAAGCTGCATCGAAGCCATGACATGGCCACATCCTGGTCGCACATGGGGATCTATGTTTGTCAATAATTTGGTCCTGATGTTTCCACAAAACGGGTCATGGTAGACAAGCTTGCTTGTTCCTGCATGCTGGCACACCAAGCTTGACAGACCCTGCTCTTGTGCAGACAGAACAGCTAGGCGTGAGGAGACACGAGACAGAATCAAGTCAATGACTCAATATATATGATGAAGTTAGAGTTTTAAATCATATAATCTAATCTGTGATTCAGAACCTGTGAAGCAAAATCATCTCCTTCCACCAACTGTTTTTCGCTTGCGAGTTTTAATGAATTCAACATTGCATCTGAGATCGTACAATTAATCAGCTGGCTTCCTCTCGACCTAGTGGCATCCTGTCCATAGGGACAGAACAGCGAGGATGTAGCCGCCCATTCAGGAAAACGATTAGAAACATTGAAGCTTGAAATCTTTTGAAGTTTGCAGTTCATTCCAACAACAGCTAATGTTTTTAAGACCCACTTGCAGTTTTCAGTTTCATCTCCATATCGAAGATGCCTAGTTTATTGCCCCAAGGGGCATAGTGTAGTTGGTTGGACGGGCAAGTTGATGAAAGTGTGGCCATTAGTTTGATTCTTGTGTTTGATTCTTGTGTGACACTACTTCTCTGGGTGCAAACGGTAGATGAGCTATACTTTATTTGACGGGTGTATTGCTCTCCACCCAAATCTCAAAGCAGCAGAAGGAAAGGGAGAGGGGCTTCTGTCAAAAACTTGAATATTAAATTCCTGAATTTGGTACTAATGCATGTGCTTTAGGAGGCTCTTGTTTTAGTTTGACATGACCCAGGGATGCAGGATCTCAAATGAAGGAAATGAAGCTGACACATTTGCTAGGTTGCCCCTCCTTAGCATATCAAATTGCAATTCTTAATGACACAAAAGAAAGTCATGCATATGATCTGAAGCTAGTTAATCAAAATGAAATATTTAAATACCAATGCCCAGAAAAAAATGTCTACACTTTTTTTTTTTTTTGGAAAACTGACTATACATATGTAACCTTCATGTCTAAAGATCCTAACTACTAACAGAAATAGTTTTTTCACAATTGAAAAATGGGCAGTCTAAGCTTCCTATCAATATCAATCTAGACAACAAGAAAAACATGGTTTTTATATCATTTACTAGGATGTTGGACATGAAATTGTACTAAATAAAAAACACATTCGCCATCTGACAATAAGTCGAAATTTAAAGGTTGAAAAATCATGATTTTATTTGCAAAAATACGAGTTACAATAAAAAAAAACTTTGTTGCACCTGTTTCATTAAATCAAGTGATCAAATAGTTCTCTTTAAACATAAAACAGACAATGGCACATCGAAACTTAAAGAATACTTATGTTTAGGTATCTTCCATCTTGTCAACCAATTGTTGTCAAAGTCAAACAATTAAGTTTGTATCTCTTCTCATTAATGTCTATCCATAAATAAAAAAACTGAAAAATAATTTTTAAAAATTCAATGGAATGAAAGCCCAACCTCTTTTTTTGGTATTATCTCAAGAGAATCGCCTTATAAAATATGTGTGCGTGTTAGCGTGCAATATTTATAATTTTGTGAAGCCAAATGGTATGGACCAGGGAAGCGTTCCGACTTTTGAACTGCTGCTCCGATCCATTTATTACGCTCTCCTAATTAGATAAGTGTAGTTGGTCTGACTGGAGAGTTGGTGAAAGTCCGGTCATCAATTCGATTTCTATGAGCACTACTTTTCTGAACTCTAAATGATAGATGCTCAATGCTCTAGTTGATGGGTGTCATATCTCTCACTTAAATCCTGAAGCAACTCTCGAACTCGGGCTAGGGAAAAAGGGGAAGGGCTTCGAAGTATTTAGATGATTCATTCCTTTTCCTCATCTTTCTCTCTCTAACTTTTTCAGATAAGCTCTTGGCAGTACTGAGTTGGTCTAGTCTAAACCTAGACCCCATTTGGGGCTGATGATCTCGCCGATCTAGCTAGGTCAAGTCTACTGGGATGAATATCTACTCGAACTTAATGCAATACTTTAGCAGGATCTGAATCCAAGTCTGAGTTCTATTGCTGAATCCGAAAGGAAAATCAAGATGAACTTTATGTGCAGTATTTGCCCAAGTTTGGGCTGGAAAGCAAGCTAACTGTGGGCCGGAATCTGTTTGAATGCTGCAAAAATGTTTCTAGATCACTTTGACCTGCCTAGCAGTTAGGGAAAAACCTAAACTTGACTGCCCAACAAAAGAAACTTGGAATTTCAAACTATGCAAAGTTGAAAAACTTTTAGGATGCATTAATGGTTTCACATTCAAAGCGAGAACAGTTTTCATAAATATCCACACCAACCCATCAAACAAGCCGCACGAATGGATATTTATCTGTTGAAACTTGACTGGTAAATGTTACTACAGCAACCTGAGACTGAGCTCATGCTCATAGAACGAGCCGAGATCGTTTCGTGCAGCATATTGGTGTGTGTCGGCTCGTCGTATCAGCCGATACGCATGGTATCGGCCCATCACGGCAATGAGACAGTGGCTGATTCAGGCCTTTAGAAAGAAATAATCCAATACAAGGCTGATTCGGCCTATACACACCGGCACAAATCGAATCGGTTTTCGGAATTCACGATACAAATCGGAATTCACAAGTTGTGACATTGATCTCTTTGTTAACCCAGCTTGAGCCGAGTCGAGCAGTGAGCAGCTTGGCTTGCTTCCAGCACCAACTTCTAAATGGATAAGGATTGACTTGAAACAAACTGTAGGGGTCTAACCCTACCATACAGCTTCAGCCCTTGCCAGCCTGATCATTCAGTCCTAAAAGAAAAAAAAAATTAAGTTCACATGTTTTTGTTGTATACGTTACAAGGCTCCAAAACCAGCATTCAATTACTCCTAAATGAATTGATGAAGCGCTTTCAGAGTTTGTCCGCCGCGGCGCCGCTTCTTGAGAAAATTCAAATACAAGGGGCGCAGCATCTAAAGCTCCGCAGGTTGACCATAGATCTTTGATCACCCACGGCCGAGATTCAACGGCTCATGTTCAGTCAAAAGGTGCAGACATTTGAACACCGACGGCTGAGATTTAGCAGCATATATTCAGTCAAAAAGATGGGCTCCCTGTAACACCATTTACTCTGTTATGGCACATCAAACAGCAAGGTCAGGGCCCTTTGTGGATAAATTATTGAAATCTAGTTTTAAAAATCTCTTGGCGACCTTGTCTTTGAATGATAAGATGTAAAAATTATGTGAGAAAAGACGTGTTGTTTCAATATCATGATGGTAATGCAATAATTTTGGGCAGTCGTTCGAATTTTTTCCTGGCTTCTGAAAATCTCGCGACAAGAACCTGAATGATCAGGAATAGACGCAGATCCCTGTGACTGCCTTTTTCTTTTACAATTTTATGTTGTTAATCCACCAAAGAGTTACAACAAGAAGGCATGCAAGAAACATAAACAAAAAGATACAATTCTCAATTATTTTCTTTTCTAAAGATTTAAAGATTGGAATTGATAATGGTAGATCCTGCATGTACTTTGTTTTACAATACGTACTTGGTTTCCCTTGGGAATCTCTACATTAAAGTGTGACAGACAAGATCGGGCTGGCGTGTTCCCTACACTGGTGGCTCTTGGTTTTGAATAAACCAAGACCATGTCAGCCTTCCCATTTTTTAAAACTGGATAGATTCGTTCAACTCTACCTATAAATACAATATGAGGTCAGGTCTCCTCACTCATAGCAGCAATCTTCTTCTTCTTTCTTCCAAACAAAGAGAGGAGCAGTAAAGAGAAAAGGGGAGCCGTCTTCCGAGTTCTGAATCAGAGAGCGAAGATGAATACCAAGGTGTGTGCTGATCATGCTACTTTTGCCGCGATGAGGAGTGCTCATCACAGCAGCCAGGTCTTCAAGGGGGCTTTCGAGAGCAGAAGGCCTATACCCAAGCGAGGCCAGGTGAAGTCTAAAATCGCGGCAAGTGCTTTCCATTCAATCGTGTCTGCATTTACGAGAGGACGAGCGGATCGCCATTGTTGAAGAGACAAAAGGGCAGAACTACAGACAACAGATCCTCTTCAAATGTACCATACCTCGGAGTCACATTTTTGTATAGAATAGAACATTTTCTGTTCTTTCATCTCTTATTTCTTTCCTTTTCTTTACCCACTTTCGGTTTCATGGAATATGAGCTTGTACCTTTTGTGGAAGAGAAAACAAGAAGTGTTCACTTTTCTTCTCTGTTATTTTAAAAAATACTGTTCTGTTTCTACGCGATCATCTCCGCTGCCGGAACTTGCCATTTTTGTTTTGATTTTCAAGCATAAATCATCTCTAGTTCAGCTTACACATGTGAATATAAGCTTAAACTTCTCGGTGCACCTTTCTTTTTCCCTTTCAACAGGCCTTTACTTTCCGAAATGATCATTTGTCTTCGCTTGTGTGAACTTTCACATCAAAACTCAAACTTAGGATCAACACATCCAAAGCAAAGCACCTAATAACTCTTAATATCATCGTATGGACATAGCCATTGTTCGGAATGACCAGTTAAGCAGATGTCAGGCAGTTGATTGAGACATTGATAAGGCTCGCAGACAAGCTGGTCGAACCGAGCTTTGGCTGTTTGAGAACTTCTCTTTAAGTACGAAAAATTTTCTGCTGAACTCCAGTAGCGATGCGATCATGAACAGCTAATGGAATTACAGTAGATGAAGGAAATCTACGAGAGCAGATGTAAAACTCTGCAAGTCCCTTTATAAGATACACAAAAGCCAAAGCTTTGCTTTGCAAGGAGATAGAGAACCGTGGGAATTGAGCCATGACTGGCAGCTCCACCGAAGTCCAAACCTTCCGGTTTTATTGGTCCTGATATCAGATTTTAATCAATGTTTGGGACCATTTCGTTATAACTTGTAAGGAAGCAAGTTTATGTTTATGTGACAACCAACCAAAACCTCTTTTAGGTGAGCAGAGTATTTCATCCTAATAGTATACCATAAACTTGGTATCACACCCCATCTTATATGGCACATAGGCATATAGAAACATCTACGGGAATAGAACTATCAAGAGGGATTTCACCCATTGCTAACCCGGAATAGGGGGGCATTTATACCCCCGTCCTGCCGTCTGCCCTGAACTGCATATGGTGTTTGATAGAAAATTCATTTAAATGAAACGATCGAACGGCCTCTGAGGATCAAATGGTCGCTTTACTTAGCCTGTGAGAATAGGCTGCCATATCAAAATAGATTGCAACGTATCAACTCCTACCAGATGCTACTTTTGTAGAAAGCAAGAGAACCGCCCCCATCTCTTCTTCGGATGCAAGCATTCGGCTAATCTGGCCATTAAGGATTTATTTCTAGATGAAGGGTCCCGTTTCACTCGAAACAACATAAATTTGCCATATGGTCAGCGTGTACAGGACAGGTGGTGGTATACAGAACAGATGTTGGTGATGGTGTCGGGACATAGCAAGAAGTTGAAAGATGGCTGAAATATGATCTTTTTACTGATCCATGGGCGTTCGAAAGGTAAGTTTGGATTTACTATCCGTATGCTAATTTTAAGTACAAGCAAGACAAGAAGAATTGGAGCGGTTTTAAGCAACGGACATTTTTAGTTAGATTTTCTGGGAAATATTTGACTCTCATGACAGCAACTGGAGGACAAAGCCCTTACTTAATGTATCAAGAAAATTAATATACCACGTTAAGTCGTTCGGGTTTTCTCTAACCGAAAGTTTGGAGAAGAGCCTTAAGAAACGCCCTTTGAAGGAATGAACTCACTGCTCTAAAGTTTTGAGCAGATTTCTAGTACGGTTCCTTTGACCTGCGTTGGGGAAGAAGCTCTCACAGCCAACAGTCGAATTTTTTATTAATCCGATGCACCGATCGGTTTTCTTTTTGTGTCTCTCCTGGCCCTGCTGCTTATCTCTGAGCAGAGCATCTCTTATCTGCAATTAGTCAATCTGGTTAGCTTTTTGTTTTGTACGGCTCATATTAAAGGTTTGGGAGGCCTTCCTCCCAACAGGATTGCATCGGAACACCATTAATCTTAAATCCTTCTAATCTACAACTTATCCACCAAACTTACATCTCTTTTAACCATACATCTTTTGAAATTCCACCTTTATTCTTATGATTGGAGATTACACATTCAATCCTGTCCGTTTAAAGATGATACCTGATTCTTTCCAAAGATGGACTCCCGCATGGGACATACGCTACAAAAAGCTTAGATAGATTAAAAAGGGCCAACAGTGACCCTAGACATGCACATTTCTTAAATGGATAGGACTAGGACTGTGAGATTTAGTGACATCTAAGTCCGAATCTCAAAGTTGGCAGACCAGACTTTCAATTTGCCGAAGGTCAAGAGTTCTCATGACGTGGTAGGTATACGCCTAGCTGCAGCTTGCGACAAGGACCAAAGGTAGTGCAAAGGATGTGAGGCAATTGTTCAATACATGCATCAAATCCATTATTTGACATGTGCTTTGTTCCATGTTCTATCAGGCCAAACTTAGGAAGAACATGCATTGATGCATGTAAACATACACACTTTGATTATCTTCAATCTTTAACAAACAAGTGGCGGCCCTCATGGTCTATTGTCTCTATGTACAGTAAGGATGGTCTCTGCATAACACGTCCAAAACTGGTTAAAAAGATCTAGTAAGGTGAAAGCATTAGCATGTGTTAGCCGTCACTTCTGTCACTGCCTGAACATATTTCCAGCAGAGAAAGAACAACTAGAGGCCCAAGAAAGGGAGAAGGTGGTGGCTTGCTGAAGGCAACAATAGGTTCAGATTTGTCATCCCGCAATGGAGCATTGTCATTTGCAAGAGGGCCTTCTCCAAGATGTTTATCTCCTGGTTTTCTTGCAGATGAAGTTACCATGCCTCCTGTTTACAAGTTTCGATTGTATTAAATTTTTATAACTTGAAGCCAAAAAGATGAAAAGAAAAAAAGGAAAAAGAAAACAATAAAGAAGAAGTTTTTATATTACCCCATCCGCTTCTAGGAAAAGAAAGCTGTTTGATGTTCTTGATCAGCGATGCTGATGCAGCCATGTGGACCAAAAGAAGGGCTTGATTGGCTTGAAAAGCTGGATCAACAAGAATGGGTCAATTTGCATGTAACAACTACAGTAAAAATTCGAGGCAGAGAAGTTGCATGCAGCAAGAATACTACAGTCACTATGATATGCAAGTCCAGGAAAACATAAATGAATATGAAGGAGCTTCTATGCAGAATATTCACTTATACAAATATCCAGACTCAAACAGAACCTAAAACTGACAATGTGGAAAACACAAGATTCTTTAACATATATTGTTTGGTATTAGAAGTAAGTTAGATATACTAAAAAAACATAATACTGCACAGTTTGTGCAACTAATGAAATGTACATAACCTCTGGATCCAGCAAGGTTGGGGTGTGATACTGAAATATCTTATTATTTCCTCTGAGAGTCTGAACTGAAATATCCTATTGAGTTCTCAAAGATCAGACCAACCCAGCATTCCACATCATATTGAAAGCACCAGAACATCTCTGGCCGATGCCTTCTGTACAAATCATAGTTTGCAAACTCGTCAAGCCTCAGATTACCGAGGGACTAAGTCGTGAATCAGTTACTAACTAAATGCAGCAGAATCTTAGAGGACTCAGTTCAGGATCAACTGAATTGGTTGAATTAGCTCAAGATTACCCACTTCAGACTGTTTAATTCAGCATCGAATCAAAATATAACCCAATATCACTAAGAAGCATACTACAGTTGTAATGATTTTGTAGTTGTGTTCATAAACTACAGTTATTTGATTGTATTTACATGACAGTTATTTGTTAGTTTATAGGTATCTTCAACTTCTTCATCACTTTGTAGTAAAAACATACTACAAAATTTTATGGCCTGACTCAAACGAGACACCAAGTCAACTTGCTCACCCATGACCCAGTCATCAGCTGATCCAAGTCCCATTTATGAGTTTGCCAACTATGGTACAAGTGGAGCTCAAAGTTACAGTATTAATTCAATCTCGCTTTTGCCTTACAGGTGGCACAAGAATCAAAATTTACTTCTTGGTAGGGGTTGCAAACACATTATCACTAACAAAAAAGAAATCTGTGTCCACTTGACATGGACAAGTGGATCCAAGAATGCCTGATGAAAAACGTCACAGGCATTGTGTAGTAGAAAGTAGACGATTGGAACATAAAATTTTCAGGAAAGGACTAATGAGCTAAAGGTTTGATATCACCACATATAAATAATATCCTAAATGCCAAATTAGAAGACTATAAGAACACCAACAGCATGTGCTATAATTTCTGTAAAAGAAGAAGAGAAATATCTATGCAGAGTTGAAGAGTTAAGGAAAAATGCAAAAGAAGGCAATACTTAAGGCTTCCCTACCGTATATATTATTGGATTCATAGACCAATGAAATTACATTGCACAGAACAAATAATGGATCAATGTTAGCATCAACCAATTAACAAAGAGATGGTCAGCCCAAGTGTCCAACATTCAGGAAGTGAAGTATCAGTGGGGCTAACAATAACAGATGATGGTGGACATTTATAACCAAACATGGTCAGTCCAAGTGTCCAACAGAAAATATCGGCCACAACAAGATTCAAACGAAAGCACAAATTCATCTACGAGTAACTGAAGTTGGTTATCAGCAACAGCAGGGCGTTGTGCGATACTTTTGAACTTCAGTAAACAAAAGAAAGAAACATTTTCTACTTAAGCAGTCTCATAAGATTCTCATGTAACGACGAAGACCATTTCTTTCAAAACAAAAGGCACTGAAATACTTCCGAATATGTGGCATCAAAACTGTTTATGCTCATTGAAATTAGCGCTTCTGCAATTTCCATATGAATGATCTTTTTCTTTTTTTTTTTGCAGACAGAGCTCAAAGTTTTGTCACTAGATATAAGCTGATTACTTAGTTGACCAGAATCGTCTTTCGGATGCTAAATGTGGTGGTTCTATATGTTAACGAACTTGAAACTTGGGTAGCTTGAAAGATGATAAAACTGAACTCGAATGATAGAAATATAGTTAAAGTATAGAAATTGGGTGGGGAGAGTTAATGTCATCACTCCTGCGCGACAACATTATAGTTGCAAGATGGCAAAGAAATAGTACGTTGTTATGCATAAAAAACCAAAGACAAGTCCCTGAGGAAGAAACCTTTGATAAGAAAGCAGCTTTCTCGACACGAGATTGAGTAAATCCCCTACTGGAAAATTGGAAATAACGATCATGGGAGGAGAGAGAGAGAGGGAGAAAGAGACTACCTGAATCAGGAGATTGCAACGGAAGGATGTGCGGTTGTCGGTCTGGCGAGCGAGAGAATGCCTGAATTGGGTTGCAGCAGAAGGGTGCGCAGTCGGTCGATCCGGACGAGCGAGAGAATGATGGCGAAGCTTCAAGGAAGCATCTGGAAACCGAGAGATGGACGGCTCGGGTGCTAAAAAATGTTAAGAAGAAAAAGGTTCCTATTGCATGGGGGCTCCCGTTATTTTAAAATCGGTACTTGATCTGGTCACGGAAATTAAAACTAACTACAAAATCTAAAAGAAATTCACAAACAGACTTGAAAAGATATCACGATTTTAAAATGCGCACCCAATTTTTTGCATGTTTAATAAAAACAAATATAAGATTACTTTTGTCATGGTAATTAAGATTACCATGTTGCCGTTTGTATATGTATCCAACATTTAAGTTCTAGTAATAAATTTCTACGTAGGTCTCAAAGTAACTCATACTTTACCAAGAAAAGGAAGAACATAGCTTGGTTCATTGCATACCATCTAACATGGAGGTTACAATTATGTTATATTCTATCTGGAGAATAGGGGTCGGTAAGTGATTAGTTCTTGTTTCGAATCTTTGAAGCATCAATTCTCTATGCTATAAAGAGGAAGCCATGCTCGGAAGGCTCTTATTCACTCAAAATAAAAAACATCAATTTAGAAATCACTAAAAGTCAACTAATCATTGGGATGGGAAAAAAAGAAGAAACATTAGTTTTAATAGGAGATGATTTGAACGTGTCTATACCACTTGCGTCCATGACAAAATTCAATAATTTAAAATCTTGTCGACAAGTATTGTAAACAAAGATTACCATGCTAACATGTTTATAATTGCTAAATTTAGTAGAAAACATGTTTTGATTAAAGTTTTTTTTTTTAATGAGAATATCGATACTAAAATATAGCCTTTTAGAAGGCCTTAATTTTTTCTTTATTATTAACATAACATATTTGGGACCAAAAAATGATTAATTTAATCCATGTTTAGTCAGGTCGGTGGTAAGGGGGATGATAGGAGCCATGGCCCCCTGCCCTTCTTTAGATTTCTAGAAAACCAAATTTTGCTTGTAAACTTTAAAAATTTAGTTTAACTTATATACAAAATTTAAAAATTTATATGTTTTGCTCTCTTTTAAAGTTTTAAAACTAGTTCGACCCCTATAATGAAAATTTTATAATGCCGTTCTCGTGTTTTAACTTTTTAGCATTAAATTGCTCTTAATATCACATTTATAAAGCTAAAATAAATAAAAAAGAGATTGATTGTCGTCGACTTTGTAGGGGTGGGTATCGGGCTGGATCCGGCCCGTCGGGCCGGCCAGCCCGGTCCAGACCCGGCCTGATAATATTACCGGGCTGGGCCGGGCCGGGTACTGGGTCTGGCCACCAAAAATTAGGCCCGACCCGGCCCGGCGACCTCCCTCCTCCTGCCCGCCGACCTCGACCGCTCCGGCAATGCCTACATCATGGACTTCGGCCTTGCCAGCCTCGCCTCGCCAGCCATCGCTGCTCGACCGACCGGATACCGCGCACCGGAGGAAGTCACCGGCTGCCCCGCCGGAGGAAGGCGACGTCGACGTCGACGTCGACCTGTCGTGATGGGTTCAGTCGGTCATTCGGGAAGAGTGGACGTCGGAAGTACCGGGAAGTGAAGCGCAGCAGCCGCAATCTAGGAGGTGGACTATCCACCATCTGCTACTTTCCTTCATCCTCTCAGTCTGTTGCTTGCGCCCCACAGGGCACCGACACGCCCAAAAGGAGCAAAGGTGTGTGTGTGCCAGGCCAGAAAGAGGTTTCCGTCTACGAGCTCTTTAATGGACTCTCTTTCTGTTTCCATTATTTGCCAGGCCGGAAAGAGGGTTTCCATCTACGAGCTTTCCCTTTTCTTCTGTTTCTTTGCTGGTTGATGGATTTTGATGAGTATGATTACTTAGAGCAGACTGTTGAGAACCCTGGATTGCATAAGGCGTTCACGGAGGGCGGGAGTGGGAATTCGGGGAAGCGGCAGCAATCCGAGAAGAGTTCCAAGGATAGGGATGATGGGGATGGGGAGATCATGAAGAGAGCAATCGCCGTCCCACGAATCCTTCAAAAGGGGGGGAGGGAGACGGGAAGGGGGAATGAGAGACGGGAAGGGGGGAAGGGGCAGGGTTGGAGGGAGCCCGGTAGTCGGGCCGACTGGGCTGCTGCCGGGCCGGGCCAGCCCGATGCCCAGCCTTACTACTTTGAGAAGAATAGTCTGTGATATAAACCCGATGTCAACGTTCCTATCGTCTTCACGCCTACCCTTTCAAATTCGTTGCGCGGTTTTTGTTCTTTTGGGACTCTCTAAAATCAAATCTGACCCAAAAAATCGGCTCAACATAGACTTTGCTGCCAATGCTTACTTGTTTTCTTGCCAATGTTGACACGTTTACTTGTTTTCACAAAGACTTTTTCCTAACCTTTTGTTAGTTTATATATATATATATATATAGACGCGTCTCACTTTCGCATTTGATGTATTATTTCTTTGGGCTGCAAATGATAATCAACATAATACCAGAGTTAATGAATATACCAAAGGTTCATTCGAGCCCCACATATTATAACTTTTACATTTACTTAGCCAACGTTTTCCAACACTCTTATACATGTATTCGCTTTAATTGCCGAGAAATAAGATGATGAAAAAAGTGAGGCATTTGCCAAACAGAACTATCCTTCCATCTGAAACCGGCAAATATTATATCATGTGGGAAACGATTGACTTCGTGGTTGCGCTAGTTGCCGTAGCCCATGATGTGGGGACACAAACATGTTGTTCGGATTCGGATCTGTAATCTCGGGTCCGAAACTCATTAAACAGTCTTTTGCATGTAAGTGGGTTTGGATGCCACGCACATGCAGATCCAACTCGAATATCATTGTTTCCTTTTTCTTCCTCTTTGGTATGAAAAGAAAAAGAAAGTAAGAAACCAGCGGCCGGGGGCCGGCCGGCAGTGGCAGAGCCACATGTGGGCTGTTGCCCACACAGATCTTCAACTCTTCTTTCTTTTCACATTAACATATTCAAACATTTATTAATATGCATGAGTGTCTCTCTTTTAGAAAAAATTCTAGCTCCGCCACTGCCGGCCGGCGAACTGAGAAGGTCCACCTGGAAATTCCGATTCCACTGAAAGCACGCTAGGCCAGAGCGGTCTCTCCTTCGTTTTTGTCTTGACTCCAAAGGAACACGAAAGTAGAAGTCAAGGAAAATGGTTTCCATGTCCGTAAGTCGAGAGGACGTAAAAGCAACGATGCAGGAAAAACTCCATGACTGACGGAAGCATGAAGCATGTGATGTTGTCGTAATGGTCCAGACCTTCCTGGCTTCTGATTGTACGATTCAAAATGACTGAGGAGAGAAATCTTCCACTCTTTACCATCTCATCATCTGTGGTTGTCTTTTAATTCATACCAAAAGATCAATCAAGCTTAAAGCATGAGCCAAAGAGTTACCTCGCTGCTCTAGAGCTGCGATGGTACCAGACGATGAGATCGCTGTGTGCTTTAGCTACAGGAGAAAGTAAAAAGCGTTTTCCGCAAGAACTTTCAGCTGTTCAATTCTTTAACAGACAGCAAGGTTTGTGCTCAAAGCTGACACCAAGAAACAAAGCAGGAGCAAAAAGAACACAGAAAAACATCCGATCTGTTCAAAACGCGGCGGATAAGCGCCATTGACTGAATTTGAGCAGCTGTTTTTGAAAAAGACCGGAGCTCGGAAAGACCAGCCCACGATGCTGCCTCTAAGTAAACGGTCGAGCATTCCAAGCTGACCCCCTGATCTTAATTGCGAAGGCAGACTCATACTTTTTTTAATATATCTTATGTAATTCATAAAGTTGTCAATATATTCAGATATGAATGTCAAAAATCATAATCAGATCAAGTTCAGATTGTAAAATCAGATTTTTGGATTCAGATTTGAATATATACCTTCTATTTATTTATATTCGAATCCTAATTTGTAATTTGAGTATCAATATGTAAATATCAGCAGATATAATTAAATTCATTGACGCCGCTAGTTAGTGAAAATCCAATGAAACGGGAAGGGCTTCTTTTCCTTAACCTTTTACTTTGGAACTCCCCCATGAAGATGAATATTGTGGATTTTTACATGACTGCTGTCGGTGGTGAGAAAATTAGTACCCCAAAGGAGACTGTCTTCTTCAAAGATATGTAGAATGGAATAAGAAAAAATCTTTTTTGGGAAAAGGTTCGACTATGAGCAGCACATATGCAATAAAGAAAGTAATCGCCACTTAAGTGAAAAACGCAGAAAACTGAGCATTGCCCTTTGTTTCTTATAAAACGGAGGGGAATCTCCCTCCCCTCATCTCCTCGACTCCGCTCGATCCTTCTTCCTTCTAGAAGCCATGGATTTGCAGGGGAAGACTGTAATTGCCTTTCTCTCTCTCTCTCTACCTTTTTGTATACTAGAACATAGCCATTTATCTTTTGGGGCGTCTCTGTGCAGGCTATGAGCAGCAGGCTGCTGGTGTTGTCGGCCATCGCCTTTTGCCTTCTCATCACCTTCGATCCGGTTGAATGTCGGGAGGAGTCGTTCGTGTACTTGGCGCCGTCCTGCCGGAAGCACAGCGTCTCGATAACGGACTTCGGCGGGGTGGGGGACGGCGTGACGGTGAACACCAACGCCTTCCGCAACGCCGTCGCCCACCTGGCGAAGTTCTCGACTGACGGGGGAGGGCAGCTCTACGTGCCGCCGGGGCGGTGGCTGACCGGCCCCTTCAACCTCACCAGCGCATTCACCCTCTACCTCCACCGTGACGCCGTCATCCTCGCCTCTCAGGTACGCCGCTCCCCTCCTTTGCCCCTTAGCCCCAGGGCGGCCGGTTTCTGGCCGGACTTTTTCGCTATCCCGAGTACATCGGGAGATAATTTCCCCTTCGCCAATGCAAATTCATGCCTTAATCTTTCAATCTTTGTTATTTTATTTTTTGAGCGTCAACTCTTTGTACTTAAAAACTATGGTCACCAACACACAAATTGACATTAAGAGGAAGAGTTTGGTAGAAGCATCGGTGATTCTCTCCTACTCACTCAAAAATAAATTGGATGAATGATGATTTCATGGATTTTTTTATCAAATTCAATTTAATGAGATTAAAATGTTATATTTTATTTACGTGCTATTTGTTAGGTTCAAAGTTTTTTAGAGTGGAGCAGTTGTGTGTTGGCCAGCTTTTTCCCCTTCATGCTTTTTCTCACTTTCTTTTATAGTCTTTCAGTACTTGGATAATTTGTTAAAATGTTCTTTATAATTGTTTTATTTGTAATTTTATCTTTAAAAAAAAAATTCTTTTTAGTATGAACTAAAGATATTTTAGCCATTAACCATGTTCGCGTTATTAAGACAACATAAAACAAGTTTTACTCGTGACAATAGAATGCTATTGTCATTCTAGAAATATGTAACACTTGGATTTTTTAAAAGGCGACTTACCTTTGTCAATGACTATGAAATAGAGATGTAGCGTTGCTTGGCATCTCAACTTGAAACGTAGCAAAACAAAAGCCTACGAAAATGACGTCCACATATTTTATTTGGTGTAAGATTGTACGAGGGTTTACAGAAGAAGAAAAAAAGTAGGCGCAAAATTTACTTGTTCCACGGCCCTTGCCGGATAAAACAGGTTTCATACATGTTGAGAATCGAGTAAGATTGACACCGAGCTGATTAGCTGACAGGTATCGGATTTGAGTTTGAAAAATGTATTGGGTCGGTTAGATAGGTTGGTTCGATAATTTTTTTAATATTATTTTGTTATATGTATATAATTATATATCAAATTTATTTTATGTATTATTTTATATTAAAAATATATATTTTTTATTCTAACAAGGTCAAAACTCAAGTTATGGGTGTCGGGTGGGGCTCGAATCTGCCCAAGGCCCACACCTAACAAGTGCAAAATGACAAAAATACCCTTCAAAAAATACCTGAGGGCAAAATTGAAATTCGAAAAGTAAATTTTAAAAAGACAAAAATGCCCTTATAATGGTTTTTCTGTGAGAAAAAATTAAGCTCATACTACAAAATTTTAGAAATTCGAAGCGGATTTCGGGAATACCATGGTCTAGAAAGTTGAAAGAAGTTTATTTTGGACTCCCAGTTCAGTCTCATCCGAACGTTTTCAATTTTATTTTGAGACATGTCTTCGGCAGAACATATGATTCGGTCGCAACTGTTTCCTTTTTAAAAAAAAAAACTTGGAGATGGTGTTCTGATTAGGTGAGTCTGAACTCTGAAGATTCAAAGCAAGCACGCGTGTCTTGTCTGTTTTTCTTTCAATTGTTCTACTTTTCCAACCAAGGTGTGGTCCGGTGCCACGACACGGAGACAAGGGAAATGGGAGACCTCTTTTCCGAGCATTGGATTGTTACGGCTCACCAGAAATGTGGTGGTCCAGTGAGCGTGTGCTGAGAGGACTTTGAATCTCACTACACTTAATCCACAAGGCACGCAGATGAAGGCAGAACTCGGTGTGGGATCCATGCTAGATCCGCCATCTTTTAAATCGATTTCAGACTTTCAATATAGTCTAAGATCCCAGGATTTCAGATCGGAGAATCTCAACAAAATAACATGATTGGAGATGTTCGGGAGTAACCGAGTAAGGGTCGTTTACCTGGTCAGATGATCAGTTCAAGGGCTTCATGCTTCCAAATTTCATTGTATTCATAAGAGTCCAAGGAGCTGGGATCCAAGTTTAGCAAAAATTCCTAGATCGGAAGGATCTTTATGGAACTGAATTTCGATGCCACAGAACTCTAGAAACCTAAACAGTTGAATGAATTAATTCAAACCTGAAATCCTTAAGAAGGATCTATCGCCATGCATAGTCGAAGTTATTGAAACAGGGGATGCAGGAGTTTATCATACCATAATATAGGCTATCACAAATCTTGCTTGTGATAATTCTGTTGTTTCCTCTTTTCGACAAGGGAAGGTTATTCATCTCTGCTGTTAAGTTTGAAAACAGGAAGAGCCAAGCTTCTTATATCCCGCGACTTGGACAGTCATCTTCTTGTTCCCAACAAACAGAAAACGCATTTTTGACTAATATGGATACTTTTTTGTTTTGTTCTGTAGGATATAAGTCAGTGGCCTCTTATTGACGCTTTGCCTTCTTATGGGAGAGGAAGAGATGCACCAGGGGGAAGATACAGTAGCCTTATTTCTGGGACAAACCTTTCTGATGTAGTCATCACAGGTCTTATTAACTTCCTTTGTCTTTGAGAATAGAAATCTTATAAAACATCTACCCCATCTGGATTCATGATCTCACCATTTGAAAATTCCAGGGGACAATGGCACCATCGATGGCCAGGGTGAGATCTGGTGGAAAATGTTCCGCAGCAAACAGCTAAACTACACTCGTGGCTACCTTGTGGAGCTCATGCATTCAGATGGCATCGTCATATCAAACCTCACATTCGTCAACTCTACCGCGTGGAACATTCATCCCGTCTATAGCAGGTTAGCATCTTTCACGCTCAGCAGAGCGGGTGAAATTTACATGCTTTTGTCACTGTTTATGCGTAATCATCAACGCACATCTTGCGTAAATACAGTTTTGCGCGCTGGAAATGATGATGTTCATGTATAAAAACATACATGGTAATTGGTATGCCAACTAACATCTGTACTAAATGTGAACATCCAGGAATATAATCGTTAAAGGAGTCACCATCCTTGCCTCTTTGACCTCTCCCAACACTGATGGCATCAACCCAGGTGAGTAATAGATGAAGACATATTTATCGAGGCTGAGTAATGGATTTTTTTTTTTTCTTTTCATAAGCTCCCTGATCTTGTATTCTCACTTGTGTATATTCACTTTAAACGTAAACATTCAGATTCCTGCTCTCATGTGAGAATTGAGGACTGCTACATAGTTTCTGGAGATGATTGTATAGCCATAAAGAGTGGCTGGGATCAGTATGGAATAGCCTTTGGCATGCCAAGCAAGCATATCTATATTCGCAGGCTCACCTGCATATCTCCCACAAGTGCAGTGATCGCTCTAGGCAGTGAAATGTCTGGTGGTATAAGGGATGTCTACGCTGAAGATATAGTGGCTATCAATTCAGAGACGGGAGTCAGAATCAAAACTGCTCCAGGCCGAGGAGGCTTCATCAAGAAAATCTACGTCAGAGGAATGACCATGCACACAATGAAATGGGTGTTTGGGATGACCGGAGCTTATGGGCAACACCCCGACGACAAGTATGATCCAAATGCTCTTCCTGTCGTAAAGGGGATCTGTTACAGCAACATGATTGCTCATAACGTCACCACTGCTGGAAAACTGTTGGGAATTCCAAACGCCCCATTCACCCATATATCCATTTCTAACGTCACCATCACCATGGCTTCTGGAACTTCTCGAGCATGGAACTGCAGTAACATAACAGGTAAATCAAGAAATGTAACACCGCAGCCTTGCAGTCTGCTTCCTGCTGAGCATGGGCGTAAACATGGTGACGGTCCTTGCCACTTTCCTAAGGTGAAGGACATTACGGATCATGTAAAATTCAAGGTTTGCACTTACAAAAGCAGCCATGTGGGAGACAAGGATATGTGAAAGATATTCATAGCTTGATATTTCTTACAGAGAATGACAATTCAAATATAAAACAGTTGGTTGCTAGTTCTTTCTAGTTTTTGTGTTTGGAAGATAAAAAAAAAAATTGTAATGTTAAGTCAGTTAAGAACATCACACTAGAAGTTATAGTTTCATAAACGATCAAATGCAGTCCGTTACAACTTTAACAATGAGATACACTAGCAGTGCTTCTCTCCATGCCACCACCCAAATAAGAAAAAGAAAAAAAAAAGAAAAAGAAAGGACAGACAGAAAAGAGAGAGAGAGAGAGAGAGAAAGCAGATCCTGTGCTTCAGTTGCCTAAGCATAATATATCTGTAATGCCTCCGGCGAATAGTCTCCCATTTGTCAGGTCTCATCTCCAGTAACCAAGGAAGACATACCTACTCTTGTCAGAACCTTTTTATAGAAATAGCAAGCTGTGGAGATCCTCTGGCTTGTATGAGTTAGCCAAGTAGCGCTGGGCTTTGTATTTGTAAAGCTTAAGGTGGAAAGTACAGTAGATACAATCTGATACAGAAAACGGTGAAAAGAAAGCCTTAAAGAGCAGCACAACAAACACAAGACACACACGAGAGAGAGAGAGAGAGAGAGAGAGAGCATGCCTCAGTGCTGTTATAGCCTACAAGCATCATCACCTACTCAACTGGATCTGGATTGAACCGGAGAGACTCCTTCCAAATTAGTTCCTTTATTTCTTCCTCAGTGAAGGATGGCTGCTCAAAATCGAAGTTGAAAGGTTCAGGACAACTAGGTTCATCATTGATATCATGAAGCTTTGATATGTAAGGATGGCATAATGCCTCTTCAACTGCAAGAAGTCAAAAGTTAAAAAAGTTATCACATAGTGGATTGATAAAATAAGATAAATTCTGGTTGACATTGGAGAACTGATTTACCCGTAATTCGCTTGCTTGGATCAAACACAAGCATCTTTTCAAGCAAGTCAACAGCTCCAGCAGTCATATTTGGGAATTTCTCTGAGAACTTTTGCTTTGGATACTGTGGAAGCTGGCTAATGTACCTTCGGGCATTGTCGTTACGTAGAAACCCAAGGCTTAAGTCATCAGGTGATCCGATCAGCTTTTATCAGCAGCGAAGGAAAGAAAAGTTAAGACATGACCTTGCTGAACTAACATTGTGTGCATGTGCATGCTGCTATGAGAGAGAGAAAGAAAGAGCTATTTGAAGCAGCTCCTACCCGTACCTCAGTGATAAGTCTGAGCTGCTGAACATAGTCTTTGCCAGGAAAAAGAGGTTTCCTAGTAATAATTTCACCAAGTATGCAACCCACAGACCAGATATCAATTGCAGAAGTGTACTCTGAACAGTTAAGCAGCAGTTCAGGTGCTCTATACCAACGTGTAACAACATATTCTGTCATGAAATCGGCTTCGGATGTAGTTCGTGCCAGCCCAAAATCTCCAATTTTCAAGTCACAATTTGAATTGAGAAGCAAATTGCTAGGTTTTAAATCTCGGTGAAGGACATTTGCTGAGTGTACATACTTCAATCCTCGTAGTAGTTGATATATAAAATACTGCAAGCAACGACATGGCTTATCAGTTTGATCAATTTTCCAGCTAAATGATAAATCTCAATAGTGAGAAAAAAAAAGTAAATAAATCAATCAATAAATGGCATCA
The DNA here is from genome assembly GCA_011799765.1 of Nymphaea thermarum. Taxonomy (NCBI): domain Eukaryota; kingdom Viridiplantae; phylum Streptophyta; class Magnoliopsida; order Nymphaeales; family Nymphaeaceae; genus Nymphaea; species Nymphaea thermarum. Next base: position 376,529 of record JAANDH010000046.1, read on the forward strand.
ACTTCCTTGTTGAAATATGAATGATCCTAGACCGTCGAGTGCAATTAAAAGATTTGCATAGCTTCTATATCTAGCAATGAAAATTCTATTGCAATAACGACAAATATTTGGTCCTCAACAAAAGCTGCAATTATAATTGAAATTACATCATAATAACTGCACCTCTTTGGTTCATTTCCATTATTCTTCCAAGCTGTCAGACTTGAATGGATTCCTCAAATTCAAGGAATGACACATTCACATAATAGTTAATACTTTAATTTAACTAACATCAACAGCCAACTATTTTAGTTTTCATTTGCCCCGTACATGACCTCCAGGGATTTTCTGGAGCAAGATTAGTCTTCAAGGTCATGAATCATCATCCAGCAGGCACATACCTTTAGATGCATATCACAAATATGAATATTATCTTGAGCCTATCTGAGTTCGCGGTACCATTTTCATTATCTTAAAATGGATGTCAAAAAGAATATCACTAATAGGCCAATGAATGAGGTATAAATGGAGTGTACTTCTGCGTCTTTTTAATTAAAAGAAGCTGCTCAATGTCATATTTCCCAACCATACCCTAGATCTACTCAATCTCTGTTCCAGATCCTCATATCACAATCTGCTTGGTAACCATGGGAGCGGTTTTTCAACAAATCCAGAACCTGGAAGAATTTAAGTGTTTAACTTCAGCATGCTGTAGGGGTCTCTCCAGTTACATCTGAAAAAACTTCTTCATTTCTTTGACACTTCAACACAACCATGGCTACAAGTTAATATAGTGTTGTTCTTGTCTGTATTTCCTATGTAGTTTAGTTCTCTGGAAACATAGTCGATAATCTCATGCCCACAAGCATATGAACTGGTGTTACTAAAGCTGAATGTCCAATCTTAATCTTGTCCTTCTTTTCTATGTGATTGAGTTCTACAGCATATAATTGATGATCCAACAGTTTTCATCCAGAAGCATACAGACTGGTGTCAATGAAGCAGAATATCATAAGCTTTGGTTGTCCACACACTTTCATGTTATCAAGGTTGTAAGCAATTAAAACTAAAGGCAACTAAACAACATTTCAGTCTCATATAGTTAAATAGGAGATAGATGCAAGCAGAAGCAGCAGACCTGGCAGTGATCATCTGTTAAAGGTTGGTCTGAACGAATAACCTGATGAAGATCAGTGTCCATCAACTCATATACTATATATACATCATTAAAGTTTTCCTTTTCTGGTGGACGTAAAATGTCTTTTATGGCTATCACCTGGAAAGAGCAAAGTCAAACTAATGAGCTTATTTAGAACAAAATGCGTCTAATAAATAAGATATAGTAGATCCACAAACTAAACAACAGAAGCAAACAACAAATAGTACTTCAGAGTTGTTAGGCACTCAAATCATCATTGAACACAGAATGAATATATACTGCGTTCTACAACTGCAGAAAAGACCCTTTATTTTCTATTAAGTGACAATATAGCATCCTCTCCACTTCCTAAATACTAGCCATAAAATGTATCTCTGAAACTACAGTCGAAACTTGAATAACCATTCTATGCACATTATTTTGCATAACCTTCATTGGTTCTCACTCTTCAAGAGACATCTCTACAAGCTTAGACATGGGTGGAGAATGGTGAGCTAGCTAGAGCAATACATGTAGAATAGCCAATTCTCTATCTGCAATAAGCCTCCAGACAATAACGGGAAGCTTTGTCGAATAAAACACTAAATTGAATCACATTGAAATTATTCTAATTAAAAAATGCCGCCCGAGTTTAAGACTAGAGAATTTTCAACCTTGTTTAGAGAGTAAAACAAGTGATGCATCAAGCAAACCAAAGAACTGTTTATCACTGCACAAAATCAGAGGGGGCACACATTCATGAAAGAGTTATCACTGGAAATGCTAATTATGAGAAAATTTTTCAAAAACGTACATTTTCATGATCCATATGACAGAGGAGCTTTATTTCTCGAAGGGTCCTTTTAGCATCAACTCTGTTGTCAAATGCATTGCCAATCTTTTTAATAGCAACCTCCTGCTTCTTCTCTGAATCAACAGCAGCACTGGAAAGAAATGATATATCAATACATCATACTACTAAAAGCAGGGGCAGATTCAAAGCTACGCATATAGAGAAGTATTGAGTGTTGCACTTAACATATTCAAGAAAATATTATGAACCCCTCAAATTTTTATAGAGAACATGAATGATGGAAGAATGACCTCAAAGATTACAGCTGTATAGGTGTCGCTGACCAAGAATTTTGAACAGCTAACGACAGATAGTTACTTTACAGATGTTGAATGCATGCAGAAACACAATTTAACATAAGAGCAATAGAACAAAAGGAAAAAATTCCATTACTCACAAAAGCTTGATACCTCGTATTAAGATTGCAAAATTTGTGTAGCTCATAACAGTTACTTTACGGAATTAAGATAAAAATTGTGCTCCTAATGCTTCATGATGATGCCTGTGCAAAAATTATGACACTTTAAATAAAAGAGCACCTTACATGAAGCACATTAGGTAAGCCATGCAAATGAAATGCTCCTAATGCTTCATGATGATGCCTGTTCAAAAAAATTAGGACACTTAAAAATAAAAGAGCACCTTACATGAAGCACATTAGGTAAGCCATGCAAATGAAATGCAACACAGCTCTAATGTTTCAAATATGTAGATACCAATATAGCTGTTAGGAATAGCTCAACAGCTAGAATTATCTTGCTTTCTATTTCAATTGCGTTGCAATGTTCCACAGTGTATAGTTCTCATGGCCTTTGCTTGATAAATTCTCTTTACTTTTTACCTTGGTTTGGCTGTTCCAATGCCTTCTTCCTTGAGAGCTTCTTTAGCTATTATATGTTTCTAGGTAACAGAAATATCAATGAATCTTAAGGAACCTTTTCTGTAATAAATAATGCTATTTTATCATAATATTCCAGTGTTTATTTAAAAACTCCATAAATACTCCATATCGTTTACAGATATCAACCACAGTAATATTAAGAGTTTCTCTTCACCTAAAATTTTCCTTCCCCACATTTTTCCCCTAACAAAATCCTGGAGTGCTTCAGAAACAGCTACCCAAATTACTACAAATGCTAAATTGACAGGAAAATAACATGTGCGCTAAATATGGCTACTTGAACTGACAAAATCTGTTTCTATCAGGCATCTCATCATATAAAAGAAGCTATTTTCATATGAAACTTACTTTAGTGTCTAAAAGTTTCATCTTATGATAAGTAGAACAAGTTCAAACTATATCAACAAACGGCAATGGAAAACACATTCCAGATAAAGATGACCTGCAACAATACACCAAGAAGCCACAAGAGTCACGATTACTCCAATTACTGCAATAGTACATATCTAGAACACTTCTGCCACCATGAATATTATCACGATTACAGCCATCACCAACTCCTTAGCAACATGTGGCAGAGCTGGGTGTGAGCTTCTGAAAATCAAACACAGTGGCAGAGTTGGGTGTGAGCTTGTGTGTTCAGTTGCCCATACAGACCCACATAATTTATTTATTTACATATTAGTTCCTCTATGAAATTTAGTTTGTTATTTATTGGTGCCGCTCAGATTTAAGATGTCATATATTAGTGCCCCTCAGCAACAACTTCTTGGCTCTGCCACTGTGAAGACATCACCTTTACACCCATCCACAAAACGCCGCTTTCAGTATGATCTTCATTTCACTGCTCACCATCGTTACCATGTCTTGAGAATATTTGGTCTGTTTAAAGGAATCCAGGTGGATGTCCCTTAATAAGCATAGAGGATCAACCAAAATAATGGAGCAAGGCAACCCACAAAAGCAGGCTCAAAATGAAATGGCCTGGCTGGTGATGAATTTTGGTAAGCTACCTGCTACTTCTCCAAAGTTAAACAAAATAAGGAACACATAGAAGGTTCTGACGATTTTCGTTATTAACTTATTGTGACTGCCTGCATGAATTCTTGCAAGCTATTACTTCATATGATGGCAGAGGAATATGCAGAGCGCCAGAACTGCGCAGCACACTTTTGTGTGCCCAAAAATGAGCCTCTCATTTCCAGACAATAAGATAAATTCAAAGCTCCGACCAGATAACAGCTTCACAAGTTAAATTGAGAGATCAACTCAAAACCGTATAAAAACTTCATGACCCAACCAGCATGGCGACTAAAAAGGAATTAAACATATAGATGTCTGGAACAAAATGGACTTATAAGACATTAAGCCAAGACACCAATCTGTAAAATATAGATATCAGCGTGCAGTTTTCGATTTTCAAAATCTGCGGAAAACCATTTTGCCAGTTCCCGCCAGAATTCATCAATTCCACGCAACAGGCCATGCTTCCACTGCATTGAACGGCGGAGTTTCTTCCATGGGTGGCATTTAGGTACTCATGACTGCGCAATACCTTTTTACTTCTCTTTTTTTTCCATTCTTTCCTGTTAAAAAACTCGAGTTCCCACGCCTATAGAATCATGGAGATCCTCCTCCTCTCAAAAGGTACAACAACAACTACAGGAGCACATTCTTCTTTATATTTCACAGGATTTCAGCAATAGGCACATCCGAACAAGGAGTATAGACCAAATGGCGCTTCCAAGCAAACGCCTAAAAGGATCAAAATGTGAATGATCCCAAAGCGAGGCTCAAGAAAAGGGAAGAGAGATAAGAAAACCAAGAAACAAGAAAGATGATTACCAGACGATGCCGTAGGCTCCCCTGCCGATGGGCCGCAGAGGAGGGACGTACTTTCTTGGGACTTCGAACAGGTTACCGTAGACGTTGTACCGAACGTAACGCCCACCATGAGTGGGAAGCCCCTTGATTTTGGTATCACCAGAACTATCACCAACATCACTCGAGTCTCCAGCCATAGAGGCCAACTGAAAAACAAAAATCACCAGACCAGAAAGGAAACGTCCCACAAAAATCGGGGATGGAAGTCGAAGAGGACAAGCAGGTCAGTGCCGCTCTCTCTTTCTTTCTCCCTCTCCCTCCCTCTTTCTCCCTAGTAGCTCATGGTATCATGCCTTGTATTTTCAACGACTCTCCATTTACCTTACGAACGTAACCATGAAATTCTTAAAAAGGGTCCAAGCGTATAAACGTAAGAAGTCAACAATCTTATAACACGAGGCGCTCGTTTGTTCTTGGTTGCCATAGAAGCTGGGTCGAATGTGTATAATTGTCAACTAAAGTGTTATGCACGCTTAAAAACATTGGCACCCATCAAAATCAAATAAATGGTACGCATTCTACATGTCCACTTATCCAACCGGGTATGTTACGCTCAAGCTCATTGAAGTAATAATAAAACAGTCTTCAGCAGCCTCTTTCATATGACTTTTTAAGAGTAGAGTTTCGTTGTCAGATCTCAGTTTAATATTAAGTCGATTGAACTTTCTAATGTGACTAAGAAGATCACAAATGATTCTTACGATATTATTGATTCAAAACAGAGGAGTCGACTTGTGCCTCACACAGTTATAAGAATTAATGAACAGTTTAAAATGAAGAAAAAACTCTCTCTTGATATGAACAAGACCATGTCTATTGTCTTCTACTTTTAGGATTCGCATTGAACTTTTCAAGATTGAAGGCTTGATCACATTCACCATAAAGGGTGAGGTCTGTTTGATCAATATTGTCTGATGTTAGTTGTTTCCAGTGTTCACACCTACTTTGCATGGAAGTTGCCATATCATTTTCCGGTCACCTAACGGGTCGGTCACCGGTCCAGATTCCTCAGAAAGTGATCATTCAAGCATTTTTCAGCGAATTTATCGTAGGCTCTCTTTTTCTTAAGTCAACTGCTAAATTCTCTAGTAACTTTTAAAATTTCAAATTTAAAGTTCTCTAATAAGGTCAACCACTCTCTCTCCATCCAGTGATATTGCACATAGATTTTTTTTTTATAGGTGACATAATAAAACTGCATGTGACAACAATTTTCGACTTGGATTTCATGCCTTTGACTGGTTCAGAGTTATGTGATTCAAACATTTATTTTTATTAAATTTATTGCATAAGATCTTAGTGACTTTTTTTCAACTCCATTGATCGCTCGATTAGATGATTTTAAGGTACATATGGTTCAATAAACTTGGTTGCAAATAGGTTGATCAGATTCAAGGGCACTGTGTTCTGTACTCTTCGTAAGGGGAACACTTTCCGTTTTTGTCCAAATGAGGAAACCGTAAGAAGTGAAGTTTGTTGAAATTTCAGGCAAACTAAAACCTCAAAACGGAAACCATGTTTTGTGCAGTTTAAGTGTAATACATTCAAATTTGAGGTTGTTTTGATTATCCCGTTAAAGTTGAGCTGCATTTTTCGTAAAAAAAGATTAAAATAAAATTGTAATTTTTTTTATCCATCAACAAAATGTCAAAACTTATTGTTTGCACAACTATGATTTCTTCGATTTCTTGTATTAGTGTCATTGAACCACAAATTAATTCTAGCTCGACCGTTGCCCTAAGCTTAATTACATGCATTTTTGTGTTAAATATTGGAGATTCGATGAGAGGGCTGAGCTCCCCTTTTCCACTCACCCACTTTTGGATTCATGGCTGCTTGAAAATGTAGGTAGAAAGTAGTACACCCTTCAATTAAAGTGTAGTACATCGATCATTTGTAGTTTAGAAGTGGTCGGTCAAGTCATCAATGACCTCTCGACACTGACAAAACATAAACATACACTTTTTTTGTTACATTTTAATGATTTCACCAAGTTTTTAATTATATCATTGGGGAAAAAATTAGAAAAAAAGAGAGAGCTAGCAAGAGTCTGATAATTCAGCTGCATGTGGACAGTCCAATTCTTAGTACTTGACTCAATCAAGTCACCGAACCAACCCGCTAACCTGGTTGGCTATCGATCCGAGTCGGATTCCCGAGTTTGCCAACTATGAACATAGCAAAGAAAAGTGTTCCTCCGAAGGTACCTAGAACAGTCAAGAACGTGACTCACTTGCTAGCTGCTAGGAACTCGTGAACATGTTTTTGCCTCGAAAAAAGCGTTCTTTACAAGATGTGTTCAATAACATGTTTTTCATCTGAACTTGAATCATTTCCGACCTTGAAATACTGATACAAAATCTGACCTAAACCAGATCAAAGAATGATGCATTTGCATTAGCAACTCCATCTGATCATTAATTCTGATGCACATTATCTCTGATCTCTCTCAATGGTACTCTAAGAATATACAATTGAAGTTCTTCGATAGACAAGAGAGGGGAATGCCTCTGAGAGTCCTACATTGATGGACAAGCAAATCAGAACCAATTATCCTCTATGGATTTCACTAATCACTGAGAAAACTAAAAGGTTTAACTAAACAAGCATGAAAATCTGGAGTTATCGTATTACTGCTTTCTTGCATTCCAGACGCAGCCAGGTGGATGTTTGCTTTATGATAAAGTGGGTGGAGAAAAGGGTGGTGAAGAAGAAGAAGAAGCATGTGACATCGGCTTTAAAATCTTTTGGCGCAGAATGAGATGGCATATGGCATGGCTGCTCGGTGCTTTTCTCATGGCGTCCCTCTTCTTCTTCTTCTTCTTCTTCTTCTTTCGGTTGCCGACACCAGTACACGCAACTAATGAATGAATTCACGGTCGATAAAGCTTCTGAAATCGCTTGGCTTATATTGAATGCACTGTACTGTCCTGTGAAAGCGCGGCATGGTGTACTTTCGATATGATCGACCGCGACGATGTGACACTTTCCAGTGTAATTTAAAGAGAACAAAAAGATGCACTGTACTGCCTTGTGTATTATCACCATGAATCATAGGATATAAATCGCACGAAAAGCCAAAGAAGAGCTTCTAATAGATGCCTTGTGATCTATACACCATTCGGATTGGATTCAGCCTTAACCCCGTGTAGTTGATTTGGATTCGGAGTTGGACTTGAATTTTTCTTTTCACATTGAGTCCATATTAGACCAGGTTAAGATCCGGCATCTATATAGGATCGTGTCAGGTCTTTACTCTTTAGTTGAACTCAAACTCAGATTTGAAGAGTGGTGGAGCTACTTTGTAGCTGGTGTGGGTAATATACATCATTGCCTAAAATTTACTTTATTTACATATAAAAACTTTTAATTAAATTTCAGTTTTTTACGTATAAGAACCCTTTAAAGTTTGAAATTTTAATTTAAGAGTGCCGTTCAGCTAAAAATTTCTAGCCTCGCATGAGATGAAGTGCCTTTTAGAGAGGTGAAAATGGTGGCAGGCACATAGGGGAAGGGGGAATTGCCAATGGTGTTTGGTAATAGTTTGATGTTGTTTTGGACTCTTTACAGACTTATAAGAAGGACAGTCATGATTTTTCGAGAGAGGAACCGAAGCTACCAAGGGGCAGGTTTGAATTTGCAGATGAGGAGCCCGAGCCCAATGTGAGACATGGGCTGAGTCGCGACATCAATGAAGTTTTAATTCACCACTTTGTGGCTTAGCTAAAAGCATGGTTTGTATCAAACTAGTAAGACTGCAGACTCACAATATGGGCTGGTCTTTAGAGGGTTTTTCATCATACAAACACAATGCAAAGCAAAAGTGGAGTAAATTTCTATTATCAACTAAATTTAATGAGCTGTAAATAATTTGAATATTGAACGATCATATAAGGAGCACTTAAGGGCAACACAACGAATTGAACCCATTCCCTTTTGCAAGCTACATGCACCTCATGCCATTTTCTCTTGCAAAGCATTTAGGCAAGGACTGGGATAATTACAGTGACAGTGGAACTATGAAGAGGAACAAAGGAAGCACAAGCCTTCTTTCTTTCGACTGTTTTTATTCTTTGGTGGAAACATGACTGCTTCTGTTATTGGAAGCCTTCATCCTTCTCCTGATCTCCTTGTCCAACTCTTCCAATCCTCCCACCTCTTCCACTTCCTACACCACATGACAAACAAGCAGAACTAGTTCTGTAAATACCGATGAAATGTGCTCTGGTGTTTACGAATAGAATGGTGTCCTATTTATGTGTTTGTTCATTGTGAAACAGAACGTTCACAGGGTTGAGGCAGATTAAGCCACATTTCCACGATCCAAGACTTTAGATCTTCAAATCCAATGATTTGATGGATCCCCAACTGCTATCTCTCAAGATGTGAGTGTGTGCTTGTATGTGTGTGTGTGTGTGTGTGTGTGAGAGAGAGAGAGAGAGAGAGAGAATACAAGATAGATCCAAGGAGGAAAAAACATGCAAACCTTTGGACCAAGGAAGAGACCATAGGGCACCCCGTCAAACTTGTCTGCGTGGTGGATCTGCAAATTAAGCATCTTTTAAGCAACCAAATAAAACGTAAGGACGGGAGAACATAATCAAAGGCAAGAGGACAAACACAGAACTACTTTAGTCTGGGTTTTATGTTGATGGATAGCTAAAACAGAGCATGTTGAATGTGCACCTCTTGCACCCTCAGGCCCAAAATGTACTAATTGTTGACGCCATCGAAAGAAAAAAGTAGTACCTGATGAGCAGAAGCCACGCGGCGAAGGTATGGCACGTCGGCGATCGGGCCAACCGGAAACCTCTTGTGGACCAGACCGTCGTGCACAAACATGTAGGCCATTCCATACACCGTTATACCAAGACCCTGCATCATAGCTTTTAAAGTGAGGAACCTAGCCATCTTCGTTTATTTTAACAGTGTAAAACTCTATGTTGAAGATCCCTTAGATCGAACTTAAAGAGATGTGGTGTTGCCATATTTAAGGTCAGTAAGAGTATTAAACTACTCAAAATCGTTAGTAAAAGCAATAGATTTATCTTGGTAAGGAGAAGAAAGGGAAAACTTACAGCACCAAAGCACAGGCCGGGGAAGAGGCCCCTGTGAAAGAAGCCGAAGTGCAGGAGGGCAATGGCCGGCACGGCGTTGATGATGGCGAACACGTCGTTGAGTTCGAACGGACCCTCCCTCGGCCGGTGATGCGACTGAAGAAACCAAAAACGACACGCTATTAGATTAGTCCTTAGTCCTTGCTCTCTAGCTCATCTACCATATGTCGTTTAGTTAGAATTAAAAACGTGTACTGTACTCGTTTCTTGACGTCCTTCCCTCAGAATATTTCGTTTTGTACTCAAACCTTTCGGTCTAATCTTCTTTTTCTCCGGCGTGGGGCACCAGAAAAGGGACGCGCATGTCTTGTTCACTATTTTTGGAGCAGATTCTTGCGTCCTCGGTGTTTCATTGTTTAAAAACAAATGGAATGAAAAAGTTGGCACAAAAAGCACGCATCCTCTTGCTTTCCATCCATTTACCAAATTAGTTTGTTTTTCAATTTCTTGTTTCGAAAAAGGGGGAAATTCTTCTCATGAACACACGATTGACTTCCAAGCAATTACTATAAATGCTATAAGAAATTAACAAATTACACATAGACAGTTAAATTCCATATGAAATATTAAACATTTAACTTTACCTCATGCATAGCCCACATAGAGGCGTGCCAAAGGGCACGGTGAGCCCATCGCGCCCAGAACTCCATACCCACCTGCAGAAAATTTTCCGGCACAACATTACCAAAACACCTCTCACATAGACGAGATCACACGCCATAACCCATTTAATGGAACTATATTTATAGCAATAACCGTGGCTCCACTATATAAGAGTTCCACGACAGTATTAGTCGTCATGAAACAACCACAGTTTCTGTTTCATAATAATAATATCTCGTTATACAGATTGCTAAATCAATATGAATTTGTGTTCTTACAGTACCTTTTTTTCTTTTCTTTTTCAATCACTTGGTAGTCGTACATAAATTTTATTTTCTTATTGCCCTTACCTCTTGTATCTTTCAATACCGTAAATATCAGCATTAGTGCTGCATCGACTTTAAATTAATTTGAAAATAATAAATATAAAAATGTAAATCTGTATCAGCCTTTGTTGGCAGAGAGCTAATACCATATGTATGGGTCAACATGCTCCAATATAAAGTTACATGGACGATGTATCTTCAGATTATTCTCCTTTTTCAGCTATCTTATTCTCTCTCCCATAGGGGTCCCAACGCCAGAAAAGCTTTTTAGCTATTGACCCTCCATGAAAATCAGTTAGGTGAAATAGCAAGAAGAAATCAGAAGGTACATGTAAAACAAGAGTTGAAGGCCAATGAGAAAATAAGATTTACAACAGTTTAAAACAAAAAAATCATTCATTAGCTACCAAAGAGAGCAAAATTTGAGGGGAAGAAAGGTTGTCCTGAGAGGACCAACTTTTTCTTTTGACGTAGGGAAGCACTTGCCTGAAATTCTCTTCAAGCTGCCAAAATTTTCTGTGAGGTTCTCGATAAGGAGCACTTTTTTCACCCTGTTCGAAGACAATTCGTGTCGGGCAGCTCTCCACCCAATTTGGGAAAATCTTATCCCAGAGCGACACACCGAACTTCCACTTATGTATGAAAAAGGAAAGCAGAAAACGAGCCTAATTTTTTCCTTTTCCCTGAGAGGTAATCAAAGATATGGGGCTTGGGCGACGTCTTTTGCTAATCAAATCTGTCTTTAGGGGCTACTTTATCTTTTGATCTTAAATTCATATCTATAAAGTGAAGACGTTTGTTGATTTAAAAATGTTCACGCTCAAGAATGTCTGACGCACAGAGCATCTAACATCGTCCCTTCTTTTCACCTCTCTTAAACTCAGGTAAAGTTAGACTTCGTCGTCAAGGGCTCGCGTACTTAAAATAGAAGGAAGGCGAGAAAATTTTGAAGGGTCTGGACTCTGAAGTTTTTATTTCTTTCGGAGAAGTTATCCAGAACAAAAGACATCATGGATAATTTCTCCAACGGGATTCAGGACTACCTCTTTCCCCCTCATTGCTTGGCACCTGTAGACAGAGAGACTCCTAAAAGGCGTCCAACAAGGACCAGAGGATTCAGGTAAAACGGCACGAGCACGACTACCAGTTAGTTAAAGAATTGGCGGGGTAGACTTGAACAAGAAGAACAACCAGTCAGATAAACAATTTCTCCTAGACTTGGAAAAAGAAAACTTCGAATAACTACTACCACCGAGCGCACCTGAGGGCTTCAGATGAACAGCTTCTTCGTGAACTTAAAATATAGAAAGCTTTACTTTGCCCGAACAAAAAACCATCTTAGCATCATTGTGAGCGTTTCCGATGCAAACCCCGGGGGAAAGAGCCCCACTTAACCGTAGCATCAGTGTGTGCGTCTGCTTGCCGTAGATTTGAGACTTAAAAATCTGAAGATGCATGTGCTTTCAGTTGATTGTTCTGTTTTTTTTTTTTTCCTCTTACCGGAAGCTTAACGGAAACACGAGTTTCAGATCTGCTTTTCTATGTAAAATACTCTTTCTTCCAGTCAAATATTTGACTGGGCTATAATTTATTGGCAAATATTCGCATATAATGTAGTTCAGAAAAAATCGTTATAAAGAAATAACAGGAACTGAGACTTGGTTGTTTAAAGCAAGAGCCCGTCTCGCTCATTTTAGTACTGTGAAAATGGAACAACATCTGCCAACATGAATCACATATTTTTTTTTTATTGGCCGATGTACTAATAAAATATAACATAAAATAAGCACCGAAATGAATCGTCAACGAGGGTGTATTCACCTTGATGGAAGGACAGAATCAGGTCGGATTCTCGAGAGCTTAGTACAATAAAAAAAGGGTCCAAATTAAATGTGATGTAGTTAAGAAAGGACAAAGAAACTGCCATGTGGTAAAGGCAACTGAAAAAGTTAAGTCTTCAAAGAGTTGGTTTAGTGGGACGGTTCTGACTTTCTGTTGTTGTATATGGATCAATGTTGTTGATATCGGTTCGCATCGATCCATATCAATCGATACGCTTTGTATCAGCTCCTTTGATTTATAAAATTAAAGTAAATTATTTAAATTATTCGATAAATCCAAAAAAAATAAAGGCGATGCATGCCAATACGCAATGGTGTGTGTAGGCGATGTTGATAATCACAGCATTGATATGCATAGTCAATATACATTTTTATATTCAATTTATTGAGATCAATATCTGATAAGAAATGAAAATGCATATTTACATGTGGGCCCGCTTTGAGAAAAAAAAAACCGAAAAATAACCAAATAGAAGAAAAGGGCGAAAAACGCACCGCGGCTCCAACGGAAAGGGCGAAGGTTCCCAACATCTCCGTCAACGGCACCTCCCCGCCCTTCTCAATCCCAAGCAATTGAAAAAAAAAATTAGTAAAAAATGGATCAAAATCAACAAAAACAGTTCACCGAAAAATTCAGGTCAGGATCTCCTCGAAGAGGAAGACGAAGATGCGAGCGAACCTCCATTTGCCACGCGAATCTGTAGTAGACGGAAGCGGCAGCCATGGACGTGATCCCGACGCTCGAAAGTATGGCGGCCGTTAAGTAGGTGTACCTCTCCATCTTCCTCCTCGCCGATCGCTCCATCTGCCTCTGGTTCGTCGGAGCCACCGGGAGCGTCAACTCAGGAAGCTCATTGTCCTCCTCATTCTTCCAGAGCTCCTCCGTCGCTCCTCCTTTTCCCGATTTCTTTTCAAGTCTTAGCTTATGGTCAGCCGTTTCGTTTCTCTTCTCCATGAAGAAGCAGACGGTCAGCTTCCTCAGCCCCGGGGACCTGTCGCGCCGCCGGAGGAAGAAGATGCAGCCGTTCCCGCTCCCGGCACGGAGACAGACGACCGGAAGTTTACGGTAGAGGCAGCACGTCGTGGAGGCCGCAGCGGCCGAAATTCTGGCCGTCATCACGACGAAGAAGTCTTCTGCAAGAGAGGGGGAGAGAGACACAGGAGGCAAATCGCTCGTCGAAGCAGAGCACTGCCCTGCAACTTATTTAAATATACGTGTACGCTTCGATCCTTCTGTTTTCAATTATTTACGAAAATGTACCCAAACCTTTTGCACATTCCCAGTTTTTTTTGTCGGGATGTTATCGTCTTGAGGTTATTGCCGTTAAATAATCTTTTATTTCCCTGAAGCCAGTTGAAATGAAAAAAAAAAAAGTAGCTAAGAGAAAGTACTTTACTCACCATATCGTGTTGATAATTGAAAATATCGCGCGTTGATAAATTGGTATGGATCTACACAACAAACTTACTAAGAGGAAATTAATTAATTCAAGAATTGGAAGTAGTAATCGGTTATTCTAAGCTACCAATCAAGGTGGTGGCCCTAACACATGAGAGTTAATTTTCTGAAAATTTCGTATTTATCAATTTAAAAATTTTGGCAGCCTTTCTGACCAATAATGATAGATAATTAGTGATAATTAATTATCAACCTTAGTGAATGACATTCTTTGTTTGTCCAATAATTACTTGATACAAATGATGAGTCCTTGGGTGGGTAGGGATGCTTATGGATCTAAGTATGAGACAACTAAATGCATTGAAACCTATGTCACCAGGGAGCGGCAACCCTGGTGATGCACCCGCGATGCGGGTGCGGATTCGAGTATGGGTGTGACCCAGATTCGCACTCAACCTGCACCCATACCCCGCATCTTGGTGACATAGCTTGAAACTCAAGCAACCAACCAAAGAGAAAAAGCTTATGTCAAATCCAATTGGTGATTTTTTTGTTAATGTGTGTTCAAAAGATAATGACTTCATTAGATCTTCTTTCAGATTCTTTTCTCTATTCCCTTATTGAATAACAATTATCTCATGACCAAGAACACCAGCGCCCGTTTTAAAGATCGGTGGCCCAAAAAGTGGATGCTCGTCGCCCTATTTTCTTTCTTTTTTTCACGACTTGCAGCGTCACGCCAAACACAAGCGAACGTTCTGCACGGTAAATTTTATGGCGCCTATGCTTTTACCCTTTTGCTTTCATTACCAAGCCTTAATTTAGAGAAAAAAACAAACGACCTTTTAACTTTTTCTGTCTGGCTTAAAATCCAGACACTACAAGGTACAAAGAGTCATCCTCTCACAGGATGAGACACTAAATATATAGTTAACAAATTTTCTGTTGACCTTAAAACAATGACCCAGATCTTGTGGGGCTGCCCTATATAATTTGACCCAAGTTGGCCGATGTAAAACATTTAAATTCAAAGTTTCAAATTGGGCTACGTGAAGATGCACTCTCATACACTCAAGGTTCCATATTTAGCAGAGCTAGTCTAGTTGATGAGCACGCCAAGAACCTATCATCAGTTCCATATTTCAATTATCATGGGTCTTAGGCTTCTGCAGGCAAGTTGGCTCTCTTTTTCTCTTTGTCCTACTCTTGAGATTTCAAAGAAGAAAGAAGTGAACACTGGACAAACAAGGTCTTCTTTCATTGAGATTTCAAAGAAGAAAGAATCGAACACTCGACAAGACAAGGTTTGAGAAAGACCAAGGCCTTCTTTCATCGAGATTCCAAAGAAGAAAGAATCAAATACTCGACAACACAAGGTTTGAGAAAGACCAAGGCCTTCTTTCATCGAGATTTCAAAGAAGAAAGAATTGAACACTCGACAACACAAGATTTGAGAAAGACCAAGGCCTTCTTTCATCGAGATTTCAAAGAAGAAAGAATCGAACACTACAAGGTTTGAGAAAGACCAAGGCCTTCTTTCATCGAGATTTCAAAGAAGAAAGAATCGAACACTCGACAAGACAAGGTTTGAGAAAGACCAAGGCCTTCTTTCGTTGAGATTTCAAAGAGAAAAGACTTGAACAATCGACAACACAGGGTTTTAGAGAGACCAAGGGGCCTTCTTTCGTCCACGGCCGCAGCAAGTCTCCATTATTTTGAACAGCAGTTACAAGAGATGTTGGCCCTCTTTTAGACAGGAATCTAGAGACGAATTCACCATTCACCAACGCAATGTTGATAAGGAAAAGAAGTTTATTTACGTCAGAAAGATAAAAAGCTTGTAAAGGAAGTCAAGTTGAAGCGACTGCACTAACTCTCGACGCTGTCATTTCGTTGTTGACGAACTTTCCCACTGTTCAGCACCAACAATAAAGTAACGACGTAAAGAAAGTTCTTGTTTCAAAGATCAACGTAATTCCCTAGCTCGGAAAAGGCCATCCCATCTTAAAATCGACGTGATTGGCTACTTTCTGAATTGCATGAGAAACTAAACTTTCCCTTCCGTTGAAATTTCAATCCACCAAGTTAATGGCAGAAGTTTTTGGGTGAGCGCGAGGTATTAATTCTACCGCCCGAATGCCACTCCATTCCTTCTGTCTTTGGGGTCCTGAGCTGCGTCGGTGTCAGCGATAGCAATGATGCACTCTTCAACTTGGATGCCGCGCCCTACCACCTTAAGAAATAGGAACATAACGCCTACGAAAATCGAACTAAAAACTTGCCTTAATACAAGCCCCTAACCCGACCAGCTACTTGAGGCAAGTTAATGACAGAAGTTGCATGCAAGGTATATAATGAATAAATTCACTTAGACAAACTATTTCTAAGTTTGTCAACATCACCAGCTCGGTGCAAAAGGGAGGAAGACGAGATAATGGAGATAAGGTTTCCATTGGTAAATTTTGTCTGTCCAGTTCAAGCAACTATTTATTGATAGGAGATGTCAATAGAGCGGCTGATTCTAATCTGATATAGTTTTAACTGTATCTGATTTTCTAGACGCTTACACGTTCGACTTGGAATATAAATGAAAAGAAAAGTCCATACCAGATGATTAGTCCATGCTATATGCAAATCTGAATCGTAATTCACAAATCCAAATTTGATCTGAATAAGTTTCTCAAATTCATGTTGACTTAAATTTAAATCTAATCCGATGTCATATTTTAACGTGAATCTAATGATGCTGATCTCATTTCTTAATTTAATGTTTTTTTTTTGTCCAACTTTTTTAAACAGTTTGCTCAGATATCTTATTCAAATTGGATTTATTGACATCTTTATTTATCTATATAAAAAACGGACATCTTATATTAATTGTATTAGGGCGCCACAACAGGGCGGCAAGGCACGTCTTGAAAAACGGGACTGGGTTTCAAATAAGCATGATTGTTTTATATTATGAACAGTGGCATATGCTATTCTCAAATTAAAAGACATAACCCTAAGTTGACTTAAATCATGCAGTGGGATTCTCACTGTCACTCACATTTGCTAACTTTGAACTTGGTGGATATATGTAGGGGTGAACTCGAGCCGACTTGAGCTCGAGTTCAGTCAGCTCGAGTTCAAGAATAAATCGACTCAATTAAGGTTCGACAAACTCATTTGAATATAATTGATATTCATCGTTACGTGTTGAGCTCATGCTTGACTCGATTAAGGCTCAAGTTTGACTCGGCAATTACGTGTTGAGTTCAAACTCAACTCAATTATTTGAACGAGTCTACTTGTGAACTCAAGCTTTACTTGTTAAGCAAATAACTGGGATCGAACTCGTTCACGAATCGAGCTTTAATGAGTGTTCACCCCTAGATGTATCTCCTTTATTCAAAAGCAACTTGTGGGATTTGGGGGCCTAGCTCTTGGGTAGTTGACACGTGTTATGTGAAGGCAACGTGGAAGCGTGTCCGGCCCAAATCGGGCAAAAAGTTAAAAGGGTTAGTGGTTGCTTATGCCAAATGACATCTCCTTTTCTAAGGGAGACCAATTCAACGAAGCATCATAAATAAAGAGAAAATATCTCCCCATCCAACCCAATGTGTGAAAGTTCATGGCTCCTCACTCTCTCCACAAGCCAAAACGCGTGATGTTCTAAAAGCAATAACCCCAGTAGTTCTTTTTTTTAATCTTTTATAAGATTATGGTGTATCTTTTTATAGTTTTTATAAGATTAATATTGTGAGCCTCTTGTTTACACACAAAAAATAAAATTAAATATCACACTCTTAGAATATGAACCACTCGCAACTTTATAAACTTTGTAAGTGAGGGAAGCATTATTTCTACGTAAATTATTAATTCCTTTGGTATGAAAGAGGGAAATCGCATGTAAAGCATTATTTCTACGTATATATATATATATATATATATATATATATATAATGTATATTCTTTTCGTATAGGTATAGGTTAGGAAGCTTGTTATATTCATCGGGAATCTGACCAAACTCTTAAAGGGAAGAGGCTGCAGATATATGTCAAGATTTCATTTCATGAAAGCAACCTGGTCGCCATTTTCAGAGAGCCGGAAAGAAACATAGATTTTCTTTTTTTCTCACGAGCGAGTGCATTAGCTAGCTTGAAAAGCATTGCCAAGTTGACCGGACGTCACAAAGTTTGAAAATACGTGCCGTGCCGAGTCTTTTTTTTTTTAAATAATTTTATGAGAATTATTTATCTTTTTTCAAAATTATAAGAGGTGCCAGTTTATATTTATTTACAAAAATTAAAAAGGGCTGAGTCTTTTAAAAAATTATGTACAACATTTTTTTTTTTTTGGAAAATCACCGGCCGGAAAATTGAAAAGTATGAATATGTGAGCAGTAACGTTGCCAAAAAATCAATTACACGCGGGATATATTAAAAAGGAACCATGCAACCTTCTACCCTCATATTTTGAAAATTTAAAATTTACACATTAAATTTTCTAAAAAAATGTGAATTTGACCTCTGTTGAACTTTTGAAAATTGGTAATTGGGCTCTGTAAAGAACTTTCAAAGGTTCTATGTAGTGTGTCGTGTTACCATTCGGCGGCCCGAAAGGCGAAATCATGACTCCTCTGCCCCTGTTCATGCCCCTATCCCATATGTGGCTCCGCCTCTGCCTATAAACATCCAGTCAACTACTACTCCTCGATTTTTCCGGCAATTCAGACTAATAGAAATCGAGCAACGCTCGCGTTGGCCTTTACTTGTCTCGGATGCGAGACGCTTTTCAAACCTGACTGACCCAACCCACTCTACAATTAACCAACCATATATACTTGTTGTTTCCATATGGACCATTTCCAAAATTGACCCTAGCCTCATAAAGCACTTGGATGATTTTATTTGACATGAATTATTTGGATCCTCAGCTTTCATTGGTGCAGATCTCTGTCTCCATCTTGCTCATCCAAAACCCAAACAGTCCCCAAAAGGCATAAACAGTAACGAGTTCCTTTCATGTAGCATGCAGCGACTTCTAGAAACATACCTAACTTATTAAATATAAAGTTTGGAGTCCCCCTTTTAATCATGGATGTAAAAGATTCCAATTTATCTTGACATGAAGTAATCGAATCCAAATCTTTTGATCAGTGCAGTTCCTTCATTCGAACTAAAATTGTACATACCAAATCTTAAGCCAGCCAAAACTAAAATTGCACAAGATTCTATAAGTTCAGCTATACCATGTACATTCTGCCCTAAGGTTCATCGCATAATTGGTCGGGCTGAGGGCTTGTAAAGCGGCAGGTCTTACTTCGATGCTCAAGGACACTATGCCTTCGCATCTTAAGTGATCCCACTTTTTTTTTTTTTTAACTACCCAAGGCTTGGATACATTTAGAAATCGAGAAATATCTATCGGCAAGATACCTAAGTTGAAGAGTGTATAGTTGCCATTGCTAACACCAACACAATTCAGGACCCAAAAAGGCAGGGGGAATCAAAGGGCGGCCTCTTTTCTCTGTAGTGGGTTATCATCTTCTCGCTCTAAGGCAGTTAATATTTAGTTCAACTAACCTTTCATTTAAGATGTACTGAACCAAAAAAAAAAAGAAAAAAGTATATCTTTGAGCTCATAGGGTGATGTGGATGACAAAGTAGGGCACGTGGCAGAAGCACGCGGGTCTCGATTGGCCGGCCACCAATGGCGTAAGAGCAACACACCACGTATCTCCGTTAGCGACACGTTGCCCCTCCGCCCCACCCCACAATAATACACGTGGCTGTTAATCATTGGGTGGAACTATTTGACCATGAATAGCATGACTTCCCTGATCTATTCCGAAGCAGAGCCACGTGTAGGCTGGTATAGGCATTTGCGGATACTGGCCCACAAAATTTCATGTTTTTACTGTTTCTAGATATTGAGGCCCTCATAATCTAAAATTTGCGTCAATTAGTGCTCTTCAGCCAAAAATTTCTTTCCCATGCCTCTTAGAACTTTCAAATCATGTATTTTCGATATCAATCGGATTGAAACTGATCATCCATGACGAAAACATTTTCAAAGAAAGCTGACTTTTGCTGGGAGTTGGTTGCTTCCGGATTAATGGTTGAGCTAGAAAGTTTTAACTAAGGAGCACTGATATATAAAATTGGGTCAGGTTGTGGCACCACATATAACTGGTCTCAGCTCGCGCCTCAAAATGAGTTTTGTCTGTCCCACATGTAAATGAGCCAGAAAGTTCACTCAGATCTGGCTTGAGTGAACCGGGGCTTCAAACAAGTCTTAAATTCTCAGTTACAACAGGAAGCAAATTGAGTTTTGAACATGGATCTAACTTTTTGAAGTGAAACCCACCATAGATCCACTAAAGGCATACATATATATTCTATTCAATCTACCTACTTAGTTTAGATTTTGAATCATTAAGGGGAAAGATAAAAAAGAATTTTCTTCTCTGGCTTCTGAATTTGTGACAGACCGTCAGATTCAACTACTTTAATGCTAATTGTTGAGTGGGCAATCAGCCAAATACATGATCCACATTAGTGGTCTGGTAGGGGCCTCTTACATATAGGACGTGAAAGTAAAAGCAGCCATGTCACATGGAATAAAGGCATGTGCCTCCTCATAAATAATGTGGATTCGGAAGTCAGAGGCAAAAAAGTTGGATACTGTGGAATATCGGTGGAGCAATCATGTTTTCTTTAACTATTGAATTCCTTTTCTCAAAAGGTATCCCCATGTTTTTGTGATAATCAAAAAGAAAAATTGCACTAAAGTTTTAAAATGTACATGATTCTCCGACAGGACCTCGTGGGTTGTTTAAGCAATTATGACTTATGAGTCTTCTGTTCATTCATAAACTCTGTTGCTACTTTTAGGGAAGAAGAGTCCCGCCTTCACTTGTGGAGAACAGAATTCTTAACTTTACTCCAAATGCGATTCCAAGGAAACCCAGAAATCAAACCTGTTTTAGGAGCAACAACAAATTTCAATGTCCAATTTATTTCAACCGGTTGGACTCTCATCACGGGGAAGAAGATATTTTCTCTGTGCATCGATGAAGAGACGTGTGAATGTTTTGTTCCCGATCAAATACAAATTGTAGTTAAATTTAGATTATTGTTAGTTTGAATTGAGTTGACAGCATCCATGTACAGATTTAACCCAAGTACGGCATCCTTCTTGTTTTCTCTTTTTCCATCTCCTTTAGTTTACGTATCTCACATGCGAATGCAAACTATATGATGCACCAAGTTACGTTTTGGATGCGTTCTTGATTCTCCAAGTCGAATTGTAACATTCACAGGTACCATTTTGATAATTGATGAAACAGAACTTTCTGTATAAAAGCATGATCGATTGACACAGTAAACTGATGGAGTTGCTTGGCTATTTATGCTCAGTTGTTATATTGACTACAACATTCTTCTGCTTCCGAGTAGTTCAAGGGTAAGATCCTTGACTCCCCAATGCTGAATTCTCAACCTCTGACCCTGATTTGTGACTGCAGTTGCTTAAGTGATTCGTATAACCAATACTTTTGCTTCTCATTTCTTATGTGAACTTTTCATGGCACAATCTTTTCTGTTCTTTCTTCTCCTTCAATAAGATTTGAGGCTTTATAGTCAAGAGTTTAGTCCGACAAATAAGGTGCACTGCAGAAGACTCTGCTTACAGTTGGCTCCTGTTCTATTAAGGTCCTATCCTATACTATTGAGTACTAAGTATATATATATTTATTTATTTATTTATTCTCTCTCACATGTGACTGCTGCTGCTGCTCCTGCTCTAAGTGCAGAGCTCCAATTTCGGCTTATGAATTGGAACCCTTTCCAGTGGAAAGGGGCAAGGGCTCTTCTGTGATCCCGGTGACAGCTGACGACATGGCACTGGACTAACATCACTGGACACACCATGAACATCGGTGCAGTTCCATGCTGGTGGCGTTTCACTCTTTCTTGGTGCTAGAGAAATGGTGACATTAGAAATGCAGATTCCAGTGTATGGTGCACTCTGAATCCCTTCCATCTTTGCGGCCATTGTTGCATTCTCGACAACCATGTTGCTGAGACTGATGCCATTGACAACGGGAAGAGCTTTTGGATTGTAGTCATCATCAGCATGGTCCTTGTAGAATCCCTTGCTGTTGAAGGCATACTTCATGTTCTTCATGGTCATGCCCCTAACATATATCCCCTTCACAAAGCCACCTCTGCCTGGTGCACTCTTAACTCTAACCCCTACCTCTGAGTCGATTGTTGTTATATCTTCAGCAAAAACGTTTTGGATCCCCCCTGACATCTCACTGCCAAGTGCAATTACAGCACTTGTTGGGGAGATGCAGGTGAGACCCTTAATGTATATGTATTCACTTGGCATGTTGACGCGAATCCCATACTCATCCCACCCACTCTTGATTGCAATGCAATCATCTCCAGAGACTATGTAGCAGTCCTGTATCCATACCTGGGAGCAGGAGTCTGTGGAGAAAAAACGAGACCAACAAAAAGAGTGAATTAAGCACTGTGGAGCAGTATCTGAACAGAAAATACTGCTGCATGTTAGGTTCAGAGAATTTAATATGCAGCAGAGCTGAGAAGCAATTGGTTAAGAAAGAAAGATGTAGATCTGCTGCATACTAAATGCTTTCTGCAAGAAGATAGAGTGAGGATACAAAGAGTATTATATCATCAATCAAACCTACCTGGATCGATGCCATCAGTGTTTGGTGAGTGCACTGGTGCCAGAATTGTGACGCCTTGAACGACAATATTCCTGAAATTTTTAACCTTGGTTAATTTACAGATAATCAAGTTTTAAAACTTTGGGGCCTAGTTGATTTCCAGAAGCCAGAGGCAATGAGCTAAGCAGATTTCATAGGCTTCACTAAATCCAACTAATCAGATAGAAACTGGATAGTAATAGAAGGTGAGCGAGAGACAGCGTAGCAAAGCCCAAGCTACTCCAGTCCTTTTTTTTATCTCTGTCCAATCCCTGATTTTCAAGGTCAAGCCTAAACCTGCTTCTCTGTTCCTGCAATATCCTGGTCTTAGCAACCTATTTACGGCTCTGTTCCCACAATAACCTTGCAGATTGTATAATCTGTACCCACAATTGTCTTGATCATTTGATCTGGATTTTTACAAATGCATGGCTACTGTGGTTGATCTTCGTGAATTTGTGTACTATATTCACTTTCTAAACAACTACATGCACCACATATGTACAAACATTTATAGTGAGTGAGGAGCAGAAGAAAAGAGAGAGAGAGAGAGAGAGGGGGGGGGGGAGGGAGAGAATGCAGACCTGCTATAGACAGGATGAACGTTCCATGAAGGAGAGTTGAGGAGTGTGATGTTTGATATGACAATGCCAGTGGTATACATGAACTCTATGAGATATCCTCTTGTATACTTGAGCTCTTTCTGATGAAACTTATCCCACCAAAATTCACCCTGCCCGTCGATCGTGCCATTGTTGCCTAAAATCAACAAAAGATGCCATAAACAAATATTTTATTGTTTGTCAAGCATGTTTTAGAATAAAGATGAAGTCCTAGTGGTAATAAGAAGTGGATATGGGTTTTGATATTGCTAAACAACAATTAATTTTTCTGTATTCATCTAAAAATGTCAGTTTACTTCCATCTTGTTCACTGTTGAATGGCATTGAAGATTACCATTTTGAGCTCCTCAGGAAACTTCAGGCACCAATTTTAGACAACACCAAGTTAAGTTAAACCTATCTTTTATGGTGCTTCGATCATGTTAATGTTAACTTACTTCTAGGAAAATATTGAAGTTGTTTTTCCTTTTGCACTTCTTGTTCTTTGCTGAATGGCATTCAGGGTTCTTTCCAAGTCGATGTCTTAGTAAGAAGAACATGGCAGAACATGTCCTTTGCAGACGAAGGTTAACATCAACGATTCTCACAATAATGTAAAATTATATTTAGAATGCCATATGTCAACTATGTATGAAAAAATCTTCATTGAGATTGAAAAAAGAATGAATGGTACCTGTGATAACCACATCTGTAAGGTTCGTTCCGAAAATGAAGTTGCTGTATCTGGCACCAGGAGCATCCCTTCCCCTCCCATATGAAGGCAAGGGATCTATAAGGGGCCATTCGTTCATGTCCTGTCATTTGGTGGGGAAAATAATTTCAATCATTCCTTACTTTCCAGGTGAATAAGTAATAATATCTAACCATGAATCAAGTAATAAAAGCTTTTGTTTCTCTCCTAATTAAGAGTCACATTCACCAATATTGCCATGCTCTCTCTCTCTCTCTCTCTTCTCTCTCTCTCTCTCTCTCTCTCTCTCTCTCTCTCTCTCTCTCTCTCTCTCTCTCTCTCTCTCTCTCACACACACACACACACACACACACACACATATTCATTTCCCTAATGTTTAAAATCATCTGGAAAGTTCTAAATCTAACTAAATGAAGTTGCAGCAATAAACTTCGAAAAATTGATGGTTTGAGAAATAGAAAAACCAGAGTGACAAATGCAATTAGGAAAAAAAAAAAAAAACAAATCGGTAGATTTGAGTTTTAGTCTACCAGGTTAATAAGGGACACACAGACCTACTAAAAATAATTATTAAAGCGTTTCTTTATGCAATCTAACCTTATGGATATGATGTTAAGAGTGATTTGATGAGGAACACAGTTAGTCATTTTTTTCTTTAATTATATTTTCTTGATCATGAAAAATGAACTGCTCTTATAGATCAAAATCTTGATAGTAGAACATCAATGTTCTTTTTACAAAAATAAGTTGAACTAATACATTATTTACATTGAATTATTATTGATGAACATGTTAGGATGTTCACATTGTGTTTACAATATTTTCTATTACCTTAATGGTTTCTCTCTCTCTCTCTCTATATATATATATATATATATGCTAAACAGAAAAAAATGATTTCAGCACTTGATATTTTCGAAACCAATTGTTGAAAGATAAACAAGGAAAAAAATGTGCATAAACTGATACTAGACGACAAAAAATGCACCATCACTTTTTCTTACTGTTGTTATTTTTCAAGTTAAAAAATATCATAGGCTGAGATTGTTTTTTATTTGTCTAACATCTAAGTGTATAACTTCTATCAATATATATAGATATTGGAGAACAAAAATGCGTAGTCACCTTTTTCTCATTGTTTTTTCTAAGTTGAAAAACATATGTTTTTAATCTGTTTAGCATCTAAGTGTCTAACACACACACACACAATATATATATATATATATATATATATATATATATATATATATATATATATATATATATATATATATATATATATATATATATATATATATATGTATGGAATCTTTAAAGAACATGAGACTAGAACCAGCAATCAAACCCAGAGACCGAAACCCACCTGAGAGGCAAGGAGGACGGCATCCCGATCAAGGAAAAGAGTGAAGTTGCTGGTGAGGTTGAATCCTCCCGTCAGCCACCTTCCTGGAGGCACGTACAGCAGCGCCCCTCCCTGTGCCGAGAATTGGCTGAGGTGGGCGACCGCGTCTCGGAAGGCCTTCGTGTTCGACGTGGACCCGTCGCCCACCCCACCAAAGTCCTTTATCGACGCTCTGTGCGCTCGGCACGACGGTGCATAGTGCGCCAACGATGTCGCCGGAGCTGGTGCGCCCGGCTGCTTGCACTCACCCATCACGCAGAGAAGGCGAAGTGCTAGTGCCGTCACCCATGCCAATTTCATCAAACCCTGAAACAAAAATTTCCGATGAGTTTTATGTAGAAGGCTTCCTCATAGAGAAATGAAACTTCTTATGCTCTCCCACCCTTATTCCCTTCCGCAAGAATCCGCTAAAATGGATTCCATACGTATATAGCGGAAATTCATGCGCAGAATTGGTGAGTTTCTTGGCAAATTGAAGTATGGAAAACCAAAAGAAAAGAGAAAAACAGACGTTCTTCAAACGATATGATCTAAAAAAAAGCAGACTGAATCTGCGTTACGAAAAAGATTCGGACCCTGCAAATGTTATGTACGTGATCTGTTTAATGATCGCCGGTGTTTGAACCGCCAACAAATGAAATAACTCGATAGTTGATTTCCTTCGAGTGAACATTTTCAAAAACCTTTCGAGAAATCTTGTGATTAGAGAATTGAATCTCATCCTGAATCAAGCAAGCATACTGAATCTACCTATGTCACAAAACGAAACGAAAGACATCCAGAATTCTGGCAACCACAAAAACAATAATAATTCCCAAGAAAACAAAAGAATGTGGATGAATATATATATATATATATATATATATATATATATATATATATATATATATATATATATATATATATATATATATATATATATATATATATATATATATATATAGAGAGAGAGAGAGAGAGAGAGAGAGAGAGAGAGAGAGAGAGAGAGAGAGATTTACGTTACTGTTGTGAGGATCCATGGTTGTACCAACAAGTGTGGAAGCCATGAAAGAAGAGGCCCTGTTTATATAGATGCTTACTCCCTTGAGTCCTGGCCCTCCAATTTGTTGGGGAGACCAATTTCTTCGCTTAAAGTGATTCTACGAACGTTGGTTGGTTTTAGATTTCCAAAGATGGCTAAAGGTGGTCGTGAGGTCGGAAAACTTAATAATAGGGTTCTATAGATAAAAATTAGTAAACTTCTCAACTAGAAAACCTACCTTTGTACGAAACTTTGAAAATCAAACCTGCAGGAATAAGTGGCCTCATTTAAAAATCTATCAGTTCATAGTTTATGCTAGGAAACTGCCCATCCGTGAGAACGTTTTTCTTGACCTTCTCCGCTAAATATTTAATTAAGGACGTTACAAGTGATCTTGAAATAGAACATGCTTAGTGCCAAGAAGAGGAGATATAACGCAAACAAATTTCTACAAAACTATCCATCGTCCGAACTCTAGGAAAATGTTTCACACACTAGAATTCTTTTTCCCTTCCTGCCAAACAAAGAAAGAAGAAAAGAGAGAAAGAGGAGCTGCCATTTTGGAATTGCATTATAACCAAATGGCTTGCATGATTGCCTCAACAAAAGAAATCCAAGAATTCAATAAGAAAAAAAATGGCCTGCTTTGTTTTAGGGTTTTGTCTTGAGACTCTTGACATAGATGGTCATAAAAGATCATGACTTCAGTTAGTAAAATTAATCGCCTTAATCTGTTTGAGCTGGTTGATTATTTTCTCTTGATGTTCCCTTCTTCTTCGAAGTGAGTGGGGAATCTTATACCATCGATTTATAGTTCACGCAAACAGTAAAATTGTGGTGGTTCTTTGTTCCATCTTCAAGTCGGAATTATGCAACTGCAATGTCGACAACTCACTTTATTTGCGAACTTACTCTTAGATTACCGGAATATTTATATTCTAACGGAGTTTCTTGTCATTCTTGGCGTTTTTTTTTAATCTGGTTGAATGCCAAATCTCATTGATTTACGATGTGAGATTTGTATGGAAATTAAACTCTTATAACACATAACTTCAGATGAACACATGGTCCAAGATTACAGTAGCTGAGAATAATAATCACATCATATTTCTGGAAATGAGAATATGGGATTACACATATTGTAGTAACAATATCGTATATCTATCAGATTTTTATTTAAATGGATTCTGTTTTCTCTTTTTGATAACCTTTTTAATGCTAAAGCAGTGGCTTTCGATGTCCCCCACTCTTTATTGAGGAGAGAGATGTATACGATATAATGATTATCTGCTACCCATATTGTAATGCACCTAAAATCTGACATCCCCATCAAGGCTCCTGAGAAAAGAGTGAGCCTTGAAGTGGTTCTCGATACCGACGCAAACCGAATCTATATTTGATTACTCGGTTTGGTAGTGAAATGAGGATTTAATTAATAAGCAGCTATACCCAATTGGAATCAGATTCCAAATCCAAGTCTAATCGGAAAAGGAATTTGCTGAAATATGAACCTGAGAGTACAGGTAAAAGTCAGAATCAACTTTAGCTCAGATATAAAAATAACGTAAGGGAAAAACGCCAATCAAAAGAACCACCTTATAGGGTGGTTCTAAGTGTTACATGAATCTATCCCAAAGATTGAAAGAAATTTATGGAACACGAGAACTATGTAAATATGTATTTACTCTAATCTTTATATCAGATTCATGGAACAGTTTGGTATGTGTTCCATGAATCTGCCCTAAAGATTGAGGCAGATTCATAGACACCTAATTCTAGTATCCCATGTATGAATATACTTCAATCTAGTGTTCATAAATATAACCCAATCTTTAGGGCAGATTCATGAAACACTCATTGAGTATTGTAACTATCAAACAATCCCTAAAGTGTAATTGACGGATCATCAACAAAACGTTATAATTTTCACCAGAAGCAAGTTTGTTAGAAGTTTCTCATTATCGTTTGTAGAAATTTCAACGAAGATCTTAGGTTTTGGACTGAAAGCAGGATTTCAATATGAATGTGTAGCCTGTTGCAGATTTGATGTCAGAAACCTCAATTTTCCCTTGTCAGATGTTCATATAAGCTATAGTCTTCGCTAAGCTTGTATGTCTCTAAGTAGCTTGTTGATATGCGATGAACTTGACGAGCCTAGTTAGCAACCATAGATGAGCGATTTATAAGCCTGAGTTCGAGCCATGAGCTTCTTGGTCTGTTTTTGGTAGGACGGACCCTAGGGCGCTGCAAACTGCCGCCCTCGGTGGGCTCCTAGGCTGGCCCGTATCAGTTTCTGAACATTGCTGATAGGAGGTGAGGACGACCCTGTTTAGAATCTAGATAGATGCTTACTACTAGATCCAGGAGCAACCATTTAGCCGCACAATTGCAACCAAGAGAGAGAGGTCTAACATTACGTTGAACTTTCAATGGAATTCTATCTACTTGGACTAAGTGATTTTGGACTGGAGACTCTCAAGTTAAAGGAGGCCAAGAGTCTAATATTCCAATCACATTCAAGTTGACCTGCGTTCGTCTTAGTTTTCTTTGAGATGTCGATGGGAGTTTGAAGAAGAGGATCTTACTTTTTATTGCAGAGAGTTATCAAATCAGAAGTCCTACTTTCCCGTCCATTTCGCTTTGATTTTTACCAGCTTCCGCGGCTTCTGATGCTTTTTCTCCGGCACCAGGGCCTATATGAGAGGATGATTCTCTTGAGTTTTGAACTTTGACCGTCTTTTTGACAGACGAAGCCTTACTTACTGCACCAACCATCCCCTTTAGATCGGTCTCTATGTTTGGGGCCGACCATTGAAATCAGCAAGTGACTACTCCTGACAAGCCCCCCATGTGGCTCCATGGAATCTTTGTCAAGGGCATTAAAATCAAAGCTCTCAGTGATTTTCTTTGTCAGAAACCTCGGTTTTCCCTTGTCAGATGTTCATAAATTTGGTGGATAAATCAAATCTACCATGAAATAATTTGGAGGTAAGTCTGCATCAGATTCACCTTTCAATTTCTGATTTGAAGTAGGTGTCTAAATCTTAAGGGTGTTTGATTACGTCAAATTTTAAATTTAAGATTAGAATTCAGCTCATATCTATGGTTGTTAGCACACTAAAAAATTGATATCCATAAAAATCAATGTCATCACTTTCTCCACAAATTCATGGAACTCTCTATTCAAATATTTTAGATCTTTGCTAAAGGTCAAGAATCTAAAATCTTGATATGTAGGTTTTCAAGATAGAGAAGATGAACTGAGGAAAGAAAAGGAGGGGAAAAATGCAGTAGTTTTTTGCGGTTCTTCACATTGGATATACAAATGCCAAACGGGTGTTTTATTTTCCAACCCAATCCGGCCTGTCCGTTTCCACAACAAAGATTAGCAATAAACACGAGCATTTGGAAGAAAATCTAGATGGGGGACAAAAAAGAGTCCGAATGGCTTTTCATCAAACAGATGTTTGAAGTATAATCCCGAGTAAAGCCCAACTCCATGCCGGCCGGCGAACGGAAAATCGTCCGGTTTTGTTCCGGCGTCAGGCCTCTTTAGCATCGTAAGACAACTGCGGCGTCTTCCTCCGGTTCTTCAACCTCAGGAAATTATACAACTTCCTCAAGTCCGTGAGTGAAAGAATTTCCCGGCGGAAAATTCGGCCGGAGCCCGGCAAGTCACCCTCGTCGTCGCTTGGGTAGCTGATGCGGCACCTCCTCGCCTGCCGATTATTGGACTGCAAGGCGTTGATAACCGACTTCAGGGCGCGGCTGGGAGAGCTCCGGTTCAGGATCATGATCTCGCCGATTTCGGCCGGAGTGAGCGACGAGCCGGCTTGGATGCTTTCCTCGACGAGGGGAAAGAGTTTATGGTCCTTCAGGCCGAGGTAGTTGCAGGCGAGGATTTTGAACGCCGCAAAGGTGCAGGCCGGAAAATACACGTGTACGTCGAGCCTGCCAGCCCGGAGGATCGCGGGATCGATGCCGTCCCTGCTTTTCATCGTGAAGACCATGATCCGCTGCTCCTCGGAACACGACCAGATCCCGTCCAGTATGTTCAACACGCCGGACAGGGTTACCCCCGTTGTCGTCCTTCCGATGGTCAAGTTCTTGTCAGCAGCCAGGGCCGGGAAGAACTCGTCTAGGTCCTCAACGACGAGAATCGACCGGCCGCCGGTCTGCTGGACGAGGATCTTGAGCTCGGAATCATCAGCAATCTGCGAGAGCTCGAGGACGTAGATATCGAAGTTCAGGAAATTCGCGATGGCGGTGATCGTCGTGGATTTCCCGGTGCCAGTGGCGCCATAAAAGAGGTAGTTGCGCTTCCAGCTCCGGCCAACGCGAAGATAGTATTGGCGGCCCTTCATGAACGTTTCTAGGTCAGACTTGAGCCAGCGCTTCACGTCCGGTTCCATTGCCACCGTCGCAAACGTGGCTGGGTGGCGGAAGGGGGCAGACCGCCACCGTTGATTAAAGTTCGTGAAGAGGCGGAGCTCCTTGCTCTGGCCGGAGATCTCCTCTGCAACAGCCTGCACGTGTTGGAGATACGGCCGGAGGACGCCGTCCTTGTCCTTCTTCCGGACTCTGAGCACGAAGGCTCGCCTTCCATGACCGTCTTCCTCGTTCTTCCACCACAACTTGGCTCCAAGAAACGAGTCCGTCACCGTCCGGTTGGCGTCGAGGCGGAGGGAGATCTCCGCCGAATTCGTCGCCGTGAAGAGAGTCGTAAACTCTGTGTCCTGTGCCGCGGGGAGCGAGTTCACATAGACGGAAGCCCGTCGGTAGAGTCCGTTCTCATGGAACCCATCACCGTCAAATTCCGGAATACGGTAAAACTGATCTGCGTTCTTCCGCTCGTCCTCATTCCGCCTCTTCATAAAGGCCACGACCAAGAAGAGGAATATGAGAGTCTGGATTCCGCAAAAGACGAGCAGCAGCCCACCTCCCCGAACCATATTTCCGGCGGCGGCCAGAATGCCAGAAGACCGGAAGCCCAACTCCATTGAGCCTAGTGGGGATCCATCAAAATGCATTAAAACGGATGGAATCCTGAGGAGACAGCTGAAACAGGAAGCCTGAAAGGAGATTCGGGTGAATGGTGGGCGATGCGTTACCACCACCGACGTAGAGTGCCATTATTCTTCGCCTTTTCCGATTCCACCACCAGGAAAGTTCAATTCTGGTGGGATGCGGAAACGCACTTGTGGAGTGGAGGCCACGATCGACTGCTTCGGTAAGGGAACGGAACAAGAAGCAGACGACGACGAAGATGATGATCAAGAAGAAGAAGAAGAAGACGGAGGAGGAATGATAGCTGGGATCTGATACGGCAGCAGGAGGTGCGACGTCCGTACGAAATTTAGTAAAAGCTAAAAAGGGAGGAGCTCTCCATAGCTTGTTCAATAGGAAAAACCAGGAAGACGGAAAATCTTTCAAGGGACAGATTCTTACCAGAATTTGAGAAAACTGCTACAAGTTTCTGAGTTTCTTGATATTGCCTTGCCTGTACTTGGACAGGCAATTCGCAATCGTGAAATGGAGACGCTTTTTCCCTTTTTAGGTTACCATACTCGGATTTGAATGAAATGGCAGTAAGCTTTTCTACAATAACATGACATGCAGTTGTGACACCAATATGTCTCTGTACATCCGGTTCTCATTTTTGGACTAATTTTTATCTGTGTTCCAACTTTGCAACGGATTAATATTTTTTTTAACTCGAAAGAACAGTATAAAAATACAAAAATATGTATAGTTTATAACATGAAATTCTTTAACCGGAAAAACGTAGAGCAAAGATTAGGTGCAACTTTTTTTTCCAATTTTACCAACCATGCACGACATGAACCGATGTTATTTGAAACACAATAAAAATTACATCTAGGTCTGAACTGGGTGTTGTATGCAACATATAAGGAACGAATTTGATAGCTTCTTACGTGGAAGAACTCTATAGTTTGATGAAAAAATGGTGACACCAATTATAGATATGACCGACTTAGTAGAGGGAAAAGGGTGTTTGCTCGTAGAGCCGCTGATATCAAGAATTTCCAAAATACGGCTCATTCTGGAATTGCGGCAAAAATTCGTGGGCCTCCAAGTGAAAGCAAACGCCTCCAATTTAGGGACGGGAGGGGACTCAAATTGACGTCGACGGTTCGGTCCTAGCTCTTGACAGTTTACGGCTGACCGTTGGTTCTGGAAGAAAGGACACCACTTTTAAACAGAGGAAAACTTCTTTTCAGGCCTACCTTTCATTTAACCCTGCCAATTTTTTCGAATACATGCTGTACCTTTAACAAAAAATTCAAATAAAAGCGTTACTTAAACTTCAGTAAACAGAAATATTAACCGTAATTTTTTTTTTCACTATTTATCACTAAATTGTTGTGCCCTTACTTTTTCTCTTGCTAATTTTAAATATGCCATCTAAAGATAGTAAAAAGGATCTTAGTAATAAAAAAACGCAGTATTGAAATAAAAAATTGCAAAAGTTAAATTCAAAAGCAATGTTGTAAACCTTGGTTTGGAATATATCACATTTAAAGAATAAAAATTTAAAATGTAAATAATTTTAAATCATCCTTAACAACGCACAAGAGGCTGCGACATTAATAACACCACACCGTTTTATGCTCTCCTTGAATACCAAAAATGGTCTCTATGTTAAAATAATAATTAGAAAGCAACCAGAAAATGAAAATTTAACTACTGGGACAAAAATACATGGATCAAAAATCTTTTGTGGTGTGGCTCACTCCAAAAATAAAAAAATACAACCACAAATCTAATTGTGAAAAATAGTGGCCGCATAAACACAAATCTATCAGTTCTCACTTTTGTCATTTATTTATCAATATATATCTAATTGGTTCATGGTAACCTAACGAGACGATTTATTACAGGTGTTACCCTCCTCTTGGGTTTTGTTATCCTCGGGCAGCCATTGTAGATACACCCAAGTTAAACCAGAATGGCCACGTCTCTCACATTAAGATGATATTTTCCTGGTTTTGGCCCATTGGTTTCACATGTTCTTGATCAAATTCGTAGCTTTGTGGGGTGTTTATGCTAAGATGATGACAGAAGGCTCATCTATTTGAAACACCAAGCCACACGAGAAAGCTTTCATTTGCATACCACATCTAACTGATAGGGCACAACTAAATGAATCATAGTGGGACTTAGATGTCAAGGAAAATTAATAAACTCGAGTAATAATTACATTTAGATGTCCATGGGATACCCCTCAAAGGACCTGCAATGGAATCAGATATCTGAAAATCATATCAAAAAAATCTACATCATATTGATTGGACACTTACGATGAATGTAGCTCGCACTGGAATCAGATATCTGAAAATCATATAGAAAAGTCTACAACTTATAAATTGAACACTTTTGATGAATGTAGCTCATCGACTATCCTCCTCTCTGTTGACATATGCATGCGTGTGTGTGTGAGTGCGAGAGAGAGCCGATAAAATGGGAATATAAGAGAGAGAGAGAGAGAGAGGACGCAGGAATTCTCACTAGGTGGCAGTTCACCCAAGATGAGAGCTGAGAGGCTGTGAGCAGAAATTTTATGTATATATGTACATAGAATATCCATTGCACAGTCTAATAAGACTACTCAATGCCTATTTTACAACCCAATAACAGTAATTGCTTCAAGTGATCATATGGTCGGCTCAATCAGACTAGTGTGGCCTACATATTTTGGAACCCTATCACTTTGATGAAATCAAAGAAATAAGGATTAAGAAAGCAACGAATCATAATACCTCGAAATTTTGATTAATGAGTTAAGCATTTAAAATAAACGACAGAAAGAAAAAAAAAACAACCTTGAGTTAGATCCATAGGTTGGTAATTCATAAGATTACAGTTAAACTAGACCTGATTTCAGTCACATGTGATGCCCACAATAAACCCGAGTGGTGACACAAAATGCTTTTCAGCAAAAAAAAAAAAATCTAGCTCCGCCAGCCCATTGCTTTGGCAACTCAAACTGCCTCACTGTTTTGTCTCGGCCTCTGAGGGAGCAAACGAACTAGGGCCACAACTAACACCTCTCTCTCTCTCTCTTATATATATATATATATATATAAACGAACTAGGGCCACAACTAACACCTCTCTCTCTCTCTCTCTCTCTCTTATATATATATATATAGTCGCTCGAAGTTTTTCGATATTTTCTCTTACCTGATTTGCTTCCACCTGCATAATTAACAACTCTTCCACGTGTCATAAGAGGTACTTCAACAGCTCCCAAACACATTTCTCCGGCTATCACCCAACAATCTCTTTCTCCTTTTGAGCTATCAGGGAACTCAGGATAATATTTTTAAAGATTTATACCCCACGGACCTCTAGAAGGAAATTAACCCTTCCTGTCTTTCAGAAAAAAAAAAAAAAGCAAATACAAGAACTTGAACGGACCCAAAAATTTTGAACTCAGCCCCCGCTGGTCGATAACACTCGGCCAGAAGATATAGTAAAATGACTTTTGGTTTGAAGTGCTCGGAGTTAGGCTAGCTTTCCTGTGGTGGGTGCTTCCACCTGGTGTTTAATGGACTCGGTTGGTGTTCACCTATCGAGCTACTTCAGAAATTATTCAAAAAGAAGGAAGTACCAAAGGACTGGTGGAAAATTGCTAACAGCTTTCACCCTGTCAATTTAAAACTTATAGGGCAAGTTTTATTTTGTCATACGTTGAGAAATCACAGGCTAACGAGTTACAACGCCAAAACCATATCCGAGAGAGCTAGATTAGAAATTTTATACGGCTTTTACTTTTCACAAAGGCTACTGAACTCAGCATTTAGTTTGTGAGCAGTCATAAATGCCTGCCAAAATCCTTGATTCACATGGGCAGCCATATTTGAAATTTTGTCAGTCACCAGTCACTCAGTATAGAAACAGCAAAGATCCTGCGTCCAACAGGTACGTACAACGAGAATTTACTATTATTCGCAAGAAGGTTTAGGTGGGTTTAGGCCTAAATTTCTCTTGATGTTGTCAAATGCAAAAGCACTCTTTGGGCAGTTAGAGTACTTAGTTTTTAATACGTAAAACCCTGCGGCTAACTGGTACCCTCACCTCCCCGGCCTATACATCGCTGTGCTGCTTTGCTCACTGCTAAAGCACTAGTTACTAAACCAACCACCCTCACTGGAGCCACTAACTTAAGGTTGTGATGTTTCGGATGCACCAAGCATGGGATAATAAAGATTTCCTCTTTCCTGATAGCTCAAAGGAGAAAAAGACGGTGGAGTGCTTTATGTCGCCCATCTTCCAGCAAGAACCAAGTACCCTTTCCGAAAATGCTCTTCACTATCTGCGAGAAGAGAGCCATCAGGTTACGCGCCAATACTCACGTTACTGATTTTTAAAATAAATCATTACGTTGAAACATGGTTTTAGATGTATTTTTCTAAATAGCTATACTTTGATATTTTCATAAACCATCCAAAAACCTAATACACAGAGCAGATGGGACAGGTTCAAAGGCCGATTATTCTTGCTGAATGAATCATAGTGTCGAAAGGATTCTAAACTAGTGAGGTTCAGAGAACAGATTTAGGCATTCTTTGGGGTAGACTCGTAGAGCCTTCACTGGGTTGGACCGACCGGAACCCAATCCCAGAGTCCGGTTCCTTGGGCAAAGGGAGGCACCGAAGCCAATGGCTCGACTGACAGCGGCCAGTGGCTCAGCTGCTGGCAGCACGTGCCGAAGCAAACCAGTAAATTACAAGCTCACCCTCACGGAAGGTGCGTTGGGACGCAACCCACAGAACGCAAGAGGGCAATCTCGTCATGCCGTTCAGATGCATGTGACCTTCGAAAGCACCTGACAGCGACGGTTCCTCGGTCATCCAAAACCCAAAGACGGGGGGTCCTTTCGTAATTTTGTCCTAGTAAAACCAGGAGCCCCACCTCCGGCCCGAATCGCCGGTCAGGCGACGGAAATCAGGTTCCCGGGACGACTCCGGGGCGTCCCGACGAAGATCAATGACATCGAAGCATGCGAGGGGAAACACAAACAATACGAAAATAAAACTGATCGATACATATAAATGGAAAGATCGCAAGATCAAACATCAACAATAAGGAAAAACAGAGGCACGCAAACACAACAAACAGAACGTGATAGCAAATCAACAAATAAAAAAAATGTTCAAGAGAAAGAGTTAACAGAATACGGAAGAGAGAGATTTTACCAGAGATGAGGGAAGAGGCAACGGATGAAGAGGAAGGCTGGGAGCGAGTGGCTCGTGACCAAGGAAGGGGGTTCGGAGGAGGGGGGGTTGTGGCCTTTAAATTGTGAAAGGGGCGTGGAAGTGCCACTGTCGTTCCCGTAATTTGCAAGAGTGCCACTCGTCCCTCCCGCTCGTTCTAGCTTTTTCTGTCTTTTGTCGCATGGGAAATGAAAAGCAGTGGGACTTTTGGATACGTCATGGAAGGCGACAGAGCTTGGAAAAGTTTGATGGGGACGA
The DNA here is from genome assembly GCA_011799765.1 of Nymphaea thermarum. NCBI lineage: Eukaryota > Viridiplantae > Streptophyta > Magnoliopsida > Nymphaeales > Nymphaeaceae > Nymphaea > Nymphaea thermarum. The sequence goes on from JAANDH010000046.1 coordinate 413,528, forward strand.
GCAGCGTTGGCTGTTGTGCATCGTCTACAAGGCCCGATAACGGAGCGACCGAACCCACCTGGTGGTTCCGTTCGATCCTTCCGGCCATTATACCCCGAGCTGTTGCCGGCGCCGGCTTAGACCCATCTGCTGGCACCTTTTGGCCTCAAGATCAGCATTGACTCCGGACTTGAAGCGGGGCTCTCTCAGGCTGAGCCGGCTTCCCACGTTTCCGTAACCTGTGTCCTTACGGAGCATAATAAAGTGTCTTCTTCTTCTTTTTGGCTTGATTTGGACTCTTGAATGTCCTGCAGATATCTTTATTCATGACTGTACCTTCGGCTCAAAAAGTTGGGTCAGGAAGGGCGGCCTTTGGGACTTGATTTTCTAACTTTTCCAAATTATGGCATAATTTATTTTCTAAATTAAAGCACATATACTTTATTTATGTAATACATTGTCAGCTAAATTACCAATACAAAGTAAGGTTTTAAGAACATAACTGGCTGTGTTGGCCAGGATTCAAGTCATCCACATCAGTTCAATTCCTGTGGTCGATGGTACATTGTCCCAACAATACAACACCGAGCAAGCGAAAAAAAGAGACTTGGGCTCTCATTGTATAGAGAATGAAATACTTTTCATGCTCAACCAAGGGCTTTTTAGAGAGAAAAGGCTTACGTAAACCTCAAATGTGAGTTCCAACATAGTACATCATTCAGTTTCTCTCTCTATAAACAGCCAAAGATGGAATGGAAGGAAGGGAACTGCTTGAAGAAATCCATACAGCTCTGGAAGGAAAGGACAGAGGACCACACAGGAGTGAGGTAGCCGAAAACACGCCATTGGTCTGGATAGAACATTTCCAGCCATCTCGGCCATTTGACTACAAGCCTGTCGTCAACTGAACACATGGCTCGTTTTCTACCCAACGAGCAAAGCCTTGATGCTTCGCTTTGCTAGTGTCTGTTAGTTCCCAATAGCCACTCTCTGGGATTAGAATTATAATCATGGAACGTTTTGGAGTATGCACGAAAGACTACGGTCTACTGTATCAGAGGTTCAAGTATTACAATGTTGATATGAATACATGGGGAGAAACAAGCAAGGTGCTGTACTGTACTAAATTGTGGTGAAGTCCACCATGTCCAGAAATAACACTTAGCTCTACTAGCTCAACTCAATTTGGATAGAATGTACAGCCTCAACAGTCTTTTCTTTACAGAACGAAGTTCAAAAGTTCAGTGGTTTTAGGTGTGCTTGTTACAGTGAGTGTAAAAGCAGCAAGACCTTTGCTTGCACATACATCAGCACCATATTTACGTTGTCTCATCTTCTGAAACTGCTGGTAAATCTTCTTTGAACCAAGTATAAAGACCACCTTCTAGGTGGAAGACATTCTCATAACCATTGAGAGTCAACAAATAAGCTGCAATCAGAGACCTGCGTGAAGGGGGCGGGAAACATCAAGTTTATAGGGAAGCAAGCAGCTGTGTTACGCTAGTGCAGTGTTGTTTTAAATTAGACAATGTTTGACTCTAGGGGCCAGTTTCTTTTGGTTTAGACAATATTTCAGTCCTTAACCAAAAGTTTTTGTTCATGAAGGATTAATACCAGCAAAGTGGAGATGTGAAATGTTACTGGTGACTGAATGTTGTTGGTGAGAAAATAAAGGCAAGTGATGGCGAGTAGAAGTGAAAAAATACTGGTGTAATTTGGATAAGGAACAAGATAGTGGACATTGGAGAAAAAAGAACAGGAGAAATGGTGGTACTAGCAATAAAGATAAATAAGGAGAAAGACATACAGGGGTTTTAGCCGTCTGTTTGGGATTTAAGGAAGCTGTGTGAATACATTCATCCCCTTTTTTCTGTTTAGTTATGAAGCTTGACCACTGTAATTACACTTTTATCACTTATTTGAAATAATTATGAAGCCCCAGTCTCTTACCAAAAACACTAATATTTTCATAGAAGAGAAAAGAATACCTAGACTGTTGTCCTTCAGGGAGGTTTTGGGAGGGCTTCATAGTTCCTCCGGATGAACATGCCACTATTATCTTTGCACTTTTCTCTATCTTCGATTCCACATCTGCCAGCAGATATAATCCAAAGAATACTTATAGAAGTAGCAATTGATTGATTGAATTTCAGAATGTATCATCAGGATATCAACTTATAGGCTTGAGCAATATATCATGAGAAAGCAAGAAAATACCTTTCAGAAATTCTGGATTTTCTTCTGTGCCAGCAAATATCCCAAAGAAAGCAAATGCAGCACGTCTAGCAATATCCCATGCAGTCCATTCTTTTATAAGCCTGTAGATCTGGACGTTTATGGCCCCAGGAGGGTGGGCCTAAACATTATATGGTACAAGGTTAAGTCAGATTTACTGATCAAAGGCTGTTAACAGACAAAAACTAATCAATAATGCAAGCTCAAAACTAATCTACTGTAGACCATAAAATATCATATTTATGATTATTCAGATAAAGAAAAAAGGAAAAAGAATCATGAGATAATAAGTAAAGAAAATTGATATCAGAAGAATATATTTATGAGAAAAGGACTGTTGTTTCCTTTCAGGATTACGAACCCAGGATAAAACAAGAATGAAGAAAGATATTAGGCAAACAAGCAAGAAACTTCCAGATGGACAAGAAGTTAACCTCTTTAAACTCTGCCTCAGGCCGCACATCAAGAATCACAAATCCATTTTCCTTCTGAAGGCGCAATGCTTCCTTTACCTCAACACTTCTCACCTACAATAAAAAGCAGACTTTCATGAGTAGCAATATATGAACTAGTTCATGGCTTGAGTGGAACTATGGGCTAATTCCACGCTTGTTCGCGTGTATATGTCATGGCTCCATCTTATTCCATCTTATTATTTTGTTATCAGAGTATATTTTTGGTCATCTAAGACCAAATTCTAGACACACAACCAAAGGAATGGCCTATTTATTTACCAATGAATTGAGGTTTCAATCAAGCATGAAAACCCAGTTGAGTTCCCTATCATGATAACCTCAATATGATATGAACCAACTACAACAAAAACTGGCACACCAGTTACATCTGATCCTTTTGAGTCCAATTTTTTCATCTCAGGGTGCTAGTTTTCTTAGCATTCATGATCAACGTATCCATTTGTGGTGGTTGAAAATGCAATCCATAAACATATACAACGTCAAGCATGAATCATAATTAACTGATTTTTGGACACGTACACCATAAAAACACAGATAGCGACACACACAGGAAGTACCCATTACATTGTAAATGGAAGTCTAAAATTATAAAACCATAACACAGTTCTCTTTGTAAAATTGAAGCACTTGGCTATTTTCCAACAAGTTCCAATTATTCTGTTTTTCTGCTAGAACAATAGAAATTGATGTCTTGGAATAATTCTGTGGAAGGGTATAATCAAACAAGATGTTCCTGTTAGCCTATACATGAACCTTACGAAATAACTGCTTAGTGACAGCTATATCATCTTCTCGACATGGTATCTCATTTTTAGGAGTTCCTAGCAACAGTCCAACATTGGAAAACCGAATGTATATGTGAACTGATACGGACAACAGATAATCAACCAACTTAATGAATTAAGCGACACTTTAGTTCAAACAAGCATCTGTAGACCAAAAAAAAGTGACTTTCAACTTCCAGCGCTTTAATTCAGTTCAACAAGCAGTAACTTGCAAAACCCTTCACTTAAATAATAACTACAGTGACAATCATCAAAATCACCAGTAACACTTCATAACCATCTAGCAAGTAATTAAGTACTTTGCACTTCACCATAATTAATCAATGTCATCGAAATTGTGCATTATATTTAGTATCATTCTGCACTTCCAAAGACAATGATCAAAATAAAATTGTGACTCTGAAACATTCTCAGCCAACTTTTTCTAACACATAAAATAGGTAGGAAATTCGCCCTTGGCATTTAAGACCAATCTTCTCTATATCCATTCTAAAGAGGACTAGTAGATACAGATTTTCCATCATCATCATTATGAAGCATGATTAATGCTTGATAAAAATCTCATGTTGTGCTGCAATTGCTATACTAGACACCACTGTTTCACAATTCACCCCCAGTTCACGTCAAATAAAAGGAAAAAAAAAGGAAAAAAGTAGGGCAAAATGACTACAGTATCTGAAACTTTATTGTTCACATGATATAACACTCACAAATATAGGAAAATCAGTATGCCAATTTTACAAAACCGCAACCCAGACCAATTTGGCAGGGTAATTAGATGGATATGGGAAGACGAACCTTTTTCTTCAATAGAAACTCACGTTTAATCTTCCAATCCTCTTCAGCTAAAATCAAGAAAAGGACAACAGCCACTCAGCACCATTGACAAAAAAAAATGTATACATGTGTACGATAATCAAATATCCCCCTCCCTCCCCAATTAAAAAGAAAACTAAACAGAAGTAGAAAGAAAAGGCAGCAAGGGAAAAAAACCAGGAGTTTTTGGCGTCTTTGTTGCTGCATTTTTTACCGTCAACGATCTTGAAGCTCCCTCTCTCTTGAACGGAAGCAGCGAAGTTCTGTAAAAATGAACTCCATGGTTGGGTCTGGCAAGACAAGTATTGGAGAGTGGAGCAAATGAGTGAGTTGAGATTGGGACAACACCACTCATCGCTCCCCCTTGCGCAGATTAAACAAAAGACAAAGAAACCACACAACAGGCGAAACCAATGACTATCTATCGGCGTAGGGAAGATGAGCAAGCACCACTACCTTGAGCTTGCTTCCACGCCCTTTGGGAATCAAAATCTGCAAATGGATGAGGCGAAAGATGGTGGGGCCATTGGTTTTGGACGCAGTTGAGGTCGAATCTGGGTTTGTGGTCGAGAGCTGAATGCCATTATCACGATGGTCCACCATTGCTGGGGAACTTCAACCCCAACTCCAACAAGATATCTTCGCCTCTTCTCTAAATCTGAATCCAATTATTTGTCAAATCTAAATACAATAATTGTTTAATTCGTGCCTGACCCATAACCAAATCGTCTAAAGTAAATCTGAATCTGGAGAAATAACCATTTGACTAGTAACCATATATGTATATTTTATTTGCAGTTTTGTTAGGTATTATAGACAAAGATTGAAAGGAAAAAACAAGAAATCGAAATTCCAAGAAGGAGCTAATAAAAGAATTACAAGTTTACGGTCACAAAAGGCAATGAACTAGTTAATTTATCCTCATAAAATGATATAGTCCAAGAAATTGAGAGCGAATCTTTGTCTAATCGAGGTTCCTTTCTTCCCGCCCTCCGAGAAAGATGGGAAGTTCGGGGGTTAAACTGGTGAAGTACGTTACTTATTCAACCGGAATTTCTGAATTGGATCGGGTCAAGGGTCCACCCGCCTTGTGGCCCTCGCACAACTATAAGAAAATTCAGGAAAAGGGACCAATTGAATCCTTTATTCGGAAATAAGCTTGATATTTTATGTATTTGTTTTCTAAATATGCGAGGCGACCTTGACCTCATCCAAAGTTGCGCGAGATCTCTTTCGCGATCTTTCCCCTTCCCCTTCTGCTGCCGTCTCTCCGATCTCCTCCTACCTCCCCACGGAAGTCCGCGAGGTGCTTCCTTCTCTCTCTGTCTCTGTCTGTCGCACTCTCTCTCTCTCTATCGCTGTCTCTCTCTCTCTCTTATTCATGATTCAGTGTCTTATATTTTGTTTTCTATTGTTTTCGTTTTCTAGGTTGTTTGATTGATTTCAGAACAGGGTGAAGCAAAGGTCCAGATTCTCTCTCTCTCTCCCTCTTCCTCTCTCTCTTGTACTTTTTCTTCAGATTTGATTATGTGTTTTGGCCTTCTTGTGACTTTCCGGATTTCAGTAAAGATGAATGAATAAAGCACAAATTTTGCTCGTTTTAGACCGGCCTATTGTCTGCCACCATTTACGTTTTGTTCGAATGAAGTGGTCCTGCAATGTTGTTGATGATCTTTCCATATATTTGAGGATGCTTCTGTAGGGCTTCTGTGATATTGGGGTTTCAGGATGGATGGAACTATAAAGCTGATAGCTTTCAATGAGTTATGATGATTCTTATTTGTGTTTCGTACTTTATTTATGTTAGCTACCTTTACAGTGTAGTGTATCTCTTGTTGACTTTTTTGAGAATAGCTTTTTCGCGACGTTTTTATTATTTTTAGTTTACTAGACTGTATCCTTAAGACTGGGGGCTGACAGGCTTGGAAGATCTCAACCGCAGTGCAGATACAGCGTAGAAGTTTGTGTTCTTTTGCGTCATGATGTTTCCATTATTTGTGTTTGATTTTCTTGGTCTCATGCAGTTTTTGTTTATGTGGAATACCATTGCACCAGTAATTACGTCTGAAATTAATTTAGATTAATGTTTCTTCTGAGACTAAGGTTAGATAACCTATTCCTCAAAATAAGAGGAATAATTCAAGTAAATTTCTTAGAATGACAATTTGATACGAATATCCATTATTAATTGGATAAAGTTTCTTATGTTTCTTCCACAGTTCCACCATTGTTTGTAAGACCAGAAACTGGATGGAAAATTGACAAATTGTAGTTCTTTTAACCTATCAACTGTAATGATCGCTTGGCCTTCTGCTACTGCATTTGACGAGTGTAGTCTCGGGCCTCTTGGCTATTGGGCTATTAATATATTTTGCATCTGCAAACAATACATAAATTCTTTTTTGACTATTGAATGACCTGATTTCTAGTTTCCCATGGAAAAGAATGTTCTGTAGTATTTTCTTTTGTATTTATTGATTTCCATGCCCATGATTGCTTTTTTTTTGTCGTGTCGATTGCTTGCACTCTCTTCCATATTCCATCTAGTTTCTGCTACACCATTCTAGAAAAAAAATGCAAGACACTTTGAAATCTTTAGAGCTTTAACCCTGAAAAATTGAGGTTGATTTCATTTAAGCAGATATTTGCTATAGCCTATAGCATTGGAAGAAGTGGCCAGTTTATAGTCTAGCTGAGTACAAGACAATGTCTATGTTTCTTTGAGGACTTGTACATATGGAGGTAGGTGTTGAACATCACCATTTTGGGAGCAAGATCATGGCAATCACACATGTTTATGGATAAAGTTGTTAATCCCGATGAAGTTTCTTGATTTATGTACTTTAACCTCAATCGATGTCCAATTTGCCTATTAGAGGAAATCATATGTTTTATATTACAATTAGTTGCTTCTTTGGTAATTCAACACAATGTTATCTGTATCGTACGATACGGACGCGTATCGTACGATACGTATCGGCCGTATCAACAAAAACGATACGACATGCCTATGAAACACGATACGGAGGTGTATCGTAGGTGTATTGTACGATACGGTCGATACATGATACGGCGAGAAAATGAAAAAGGGGCCTGATGGCCCCTTTTTTCCATTTTATTTCAAAAGATATGCTCCTCTCTCTCTCTCTTCTTGTTTCTAAACATTGCAAGAGACGTGGGAGGGAGAGATTTTCCTCATTTGCATCAAGTTTTGTCCTTGAGATAGCTTTCTTTCTCGTAGAGGGCACGGTGGGAAGCTTGGAGAAAGAGGATTTTTTGGATCATGAAAGATGATAACTATGTCTATATGTTTTGACTTCTGAACTTATGAATTGTGATGTAATCGAATATTCTTCGGCTGCTTAGTATGTTATTTTGTTTTTTGAATGTTTGATTTCTTATTTTGGAATGTGTTGTTCATAGTCATACTTCATAGTTCATACTTCATATACATGAATGATGAATGTTCCTTTAAATACATTTATCTTGATTATTTTTGAATTTTTTCTTGTTTTTTCGGATTTAAAAAAAATCTATTTTTTGTAATTTTTTAATATTTTTTACAATTTAAAAAATTAATTTTATGATACGGCGTATAGGTCGGCCCGACCGATACGCGATACAATACACCAATGATAACATTGATTCAACAGGCTCAGGTCTTTGTTTTATTACTTCTTGATGGCAATAAGAAGTAAGAATACAGTGGTCACATGTTAACTGCCACATTTTGTTGTTCCTGTTGCCTTTGGCATAAATGGTTGTCATAAATCATATTGATGGTTATGGGATCTTCACAATCATGATACATCAAGGATTCAGGATATCTCCATCATTTCTGGGTCTTTAAATAAAGTTATAGCTTCCTTCGATAATGTCTGTTCTGAATCATTAGATTCTCTTACCAATTATTTCAGTATAAAGCCGGACATATATATGCCTGGAGTCCTGGATCTGTTTGGGTTCAGCTGCAACCCATTTTTGTTAGATTGTTTGTTGAAATAGTTGAATAGTGTGGTTTTGATGTTTTAGACATTTGCAAGGAGCATATACTTCAATTCATTTAGAAGGTAATTTGCTGTACTTAGCTACACTGGGGACTTCTTTATGGAAAATTGGGTGAGAATTCAGGAATTAGGAGGCACTATATCTGGTTTTGGGGAAGAGTTATGAATAGTTGATTGTTACTATGAGATCATAGGTTACTGGCATTGTCAATTGATAGGGCTGTTGACTGGCGATATACAGTCTCTTTAAGGCTTGTGTATTTATCATATGGTAGCCTATGGATGGATGCCTATGATGATGCCGATTGGCACACCAGTTTGAAGGGCAGTTGAATCTATTCTACTTCTATCTGTCTGTCATGATAATCATCATCATATTGCCCAATCGTTCTTGATCACCCTTTCAAGTTTCACCACCACCAAATACAAATCCTTTTTCCTTTGCCATGACTGCCACATAAGGATCACCATTGTTAGTTCTTATTAACACTATTATTTCATCTCCATCATTGTTCCTGCACCTTCATTCACCACTATCATAGCCACTCTGTGAGCATTAATACTATCAGTTCTTTACCCCAGCCCCACTGTTACCTTTTTCTCTTCCACCGTCACCCCTCTTAGCCTCTTTCTTTTCCCTTCTTAATCTTTTTGTTTTGTCTCTTTCTTATTATTCCATTTCAAATAGTTTGATATCCAATTACTTATCCTACTAAGTACCTTTTATGTCTGTGATGGTAAGCAAGAACAATCACAGGGCATAAGAGAGCTGCTGATATTAATCCGTTAGCAGATGTAGCACACTAATTCGTTATTTATCACCTGAATGTGGTTCCCTTAGTATTCTATCAATGAGGTGTATGATATCGTAGAATATCTTAAATTGCTTCTTCCGGCATCTAAATCCAGATTCTCATCGAACTGGGTTTTAAGCTTCACATAATTTTCCTTGCCCACCTTGCAATCTTATAGTTGAAAGTTTAAACCAGTGTTACAGATATTGGTATATATCGCAAGATTTTTATATCTTGCAATATGTACAAGAAAATAAAATAAAACGAAAAAATTGGGAAAATGTTTTGAGATTTTGAAAATCTTGCCAAAATGAAAATCTCACTATTTTATCGCTATTTTTTCAAAGATTTTAATCATTTTTTATATTTTACGATTTTAAGCTTTTTACAATTTTTATGGTTTTTTTAATTTTTAAAAAATTATCAAGATTTTCTCGAAAAGAACAGCTTCGCCAAAATATACCTGAGAAAAACCGCGCCGATAATTTTCCAAGAACAATGTTTGTGGCAATGGTTGAAACTTGAGACTCTTCTGGCGTGTTCCCAATCTAAGATGATATTTCTTTAGCTATCATGTTCTGCGGTTGTCTAGCTATCATTAACATCCGAAAGCGCATTGTTGCACCTCTTCTGGTATCATATTCATCAGCCTTGTGCACTTCTGCTGTCTAACACCATGGGATGGCTATCTTTCCTTTTATTAAAAAATGACAGACTGGCGACCGCTATCCAATGCTTATTTGCTTTGAAGTATAATTTTCTTTTCCATATGAGATTGATAATGTTGTTTGCTCTGCTATGGAAATGGATTAGATATTTACTTCTGCCTCCATGCTTTGAATAGGGTATGGCAGCACATAAGATTGCTCACGCAACCTTGAAAGGACCAAGTGTTGTGAAGGAGATCCTTATTGGTCTCTCTCTCGGCCTCATGGCAGGCGGACTCTGGAAGATGCATCACTGGAACGAGCAGAGGAAAACTAGATCATTCTATGACATGCTGGAGAAAGGCACCATCAGTGTTACGCTAGATGAATAAACCTGTTAAAATATTAAACCTTGTTTTTCCAAGAAATAATTGCTGGTATTCAGCCCTACTGTTTTTCACATGCATTCATATTTATTTGTGAGGCATAGTAACTCAGTACTCCACATTTGAGAAGCAAACTGATGACACTGGATTTATTCACTTAATCCTGCAACTGTGCTTGCTACCATGTTTTTTTTTTTTTTTTTGGTCACTGTAGAACAATGTATCTCTCTCTCTCTCTCACACACACACACAACGGGTCTTTAAAAATATGAGCCTTTTATGCTCGAGTCTCTTTGTAATAATCAACTGCCTCTTAGAACTTAAGGATCTGAAGACCTAAAAATTAAGATCCTAAAAACTTAGTTCACCTTATATATAAAATATATAATCTGAGGTAATCAACTGCCCCTAAGTAATGTATCCTTATGGAGTTGTTTGGCAATAATAACACATTGTGTCATGAATCTGTCCTTAAAAATGACAAATTGTAGGATGATAATGTATTATTATTGCCAAACGACTTCTACTAGTACATTTGCAAGGCTGTGACTGGGGTATGTTCAATCGATTTTGCAAGTTGTATTAACTCCTAGCGTGCTGATTACAAAGCGTGGTCGATGGAAACAAAAAGCAAGTTTCCTGGTAATTACAAGTTGAACGACAAGCTCCTCGAGGAGTCCTCTTTCTTTCTCACCTCCCTCCTAAAATGACTTCCGTTTCTTCTGAAATAGGAATGCAAATGCATTGAAAGTGGATCAACTAAGCACATTAAGTTCACATTTGGATCTCTCATAGTACAGGTAAAAACTGCAAAACCCCAAGTTATCTTGTCAATGTGCAATCTTACGTGAAATTTTTTCCCAAGAAATCGCACCCAAGTGGAGACTATGTTAGTGGCATGGTAGCTCGATATGTAGTATCATTGCCCCCAAGATCTATGCATGCTTAGGTTTATGCAGAGATTGATGCAAACAAAAATCAAAGTAGTGGCTCACCTTATACCAGCGATTAGCCCAACCAGTCCCAAACCGCTTAGAGCGTAGGGTTTTTGCTTTGTTATCCCGTTGGTCATTCAGATGCTACCACATGCAAGTTTGGGTTGGGTATTTGATTTCCTTTGTTGAACCAATTCATATCCTTAGAGTAACCACATTCAGTTAACATGAAACAGTATTCACATATAGATTTCAAATCCCTTGAAGCAAATCAATGGTCAAATCTAGGTTTGGTCACAAAAGCTGTACGGCCGGACCTATTTCCTGAATCAGGTCAAAATCTATTAGAAAAAAAAACTACCATTCATATTAAAAAAAAAAAACTTGTGATTTAAACCAGCCTCAGGCACATCCTAAGATGAGGTTGATGTGGAGCTTCTTTTGACAATCTATTTTGAAGTTACTTTTTCTCACATTGCTCATGTTGCTATTTTAACATTGTTTAAATTTTGACTCTGTACTATATTGTAGCTCTTGGATATCCATTGTCTAGTTTTTTAGTCTCTTTGCTGTCACTCTTCACCTTGCATGTTGTCTACCTGAGTTCGTCAGAATAAACTACCATTTGTTGTTTTAAACCATGTTTGCTTATGATGACCTTGTTATGCAAGAGATGAAGTTGTTGGCAGAAGTAGTCCAACGAGGTAGTCTCATTGAAAACTATGTGACTCAGTTGAGCTTTGTGTTGTCACGGAAAATGGCAGTCGTAGTTGGCCTTCAGGCATGGCTGTCGGCTAAAAGAGCAGGAGATAGTCGGAAGTGAGTCCCACGATGACTGTTCTTTGTACAGTTTGATCATACAATGGTGGGCAATCTGATATATTTCCTTTGTCCAGTTGCCCTTGTTTCTTTTGTGATAAAATGTTAATTTGCTCACCGTTTGGTGATATGTATCAATTCAATCTTCATGTGCCTTAGCAGGCCTTGTTGGCGTGAGCATGTTCTGTGTGTTTTCTCAATGTTATGCACGCACCACTGCATCAGATGCCGGATGAGATTGTTAATTTGTTATGTCGAAATCTAAATCTTTAATCTTGACCGTCAAGAACTTGTTCATTAGTGAACAGCTTACTTTGAGATGTTGGTAATGGAGAAAAGGGTAGAGCCATACTGTTCAAGCAAGAACTTGAAATTTCTCCCTCTCCCTCCCCTCCTTTTTTGTGGGCAACCAATTGCTATGATATTCCCATGGTTTTGTTACACTCATGGATCTTTGGTTGGACATGATTTGGACATTCAAGCGATTAATATGCTTCTCATCTCAGATGATGAATCAATTGTCTTTCAGCGCTTGTGAAAGTTATCTCCATAAGAAAGAAGCGGTAGGCCTACCTTTAGAGCCACCTGCCTTGGGGTTCAAATTAACGCTAATTCCTGAGAAAATTATGATGTATGGAGAAGGCAAAATTTGCTCCTGAGGAGAATTTTCGCTCAATTCAAGCTTGCAAGCAGGAAAAGAAAAGGCAGCAGCATCTAACAGGATGCAGCATAACTAGTTTTCATGCCAATCAGAAGTTATAATTGCATATTTTCTGCTCATATTTTTGGAGGATGAACAGCAGCAGCTGCAGCATTAACAGGATCAACAAGAAGTCCTGGCGTTCTCCTGCTGGCCAGAGTCTATGATTTCGCCAACTGATACTCAACATTCCAATGACTTCTCTAAGTTACACCATAAGATACGGTGATGGTAGCAAATAATAAGTTACGGACTGTAGCAAATAATTCTGTTTACCTAACAGTTTCGATAGTATATATAAATGGTTGAAGGTAGGGAAGCAAATGATGCACCCATAAGAATAGTAGGAGTTGGATTTTGATTGGATATGTACACTCATATTATGTCGAAACCCAACAGTATGTAAGACCTTTAGAATCCTACTTGAATGAGCAAAATGACACATCATAATGCGAGAACCATGTTAGCCAGCCCAAACTTGAACTGCAATAGCTCATGGCTGCACTTGCCGTGCACTTTACCTCATGAAAAAATTATCGCATGTTACATGCATAAAGTTATCTTCCTCAGATAGGCATACCAAATCACAGATGAACTCCACAATTAGTCGGCTTTCAAATGAAGAATCTCCTTGGCCGTTCTCTTCCTGAAATAAGGCATGTGTTCCTGTGGTGTGGGGTGAAATACACAAGCAATTACATCTTACATGTTTGACTAAGTAATATAACTAATTGATGGATATAACCTTTTAAAACTGAAAAACATCATTTGGAAAATTTACCTGGCTAAAAGAAAGACTCATGCCTTGGCTATAGAAATCAGCATACTTGATCATGAACATGCCACAGTCCCACCTGTGAATAAACTTCCTTTAGGAATACAAACTGAAACCCTGTAGATATTTTGATAAAAGATCTCTCATCTCTCTCTCTCTCTCAATTCAGCTATTCAAAACCTAAAGCCTTGTATCCACACTCCCCCTTAACCTTCAAGTGGGCTGGCCTACTGTTTGGCTATCACAGAAAGTTAAGTATGGAATCCATGTCTTCCACATAACGTGCTGGCATTCCAAGTGATACTTGAAGGAATACCCCAATTTTCAGACAAGCAAACACACCAAAAAAACACCAACCATACCCATTCTGCTGCTCAGGGAGGTCAACCACAAGCTCTTGTTCCCATGAGGAGAAGTCCATAAACTTCCCACTCTTATCCTTCACTTCATCTGCAAGGTATCTGGCCTGCCACATATGAAAAGAATGAATGATAAAAAGATGTTTATATCACTTCAAGCAAAAGGGAAATTGATAATCGCATGAGAAGATCAACAAAAGAAAAAGCTGCTTGTTGTCAGTGCTCGCAGTCAACTGGACTCCAACTAAAAAATGTAACCTTTTTTGGCATGTTGCTCAACTTTAACATAATAACATTATTGGATTAGATTAAGATGAAGATTAGAAGACTACCTAAAGAAAGAATTTTAATTCTTGCATCAGAACCCTATATTCTTCTTAACTATTGAGGACGAATCATGGAGCAAATGTTCACCGAACATTGTAACCCTAAACCTTATCTCTAGATAATGTAGTTATCGTATGTTTTTCTCTTTTTCTTTTCAAATTTGCTCCGATAAGATAAATGGGGAACCAGTTTTTTTCAATAAATCATGTGCCTATCAATTGTTAGGAACTTAGGTATATCACAAAAGGAGGTCACAGGACCGCAGTCCAGAAATCTAATGAAAATAATAGGACAGTAACTCAACAGTTTTATGCTGCTTATCCAGCAGAATAAGAAAAGCAACAGTCAAGAAGAAGACATTCATCAAATTGATGTGCAAATTATTATTAATTTTGATGCAACAAGTGCTAAAATTAAGTTGAGTTTCTTAAAAATGAAATGTTAGATTTGAAGAATGAAATGTTTGAATACCTAACTTCATTACAGTTCCTTCATGCACACATGTTCAGATATGTACTCATGCTTTGGGTAAATTCACATAGAAAAGTAATGTAGAAATCCCAGTGATAATTTATGCCCTTGCAAAACCAAGTACATCCACTCATTTCCGAGTGGAGTGCCATTATAGGATACAATAATTGCATCTACACCTACCAATAACACCCAAATCTAAAGCTCTAAATGCAATCCCATCATTTCCCTAAATATAGGGAAGATAAAATAAACATACAAGTACTTCTAGAACTTGGTGGTCCATTCCTCTAAGTGAATCAAGGTACTGAAACTTCTTCTCTCGTACACTTATCACTGCAAGGCACCAGTGTATCTCCTTATGTATAGGGACAAAAATCTGCATGAAAAACCATGGCAGAAAGCACGTTTACAATTCCAAGTGGGATAACTGAAAAACTATAAACTGAAAAACGTAGATAACATTAGAAAGGGCAAAACAACTTTACTTTGTCACACTCTTTACTTTGTCACACTCGATAATGCCATACCCTATCTTCTTGTAGGTGGTCCATCTTCTGACAGCTTTGAAATCGTAGCCGTTCATTCCACTAGCCAGCTGCACAATAAGGCAGTAGGTTGGAAAACACAAAAGTCTCACTGTGGCAACTGAGATGCAATTTCATCTATGTAATGATTTTCTTTTTTCTTTCTTTACCTTAAAATGCCAAGACTTTAATATATCCTTAAAACCTTTATGATATCACTAGCAACAAACTTCTAGTTTTGTCCCACAAATTTATCCAATTGTCAGTTACAACTTGAGAGCAGGATGTTGTTCTCTAGGTATGACATGCTAATTTTAATGTTCCATTAATTATTAGAAACTGTTCATCCCACTGTCTATTTATTATTGCCAATAAATATTCATTTTTTATTACTGCATTTCCAAGTAGTTTCGCTGGACAACAACTTGAAAGGAATATACATGCTCACAACAAAATTTGTTTATGCTCTACAACACCTAACAAAGTGCTGGCTAAGGCATGCCTACTATTAACAACAACTAATACAAGTACTTTGAACTCATCAAATTGTTTATATAACCTATCTGGTGGAGAATAAATTAATTTCCTGAGGTTGGACGAGTCAAACAATGCCAAACAAGCATCTCCATGCTGATATCTATAAACGATAAATGTGGAAGAAAAGAATTACTCACCTATAAACTGATCCAATTTTGAATACCTACCGGATAGACGTCAACATAACTGCAGAGTAATCAATAGTGTAGGTTATGCCACTACTGGAATTGGTGATGCTTGTGTCAGGTTTGAAGAAATGACTAGGATGAAGCTCCTAGGGTTGCAAGAATTGTGATAAAATCACTATAAAAAATCTTCTGACCACAAAATGATACTTGTTTAAAAGATGATAGATGCATTGGTTTATAGGGCCGCACCTTTTTATAGAAAAATGTGTTGAAAAAATGGCATCGCAAAAACTGCTTTGGATTTCTGATCTCCCTTTCCTTTAGTAACTCAAGGTACAAATTGATGACCTATCAAGAACCAGGATATGGATTTGATAAGTTCGGTTTATACAAAATAAGGACATGGTCTCAAATTAAGGAGCAGAACTTAATGGATCAGATGACCAATGACCTCATCGTTCAACCATGCACCAGGTAGTAAACATCGCAAGATGTTTCTAGTAATTTCAATATTGGATTTTTCATGCATGACCAGCAGTTCTCTCCTGCATAAGCATCATCATCTATGAAATGCTCCGAGGTCCCACTCCAGCTGTTATCGTACTTGCTGAAAGAAAGACAAACATGTGGAATTTGCATACCTGTTAGGACCATTCAAAGCAACTGAAACCTCCTCTTCTTCTTCAGCAGTAAGAGGAGCAAAAGGTTTGTGAAATGCAACCTGGAGTAATGAATTGAACTTGGTAACTACATCAGAGAAATTTTAACTTTTTCACCTAGAGTGTATAGCCAAATAATTGTTGAATGAAGAACAGAAAATTTTTGGTAGATCAAAGAACTTCAAACAAGAAGATTGAGAAATATCCACCACGTGAATCTCATCATCATGCAAAGTTGTCCGGGTAAAAGATTGAGAAATATCCTGAAGGTTCTCCCCTGGGACATCGACGCATTTTTGGGACGTAGGGATGTCAATGACGGCACCAGAACACTTACGACTCAAGCTGTCTAATCGACCATCAACCATTATTCTGTATTCTTCAACATCAAGTTCAACAAGCGTATCTTCAATAGATAAGTTTGAAGCAGAAGAAACTCCCTTCCGGAAGCTGGAAACTACATGTATTGAAGGAGAAGAATCACCAACCACAGGCTTTTCTTTTCTTGATGCATGTATCAAGTGCAGTGCATCCCTCCTAGTTTCAAATAACATTAACATATCCTCCCTGATCATGTATCTCTCTGTACTATTCAGAGGCGTATGTTTAGCTTCTTTACTTCTTGTGTCTGCACCTTCCCATTGCTTTGCAGATGAACTTGTACCTGCCATATATTTCAGTGATCTCTGTGAACCTTGAACCTCTCGCTCTAGTGGAGAAGAAGGAGGAGGCAGGAAGAGGCTAATCGGTGACGCAATTGAATTGTTTTTCAGAATGCTGATTTGAAGCTTGAGCAACCAGAACTGGCTGAGGAACAGGGATTAACCTTCCAGAATTTCAAAACCCGAATAACTCAGACGGCATCCATTCTCAGTTTTGCCACTGCATAAGACCACGTTAACATGGAAAAAACTCTTCCCACTAGTTAATGCACCGGCTCTGAATATGCCCTACCACCATGGTCAACCGCCCCTTAAACGACCAACATAGCATCTCAACTCCACCAAATTATCAGCACGAAACTCAAAAACTATGCACAGTCTGCCTTAATTCTGATCATACGTTTAAGATCAATATATCAATATGACATGAACAACGAATCATTTACGGTTTCCCAAACAGAAAAAAAAAAACGAAAAGAATACACCTCCAATCCTTGGATTTCCAAAATTCCAAAACAAAAGGAATCGAGAACAGAAAAACTCGGCAGGGGAATCCACAATTAATGGACAAAGTGAAGACTTCTCGCAGTAACCGATGAAGAAATAGACAAGTTCAAGGACAGAACAAGGAAAGAACAGACTGTCAATCAAAGTGGAAACGATAAAGAGATCTCTTATTTTTCATTAATTTGTTTTTTAAAACAAATACAATTTTTAATATTCTTCCCAATTCACGACCAATTTAACTGTTGAATCAATTGATAGGTTGATTTGATTTTCAAAATGATTTTTTTGAAGGGCAAAGAGATTAAGAGATGGTGGCAAAACATCAGACAAGCCAAACTTGTTGCATCTTGAAACCAAGGTCAGCTTATGGCTATCCAAGAAGGTTCGGTTCACGAGAAATACAATCCCCTTCATACACCTGTTGCTTTCAAGAAATTGATATCTAACGCTAATCTTGATTGTAGGCATCAGTATTAGATAATAGATCAACACTGTCACAATTTTCTAGGCATACCAAATGTAATCTTCTGTTTTCTTAGGGTAAGTGACGGAAACAAATTCCTAAGATAAAGATTAAATTTAGAGCTTGCTTCCTTTGATGGGATGGGGAGAAGGGTGAGAACTTCGCTCTCAACATGGCAATCATAAAGATGAAATACTCACTTAAATTAACAAACCTACTTAAATGGTTCAGATATAATATGATATTCAAATCCAATTGCCAGTAGTTTGATTGGACAAGAAAATTTGCATTATGATTAATGATCAATTGTTGATATAATAGTTAAATTTTCACATGCATCTGAATCCAAATTACATGTAAAGGTTTTGATACAGCTTGCTGTCGCTAAATATTGAATCCAAGACTAATTGAGACTGTACTGATGATTATGATCCCACACATGGACCGTATGAACGATTAATCATCGCAATAAGAAATTAATCATTTTATAATGCTCGTGAAGGCTTGAAAGGTTGAGAGTCTAAAAGTCCCACAAATTAAAAGGCTCGTAATAAACAAGTTCCTAGATTTTATGGGTCTTCCACAAGTCAATAGCTGTTGCTTAAACTGTAAACCATCCCCAACAGATTTGTAAGCCTAAATTTACAAAACATAGTTTACAATATTAAAAATGAAGCCATCTATAAAGTTTTACTAGAGGATCTCTCTCTCTCTCTCTCTCTATTATATATATATATATTTATATATATATATATATATATATATATATATATATATATATATATATATATATATATATATAATTTTACCTTGAAAACTTATTATAGCAACCATGTTGACAAATATCCTTGTCATTGAACATATTTATTATTTTGACATGATCAACACATCAACTAGCCAAAGTTAGTACACAACAAGGTATCATACAAATTCCACCTTCATATTTGGGAATTGATTAGTTGATGAAAATAAGCCCTAAAAACTTTTGGTTTTATGATTATAAGAGGGGAGAGTGTGCTTGACCGTGTCAAACAGAGGCGAAGAGCTTTCACATTCTCCTCTATTAAGATTAACATATAACCTTCTCTAACTAAAATGAGCCGATAAAATGGGAATATATATCAAAATTGGGGACAAGAAGTCCCCTAGTTACAGTAACAAACCGCAAGACAGAAGCAAAAGAGGAAATATACAATACCACTTTCAGAAAAAACAAAACAAGAGGGGTGAAAACCTGACTGAATGGGAACACGAAGTCTTTCTATACAGGCACTTATGGATGTTCTGCAACTTAAACTTGACTTATAGATGAAATCTGACGGGTGAACTTAGCTGCTGAAAGCACAAGTCTACATATATAGCATTCATTAGGCAGTTTTGTAATTTTAAATTTTGTTGAACAGATCAAGATCAGTATAGGTTTCTCAGCATGCTACATTTACTTCTTTTTCTCTGTTCTTTTGTTTAACGTGTATCTTGTGAGCACACGAGTGATACGATTTTTGTGATTCTAAATAGTAGGTCCTAGTGGATGGGGACAAAAAATTCAACTATTATTTTGAATCTACAATGTAGCTATCCTATCTTAACTAAGAAATATATTTAATTTTCAGTTATTATTGTCTACGACTACGATTAATACCCTTTGAGGTAAACCAACAAGTTTTATGGATATGTCAACCGATCCAACTATGAAGGTGTTTGTTTACCATATTTCTGGTCCTCTGGATGTCTCGGCATCTAAACCTGAGATACCCTCTTTTTATCATTAGGTAAGTCTTAAGTTGTGATTATAACAACCCGACCCACTCCAGGGCTCGGGCCCCTGCTTCGGCGGATCTCAACTCGACTCCTAGCAGTTTCAGCTTCAAACCTAAAAAAGCTAGGAATCAGGACAATCTTCTCATCAATGGGCCCCCTTTATAAACCCTTGAAGATTCTTCACAATCTTTAATACGGGACTAAACTTATGGAGTGTTAAGTGTTACAATCCACCCCCTTTAAGGCACACGCGTCCGCGTGTGTGGGACCCTAAGTCCGAGTGTTGAACCGGCTCTGATACCACTATAACAACCCGACCCACTTCCGGGCTCGGGCTCCTGGTTCGGCGGATCCCAACCCGCCCCCTAGCAGTTTCGGCTCCAAACCTAAAAAGGCTAGTAACCAGGATAATTTTGTCATCAATGACTCCTTTATAAACCCTTTAAGATTCTTCACAATCTTTGATACGAGACTAAACTTATGGGTGTTATATTGATGGAGGATGAATTCTCTTGAAAGGCTTATAACCTCCTAGGAAGGTCTGTATGTCCCTTGTGGGTTATAACTTAGTATTACAAAATGATTGTATATGCGAAGAGAGAAAAGTGGTTCTCATCCAGTTTTGCATTGATAATCAACGTGTCAGATTAATTTTTTGCTATGTACATAAAGAATCGTGTGTTGGTTATCATGGAATTATGACTTTGTCGATGAATTGGTGGACCATTGATTTTTCATGCAATGAAAAACAGATAAAACCATGAATTCCCCATGATCTACCCTGTGTTTCTCATTATACAAGTTATAAAATTTTACTAGAGGATCTCTCTCTCTCTCTCTCTCTCCCTATATATATATATATATATATATATATATATATATATATATATATATATATATATATATATATATATATATATATATATATATATATATATAGTATCTCTGGATGTTCTTAAAAAAAAAAAAAACTTTGATTCGTTATTGATTTTTAAACTTTTGATAATCCTTCATACTATAGTAATACGATTTAATGCCTGATTTATTAAACGTACTGTGCTGATCTCGTTCTTAAAACAGGTCCAACAGGAAGGGTAGACAGAGCATGTGGGTTTACCGACTACCTCTTATACATGGCAACTGAAAAGACGTACATTACAAAATATACATTAAAATGTATACATTAAAAAAGTCTCTCTCTCTCTCTCTCTCTCTCTCTCTCTCTCTCTCTCTCTCTTGTGGACTGCCTTAAAATGTATACACAAAAAAATATACATTAAAATGTACACATTAGAAAATATACATTAAAATGTACAGATTGTCACTTATTTGCTATGGTTTTGCCTTCCCTCTCCCACACCCTCTCTTCTTCCTTCTCTTTGAGTTAGCTTTTCTTTCTTTTCTTTTTCACCTTTCAGTCAGCAGTGGTTGGCAATTTACCTAGTTATCTTGTTTTATTTGCTGTTGATGGCGGGTTTTTAAAAAAAATGCAATAATTATATGTTCAGAAACACAACAAGTATTGTTTCAGTTGGATGCATTGTGAATGCACATATCCACCTTACTCTTCACATTGGTTGCAACTTCCGCCCTCTAACTAGCTCTCTCTCTCTCTCTCTCTCTCTCTCTCTCTCTCTCTCTCTCTCTATATATATATATATATATATATATATATATATATATATATATATATATATATATATATATATATATCTGAGTGAGATAGCATTTATTATGTAGCTATTAATGTGTTTTTGGAGCAAGACAACGTCAAGGAGGCGTGCAGGTGCAGCGAAACATAGTTATTTTATAATAATACTTGATTTTCAAAGAGTACAGGAGTCATACATAACACAACCATTTAAAAAATGTAAATGTATTGAAACATGTGGTAAAAAATGTGAAGGGCGTCAAATAAAAAACTTTAAATATAACTTCTGATTGTTGTTATTTTATTGCATAATTGTCCTTTTAAACTTGGTGGTAGATCTTACCCTTAATTTTCTTAAAATAATGTGCTTGCATGTATATTGTATACATACATTATGTTTAAAGTTTAAACCATCTTAAAATGCTTCTAAAATTAAGATATGTTTTGCATGTGATCTGTTCTTAATCACTGTTAATTTGAAGTCATGTAGTACAGTCGACCACCCTTGGTAAGAAAATTTAATCTCATCTGTCTAAAATACAAACTCAAAAGTTGCATAAGTTAATACATGGTCGTGCAAGTCGGATTATCAATTTTATTAAATAACCAAAAAGATCAAAAATATGAGGGTCTCCCACTTTCTCTCTCCCTCTGGACTGAGAGGCGGAATCTGGTATTAAAACAAGACTCCAGGTAGGCAGAGCAACGTTCTCCCTCTCTCTCTCTCTCTCTCTCTCTGTTTCAGAGAGGCCTTAGCTATGGAGTTGTTCTTCTACCTTCTGTTTGGGTCCCTCTCGGTGGTGGTAGCCGTACTTGAATTGAGCAAGACGAGCAATGATCGAATTGCCACTCCCTCTTCTTTCAATTCGTTCAAGAACAATTACCTCGTCGTCTACTCTTTGATGATGGGTACTCCCATCAATTCCTCCACTTTATCAGTTTTATTTTCCCTTTGCACTAGAAAGGAGAATAACGGACGCTTCTTTTCTAGATGTTTTCATATCCTGACTACGGTCTTGGCCTGTTTTGTGGTTGTGAAATGCACTTTATGGTAGTGGCATATCCTGGTTAGATCTGTGGCTCCACGGAGCACCCATCGAAGTTTCTTCCGATTATTTTTTGAAGTTCGTCGTGGACTAAGATTTGGTGTTTCGTGAGGTTGGATCCGGACTTCCGGTGGCATCTTTTGTTTCTGGCGAAAATGTGATGATTTTAATGTGTTAGGGGAGTAGAGTCCTTCGTTGCTGCCTTTGGTACGAGGAAGGAATTCATTTTTATTATTTAGTTTTGCTTTAAGTGTGTAGATCTCATCTCTGCGGCTTGTTGCCGTGTCAAATTTTGGTTGATCTATCAGCCATTGTTATCATTCTGCTCCTTCTACAAGGGAGGTTGGGGGGGGGGGGGGGGGGGGGGGGGGGGGGGGGGGGGGGGAGAGAGAGAGAGAGAGAGAGAGAAGAAGTGCAATGGGTACCAGTTACTATTGTAGAACATGTTACTGTAATTCTTGTTTATTGTGTATTATGTTGTACAGTTGCAATGATCCTTACCTACGTGTTGTCATTTTTATATTTTCTTTCGGTCTTTGTGGTTCTTAGGATTGTCATTGTGCTCTTGGGAACTATTTGTGTTTGGGAGGTGGAAATTTCTGAATTGGATTTGCTTACGGTCCTGGTGTTACGACATACAGAATTGATGGTATTTATCTTTTAATCTATGACCAACCCTGGGATTAACAAGTTCGTCATGTTTGTTGAAATCTTTGTATCTTGGAAAAATATTTAAATGACTTACACGGTTTAGTCACACAGGCAACTGGATATGTGGTTCCTGTAAATTGACCATGTACAGAAGCTCCATGGAACACAACGCATTAGCCATTAAGGGGATTTTAATTGCTTATATTGCTTTTCCAGTTTCCTTTTTCTCTTGACTGAATGTTGGGCGTGCTTTGTTCGGTATCTTTTGTAATTCCTATGTATGCTCAGTTCTTTTCAGTTTGATCTGATGATAGTTCTCTCTTAATATTATGTGTCTTTTGCGATTACTTCATCTGCTATTCATGCATCAATGTTGCCTGGTGGAAAATATGGTTTCTTGTCTTCCTTACCCTGACATTAAGGGTGGGGTGAAGAAGCAAAACTTAGGTTCTTCTGTGATTGCTATAGGTCTTCCTTGAATGATCAATAACATTAGATTGTTTAAGAATTTCATGTTTAAATATTTTCTTTGCTCATTGCAGCTGGAGACTGGCTTCAGGGGCCGTATGTTTACTACCTTTATAGTCAATATGGTTTCGGAAAGGGGGATATTGGACGTTTATTCATTGCTGGTTTTGGTTCTTCTATGTTGTTTGGAACGATTGTTGGATCCTTGGCTGACAAGCAGTGAGTTCTCTCTTCTAATGATTGTTCATCTGTTCTTCTAGCCTTTTTTTATATACTCTCTCTCTCTCTCTCTCTGTGGGGTGACCAAGTAATTGGTTTGATGTGCAGAGGACGAAAAAGGGCGTGTATAACCTACTGCATAACCTACATTCTTAGTTGTATCACAAAGCACTCTCCCCAATACAAAGTTTTGATGTTGGGGCGTATATTAGGAGGGATTGCTACTTCTCTGCTGTTTTCAGCATTTGAGTCATGGCTTGTTGCTGAGCATTTTAAGGTTAGTTTTCTCAGCTGCATAAGAAAGTTTTTCTAGGTTCATGTCCTTCTTGCTATTATTATTCAACTGCTAACAACCGCTCTTTGGATAAAGCCGTTGGCCTCTGTTTCCTTTGCTGAGGGAAAGATTTTAGGAATTTATGTATGCTAAATTCCTTAGGTGTATTGCTTCAAAGTTCATCCTTGAGATAGTTGACCTTTTGTGTAGCTGAACACTCAGGATGAGTCGGTTTTGGCCTTCTTTTAGATGATTGTTGACCTTTCTTTCTTTGGCTTGTGTAAAAAAATACTCTGTTTCTTGATCCTGGCATGCTTAGTAATTCTTGAAATTGAAGTGTTGTGTAAGTACATGTTACTACGTTAGACAGGATAGAGATACATATACTATGGTCGGGATGGAAGGAATAATCTTTCCATAAGTTGTAGATATCCATGATTACTTGTTGATAAAATGCAATTCTTTCGACTAGTGAAGAGTCGAAGACAGTTTTCTGAGTTGTTTTGTCTGCCTCTTTTTGGTGGTCTAAATTTTGAAGTTGTGACATTTTTTGAATGCTTTCTTGTACAGAGGGGATTTGAACCACAGTGGCTCTCATTGACATTCTCCAAGGCAATATTTCTTGGAAATGGTCTGGTTGCCATAATCTCTGGCTTATTTGCCAACACACTTGCTGATACTTTGTCCTTTGGTCCTGTTGCTCCTTTTGATGCTGCTGCCTGCTTTCTTGCAATTGGAATGGCTATTATCCTGTCATCTTGGACTGAAAACTTTGGGGATCCCTCAGAGAGCAAGGACTTACTTACCCAGTTCAAGGGGGCTGCAGTGGCAATTGCTTCTGGTGAGAGCGAGAGGGAGAGGGAGAGTTTTTGAATTGATGGCCTTTTGTTTACTTAATCATGTTATTTTATTTGCCTAGATGAGAGAATTGCTTTGCTGGGTGCCATACAGTCCTTGTTTGAGGGCTCCATGTACACTTTTGTATTCCTTTGGACACCTGCCCTAAGTCCAAATGAAGAAGAAATTCCTCATGGTTTCATTTTTGCTACCTTCATGTTGTCTTTTATGTTGGGAAGCTCCATTGCTTCGAGGCTGATGGCTCGGGTGTCCTTGAAGGTGGAAAGTTACATGCAAATTATTTTTCTCATCTCAGCATCCACGTTCCTGCTTCCAATTCTCACCACGGTATGACCAGAAATCTTCTTCAGTAATTTTCAAGTTCCTTTCTACTTAGTTTTGAGTCTTTTGACCAATAACTGGATGTGAATAACCTGAAACAGTTTTTGGTAGCACCTTCAAATGTAAAAGGTGGAAGCATGTCGTATGGTGGTTGTCTTCAGCTCTTTGGATTCTGTATATTTGAGGCATGTGTTGGCATATTTTGGCCATCTATTATGAAAATGAGGTCTCAATACATCCCTGAAGAAGCCAGAAGCACAATTATGAACTTTTTCCGCATTCCTCTCAACATTTTTGTGTGCATTGTCCTTTATAATGTAAGAAACCGTTCTGCCTATCATTCATATAATGCTAATATTTCATTCTTCAAATACTAATCTGCGATTCATGCATGGTATTTAAAGGTTAATGCATTCCCCATCACTGTCATGTTCGGTATGTGTTCAATTTTCCTCTTCATGGCATCAATACTACAAAGGCGACTCATGCTCGTTGCAGAGCTTCACAAACAAAGTAAGTTGTCATTGCTCTTCGCAAAAGGAAAAAAAAAAAACTGTGGCTATACTACTATTCTTATGGGAACTGATTGATCTGTTTCTTTCTTCATAGAACCACAAGACGGTTGGTCAGCAACGAGAGAAAGGAATCCAGAACAAGAGCCTCTAAACATTTGAAGTTACAGCCTGAGATGGTCAGATATAAAAAATATGATTATCTTCCTGAAACTGATAGATTCAGCAAATCATTTCATGCTTTTTGTTCAGCACCGTTATTCTAAAGAACAAAAAAAGGATACATGGTCGCAGCAGAATGATGAAATTGTCATGTGGAAACCTGACTGAACCGGAACACGAAGACTTTCTACAGGCACTTATGGAGGTTCTGCAACTTGATATATAGATGAAAATGTGACGGGTGAACTTAGATGCCAAAAGCACAAATCTACACATATAGCATTCATTAGGTAGTTTTGTAATTCGAATTTTGTTGAACAGAGCAAGATCAGCATATGTTTCTCAGCATTCTACATTTAATTCTTCTCTCTGTTCTTTTGTTTAACGTAATCTTGTGAGCACACAAGTGATGTGATTTTTGTGATTCTAAATAGTAGGTCCTAGTGGATGGGGACAAAAATTCAACTATTATTTTGACTCTACAATGTAGCTATCCCATCTTAACTAGTAAATATATTTAATTTTCAGTTATTATTGTCTATGATTAATGACCTTTTGAGGTAAACCAACAAGTTTTCTGGATATGTCAACCTCACCAACTCTGAAGGTGCTTGTTCACGCTTGCTCCATTCTGATTTCTGGATGTCTCGGCATCTAAACCTGAGATACCGTCTCCTTACCATCGGGTAACTCTTAAGTTGTGATCGAGGATGAATTCTCCTGTATTTGAGTTCTAAACTCCAAGATTTCCACTTGAAAGGCTTATAACCTCCTACGAAGGTCTGTATGCCCCTTGTGGGTTATAACTTAGTATTACAAAATGATTGAAAGCTGCTAAATTCTCTGCAAACTTAGATCACCATTAGATGGGGTTGGTGAGAAGACGCATCATCTTCCTTTTGACAATTCAATATCTAACCACTAGTGCATCTTTTTCGAAGTGACAAATAACTTTACTTCACGAATATCTTTTTTGCGTGCCTAAACTCGGTTTTTCATATATATGTGAAGACACTGAAGATTGAACAAGTGGCTCTCAGCCAGTTTTGCATTGATTACGATCTACGTGTTAGATTAATTTTTGCTATTTACGTAAAGAATCGTGTGTACTATATCATGGAATTATGACTTTTTCGATGAATTGGTGGGCCATTGATTTTTCATGCAATAGAAAACAGATAAAATCATGAATTCTCCATAATCTACCATGTGTTTCTGATTGGACAAGTTGAAGATACCAAATCTAAGAATGTAATCAACGAAATAATTTTGTCATAACGAAATGAGTGGTGGTAGCATTTGCACACTGCAGCTTCCTTTGGGCTCATTTACCGCCTTCATACACACATAAAATAGTGCACACATGCAAATGCTGGAGCAACCTTGTATTTAAAGCCAGTCCATTCCACTTGTAAGGTATGATTTGCTTACTAAAGAAGTAGCTTAACATGAGTTGCTTCAAATTAAAATTAAAATTTTAAAGAGTGCCCATAGCAATACATAATGTAGTGAATACACATTCAAGCATGAGCTTGAAGCAAAATTCATGGGTCATTATACACCTGTGCTTCGATCTGTTCAATAGAAATGAATCAATTGGATTAAAGCAAAATTCATGGGTCATTATACACATGTTGTTCAATCTGTTAGATAGAAATGAATCAACTGGACTAATAAATAATATCAATACAGACAATACGTCAAAGTAGAGCAGCCATTTGTACAAAGCAATTCCCACTAGAAACCTATTCGTATTGCAATGACTCAATGATGCCTACCATTGCGACGCACAAACAAATAAAGGACTTGTTAATTTACATGAAAGAGGCCTCTGCTCTGTTCCTCTACAACAATCTGCTTCTCTTTGTGTTGCACATTGCAACTTCCAGATCTCCAACAAAAAAAAGGATCTTGTCTACAAGACCTAAATTCGGTTCATCTCCTTCTGCAGGTTCCTCAGCAACAGGCCATATGCTGCGAGATGCCTTTTCTTCTTTGTTTCCTATTATTGAACCCAAGTGGCGTTGGATCTCACCTTGGTGAACTATGTAATAGTCAAAGCCTTCCCTGATTATTTTGAGTCCCCTAAAAGGGAAAACATTGTTAGTCCCCATTGGACAGTAAGACTCTTTGCATGGTCAGCTGATTGTGTGGTGTGTGTGCCTGTGTGCCTGCGTGCCAGTACACATTCATGTGCACTTGCAGGTGCACAATGACCTGATGTTCATTGTCCCATCATTTCCCTCACAGAGATCGCCGTCAATCTATATATCTTCATTGTTATCACAGCATAACTGGAAAACCATTAAAAACGAAAGAACATGATATTGGGAAACAGCACGATACTATCACTAAACTTCACATATTTATTTATGAATTCATTATTTTTTTCTTGTAACTTTTACATCTTAGAACGTTTTCCTCTTTTCTGTTGTTTTTTCATAAATTTTGGTTTTCTGCTCTGTTGTGAGATTTATTAAGAAATCAATACTAACTTGAGTTATTGTGACGTATAACAAAAACAATATCTTCTAGACTGGTTTCTGTACGTGTGTGCGTGGATTCTTTCATAAAGTATGTGACTGTATCACGACATGATTTTTCAAATTTAATGTTTTGCTGCTATAATATCATATTTTCAGAATATGAAAGTAAACATCCTTAAAAACTTATGATCAATAACGGCAGGTCTTATGACCGACAATCATTGGCTCAGAAACTACAGCTGGAATTCCCCAGCCTTTGGGTTCTCAACTTATATCCAAGGAGTCACCGCTGAACTGGAAAGGAAAATTTCTTACAATCCAACTCGATCGCAGCGATCCTGGACTTCATAGACATCTTTCCATGACTTGGTACCGACAGGTCCATAAAACTCAGCACTGCTTTTTCCCCAGCGCTTCTTAAAAAGGTTGTGCCACAAAAGGTTCTGTGAAGCCAAGCTCCTCCAATTCCTGCAAACTGGTTGATATTCCAGGACTTTTAAATGCTTGAATGTACAATTTATATATTTAACTTGATTAATCTATGAAAGTTTCTTTCAAAGTAGATGAATGCAATCACAAGTACCATCAGAACTGTTAACAGGAAACAAAAGGATGGGAATGAAGAAGCTAATATCCTCTTCCACAGACACAGTAAACCATTTAATAGAGGTAAAAAGAATGATAAACCAAAAGACGTTCTTAGAAGTCTGAATTCAGATGCTTGCCTACCAGCCTTATTATGCATGTGTTGTGTTGGACTCCAGTGTGATACGGTAATCAGTACTGCAGTTCTGATCACTTGCCTTTGATGGGCACATTCATCACATCCAGATCTTCATTAAAAACTTTAAGAGAGATACTAACATAATTCACAGAAATGCAGGTCATACACCGTCCTAAACATATCATTAAGCACCACTATCTGTGGAATATATATAGAATGAATTGGGGTTTTGGTTTAAGGGCATATGGAGATTCTTCTCATTTGTGGAAGTACTTCTATTGCTAACAATACCAAATCAAGACCTTTTCTATTCAGTTATTCTGAGCTCAATCCTAGTGACAAAAAAACTCTAAACCAGATCCTCAACATTCAATCCTCTAGGATGAAAGTCACCTTTGCAAAGAGTAACCTGCAGAAATGCTTAGTTCCATTAAAAGCTTAGCCCCATTTCTTTTGCAGTTTAGTGACACCGACACAATATTCCTACTCAAACAAGAGTATAAGTGGAGCAAACCTCACAATAAGTCATATTTCAGGTAAGCTTTACCGTAGCAAGAACTCCAGATTTACAAGCAGTGATAGAAAAACAGATTACGGTGCACTGGTGTATCTCTAGCAATCAATATTAGTAAAACACAAATTCCTCTGCACAACCCTTAACATAAAAACAAACTATTGCCAATTGCCATAGTTTAAATATAGCGTCATGAGTTTGTTAGTGGGAAGAATACTGGACTCAAAAAAAGTGATATAAGCAGGTAACTCCTTGGGCTTGTGTCTTTGGATAAAGTTCATTCCAACATCATTTCATGTTAACAAGATGCTGTGCGTGTCCTGACAACCTTCAATTTATAAGGAACCCCCATTTCAGCCAGCAGCCAGTACCTGAAACAACAAACTAGACACGCTGTGCAGGATTTCATACTATAGGCTGTCTGTATTAGGTTCGTGAACATAACTGCTTCTCATACTGTCAAGTAACACACAAGCTGAAAAAGGGAGAGAAAAGAGGGCTCCTGAAGGAAACTCAATCAGCATTCAGACGGTATTTCTTCCTGTAACATCTTATTTTTCTAGTTTCCCTTTTACAACTTCATTTCAATTTTCCTTTCGTTTTCACTAGCTTCCTAAAGTCCCTTTTTTGGATTCTTAAAATAAATCGAACTAAGAACCCAAAAAATATCTAGTTAACTATAGAGAAGGAGGTTATGAGAAGGTGAAGTTTTCGTTAAACTGAGGTATACGGAGGATCTAAGAGCTTCAGTTCCTTAACATAGAACAGTCTCTCCTGCAATATAAATGAACTCGACATACGAAATAGGAGCAGAATTCTGTTGACACAAACAGTAAGATAGAATCAACTAGTTTGACCAATAAATTACAAACAGCAAGATCTGTTCTCATGTCAAATGTCAATCAGAATCACAAAGATCCATTATCGTGGCAAAAGTCGATCACAGCCTCATCAGACTAACAACCATTTTCAAGTAAACCGACCCATCATCAGTTCCTCTTTGAGTCAAAGCCTAAAGAGCTACACATTACCCATCAATTTCCCAATTGTCAATCTGACGACATTCAGTTTCCCACTTGAAGCAACGAGACAGAAGAAAAGCCAACGACCATTTCTCAGATAATTCTATCTACCTTACAATTTCTTCTTTCGAGACGAAACAAGAGAATTCTTCAAATTGTCATCTAAATTCCTGTGTCCCTTCCGAATTCTATGCAAAATGAACCACTTCCTCCCTTGAAGCGGAAAGCGATTAAACGAGAGAAAATTTCAGGGTCTCAGCAAGGAAGCATTCAACCAGATGCGCACATAAACTGAAGAACTACATAAAGGGAAGCAGAAAATTTACCCGTTGTGGATCGATCCAATGACACGAACTGGAAGCAACGAACAAAAAAACTAAGAATTAGATAAAGAAAAGAAGAGACTTGACCTTGTTGAGCAGTCGCTAGATGTTGGTGGTCCAGTAGGAGGAAGATTTTCTGATAGACCTCGATCGGTAGTTTTTCCATCGTCCAAAGAAGGATCCGAGGGAAAATTCTTCTCCAAAGTCTGAGTTGCTTCATCAAGAAGGAGAGACACCTGCCGTTTACTTTTTACTCTCTTTCTCTCCATGTGGCAATTTTTTTTTTCACAAATTGGCGGAGCCTTTGTTGGCAGCTGCCACGTGTTCTGCTGCCGTCCCCATAAAGCTTATTACGTCATTCTTGAGCCATGGCGCCTTCTTCTGCCAAATTCTGAGCGTCCATATGAAATCCACACAAGCCGTGTGTTTCTTGCTGTCATTTCATTCAGATTTTTTTTTTCTCTCACTAGGGATAAATATAACAGACTAGTTTCATCTGCGTGCCCCCGATGTCCGTTTATATTAATTAGTTCAGTTCATCAGGTAGCTGCCAAAAGTTCTCAACCTTTTTTCATCCAAAATTTCTGGACATTAAAATTGACTACTAAAAAATGTTGTAACATAATCTTCAATAATGACTATTTTAAGTCCGTTCAAGAGTCTTAAAATATTTTGATATCAAAAGTAATATCCTGCCTGATGTGCCTGCCGCGTCAAAATCGAAGTTGGTTCACAACCAAAGAAACTATGCTTGTTAGCATGAAATATGATTATATAAACCCCTTATGAATTCTCAAAAATTTTAATCTAAATTTCAAGTGTTTTCACACATGTGGGGTATCATAACAATAGATTCCCTACCTGAATCTTCGCTCAGCCTTTGGTTCTGTTCTGCCATGGGGTTCCCTTTGGCCTAATTCTAAGAAGGATTGAATTTAAATTTGTTGTATCCAAAGACATGCCTATATTTACATACGACATGAAGCGCCGGCTTATGATGGATCTGATCGGCCCAAAAAATATCAAATTTAAAAGATCTGTGTTAGAAAAAGAGAGGAGGGAAATCATAGACAAAACGTTGTTAATGTTGCCACAATATTGTCACTGATACTGATAACAGTCACAGAAGGCTGTAATTGGATGCTATGTAGCCATTGCATTATGTCAGCGTATTCTTGGTTCACATAAAAATGATAGAAAAATAAAATGGGTTCTTATTCGGGCCATAAACAGATCATTTTCAGACCTATATCTATCGTTATCTTCATCCGGGATGAATTGCTCACTCTTTTTACCTGCATCAAGTGTCCAATCTTATACTAAAGTGAAGATGGGCATTAGGGGTGAACACAAGCTGAGTCGAGTCCAAGTTCAGTCACATCGCGCTCGCCTCGACTAATGAAACCTCGAGCTCGACTCGCAGTTATGTGTGAGCTCGAGCTCGACTCGATTAATGCTCGACAAACTAATTTGAATAAAATTGATCTTCATCATTAGGTGTTGAGGTTGAGCTTGAGCTCGATTAAGGCTCGACAACTTGTTTGAATAAAATTGATATTCATTGTTACATGTTGAGCTTAAGCTTGACTCGATTAAGGTTCGACAAACTCGTAAACTCGTTTGAATATATAGGCTTGATTAAGACTCGAGCTCGACTCGGCAGTTATGTTTTGAGCTCGAACTCAACTCGATTATTTGAACGAGTTGACTCATGAACTAATGCTCGACTCGTTAAGCAAATGACTCGGCTCAAACTCGTTCACGAGCCGAGCTTTAACGAGTCGAGCTCTCGTTGTTCTTCGCCCCTAATGGGCATGTCCAATAGATCTGATAGGGAAATATATAAATTAGTTGGATATAGATAGAGACTTTTGCAGCTTTTTAGTTCTGCCAATGTAAACCCAGGCCCTCTTTGATGTATCTTCGGGTGATCAGGAGGGTTATCCCACCGCCCCAATGAGAGCCGAAGCTCCCTTCCTTCCCCACGCCCCTAAGGTCTATTGTTGCATTGATACTAGACGGCATGTATGTAGAGACTCACCCTCCTTTTTGGTATAGGAGTCTAACCCTCTGCGAGTAGAACTAAAGACACACCACATGACAAGTTCCAATCTACATGTTTTGAGTTATGCCCCACTTCATTAGTAATGAAAATTGACTCTGTATTTTTGCTAGTTAACTTGAAACAAGCCGCAGGATCATTATCAATTCAAACGTGTTGCTTGCTATTACTCAAACATGTTAATAAATTTAAACTAATTCAGAAGGTTCATATGGCTAGCAGGTGGTGAGAGGGAAATACAATAGAAGAGAAATTTTTGAGGG
Source organism: Nymphaea thermarum (assembly GCA_011799765.1). Taxonomy (NCBI): domain Eukaryota; kingdom Viridiplantae; phylum Streptophyta; class Magnoliopsida; order Nymphaeales; family Nymphaeaceae; genus Nymphaea; species Nymphaea thermarum. Next base: position 446,839 of record JAANDH010000046.1, read on the forward strand.
CATTGTTTTCGACAGCGGAGGTAGAAATTTTTGGCTAAAGGCACTAAGCGGCTGTGTTGGGGGAAGAAGAGAAAATTCTTCCATTAGTGGTCAGAACTACAATAGAAGGTCCACCTACCTATCTGTTCAGAACCAAGCTCTCTCACACTCTTTTAACGCACCAAGAGAATAAAAATCGAAAGAAGGGAAAGCGAGAAAGAACATACAAAGATTTAGGTGATTCGGAGACAATGTTTTTCTACATCCACAAAAAATTACAGAGTACAAGTAGGGTCTTGATGGTACAGAATCACCAGTTCGTCCAAAATGCAGTTTTAAAAGTTGGATAGCCATTGTTGATAGCTTTAGATATGAGGTCTGAGCTTGATTTTAAGCCCACGTTAGGTTGAATCCACTGCTTAAACACACAATAGATTTCTCACTTGGGATCTCAAATCTGTGTTACCTTGTAAACAGTATGGATTTGTGAGGCCATGGTTTTAAAATTTGTGATAGTTTGGGATCTTAGTTCCGAGGCTATCATACAGAGACTAAAGGTCCTGATTGCATGCTCATATTTCAAATCAGAAGAGATTTGAGATAATGGGATCTTAGATCCCCAGGTTGTGGGATCTCAGATTCGATAATTTCAATGGGGATCTTAAATCCCTTGGTGAAAGATCCCGAATTACAACACATATAGTTCTTGCATCTTTACTATTGATTTGAAGCACAATCTCTTCTCCAACTAAAGGTCTGTCAATTTGTTGAATAACAAATCTCTTAACTCTGAGATTCCAAAATCTGCCTGTTGATAAAAACATGAATTTAGAGTGAGCACCACATGAATATACTCTTTGAATTTCAGATATGAAGTAATCAAATGCTCCCTAGTTTCGGAACCGTGACAAGGACCAAAATAGATTATACACCATGATATCTCAACTATTGCATGCACGAACTTCTGTGACATAAATTCTCAACAATGTACATTAACAAATAAAAATGGAAATAAGAATGAATTAAATTAATGATACCAGAATATATTATATTAGGGCTGAAGGGTGGGCCAACATGCACCTTAGCAACTTAGCACTGTGGGGAGGGAGAGAGAAAGAGGGAGAGAAAAAAGAGGGAGAGAAAGGTTTCTTTGCCCATCAAAAAACGAAGGAAACAACGAGAGGGGTTTCTTTTTATCCCCGAAGTGCAGGGAAGAAGGGGTTCGGAGTCCCTGAACGAGTTCCCGGCGAGCACCTTCTTTGTTGCCTCTGGCCTTTGGGCCCTTGGTATCATCGTTGCCTGCGTTCAGTCCCACTCTTTCCCGTCATTTGCCGCATTGCTGCCCACCACCATAGCCATGCCACCAAAGAGGAAATCGGCCACCACCCCGAGCCCGAGGGTCGCAACGCGGGCTTCAACCAGATCCTCCGCCAGGAGGCAGAAGACGTCGCCGGCCGTGCCCCCGCCGGAGGAAGAGTCTCCCAAGATCGTCCCACTCTCCCCAGAGGCGGCCGAAAATCTGTCCCAACAATGGACCACGCCGCCAAGGCAACCTCCTTCTTCCGAGCAACCCGACGTTGCCATCTGCGAAGTAACACCTCAGCCTAAGCAGTCGGAGGATGTCTCCCCGCTAGCTCAGCATGGTATTCACCTATGGCTGTGTATGCGTGCGTGCGTGCGTGTGTGTCTGTGTGTGATAATCTTGTTTGGTTTTCGTCCCAGGTCTAGAAGAGGCGGAGCCGATAGAGGTGGTGAAACCCCAACCCGAAGCCGTTGGAGCTGCACAAGAGGTCGTTCTTGAAACTGTGGTTGTGGAAACAAAAATAGAAATTGTAGTAGAAGGAAATGAGGGAGGTCATGAACTGGGAAGCGTTAATCAGAACGAAGGAGAAGGTAAAGAAGGGACTAGAGAAGCTCAGCAGGAGGGGGATGGGAAGAGGGAAGTAGAACAAGTGCAAGCGCAAGGCGAGAATAAAGAAAGAGAAGAGACCCAAGGAGAAGTTGGGAATAGAGAAGAAGAGGCTGAAAATGATGGGATTGAAGATGTGGAGGTTGAAAGAGAGGGTAGGAATGGAGAAGTGGATGTTCAAGAAAAAGGGGCGGATGTTGAAGTCGAGTTTCAAGAAGAAAGTGGATATAAGGAAGCAAAACAGGTCCGAGGAGAGGTTGAGAAGAAAGAAGCAGAAGAGGTTGAAGGCGGGGTTGGAAATACAGAAGCAGAAGAGGTTGAAGGCGGGGTTGGAAATACAGAAGCAGAAGAGGTTGAAGGCGGGGTTGGAAATACAGAAGCAGAAGAGGTTCATGGAGAGGAGGGAAATGAAGAGACAGGAAAGGTTAAAGCTGTAGATAGAAATGAAGAAGAAAATGAAGAAGAGGCTAACAAAAGAGGACATGGGAATGGAGAAGTAGGGTTTGAGGAAAAAGCAGGGGAAGAAGAAGCAGTTGAAATGGACGGTGGGCAAGGAGAAGTAGATGGAGGAGAGGAAGCAGGTGTTGCTGAAGCAGAAGGAGGAGGGACGGGTGGAGAAGAAGCGGTTGAAGGGGAGGGTGGGCTTGGAGAAGAGGAAGCAGGTGATGCTGAAGCTGGAGAACGGGAAGGGGAGAGAGAGGCCGATGAAGCACCAGTGCCAATCGAGGACCGGAAGAAGCAGAAGGAGTATGAGGTATTCATTGGAGGACTTGACAAGGATGTGGTTGAAGATGACTTGAGGAAAGTCTTTTCCGACGTTGGGGAGGTTGTCGAGGTCCGCTTGGTGAAGAAATCTCAGTCCCAAAAGAACAAAGGTTTCGCCTTCGTGAGATTTGCTACTGTTGAACAAGCTAAAAAAGCAACAACTGAACTCAAGTCCCTTAAGGTTTTTTTTTTTCCCTTTCATTTGCCGTTTATGCTAAATATATACTCCTATGTTAACATTGAAAGACTATCTTGTACTATTTAAAATTTGTCATTCTTAGATTCTAAGGCGGATGTTGTTTGCTAAATGTTGGTCTGCATTTTGTTGCCAATACTTACAAAATGATTTCTAGAAGCTTATATCCAATGAGTACGGCTCGAGGATTTATCAATCGATCTATTTATCTTGATTAAAACATTTGATCCTTGGCTGTATTTACTGCTTGTGTTCCTTTGTCTTAATCTTGACAAAGATGCAATCTAGTCTAAGGGTAGCAAAAGGGAAAAGTGCGTGGAAAAAGATTCCTCTTGGTCACAGTATTCAGTAACAACTAAGATACATATCATGCAGGCGTTCTATCTCCTTTTTACAGCTATCCTCAAATAATATGTACTAGGTTATCAATGAACTCTACTAACTACTGTGATTTATATTTTCTTCCATGTCAGTTTCTTCCTGTGTTATTTGCTGTTTCTTGCCTCTTCTGTTTCATGTAGTCTTATCATGTGTCTATTACATCATTTATTTTCCCTGGAAAACTATATATGCATATGTATGCTTTCCTTCAAGAAAGAAAAACAAGAAAAATGGATGACTGCATATGAAAAGTATGTGTTACTGTTATCTACTGCTCGTCTAGTTCACACCTGCAATTGGTGATCAAGAATGGCAGTTTCTTTTTTATACTGTTTTGGTTATGGTTCTAGTTCTAGGCACTAGGTTGGCAGGGGGTTGTTCTGTTTAGTTTCAGCTTCAGTTTGTCATATATATATTTATCTATCTTTTGCTTCTTCATTAATAGACTTATGTCTTTGCTTATCAACATGTAGATAGATGCTATGCCTTGTTCTGCTCTATACCTCAAGTTTCTGTTTGTTCGAATGAGCATAATTTGGTGACTCCCACTGTCATACATGAAAATGTACTGTGTTTGGAGTTGACAACCAGCATTCTTGAATGAAAATCAGATAGAAATAATATATCTAACATGAACCTATTATACAAAAGCTTAATGGAAGTTATTGGGATTTGGGAGTGCTACAGTCTAATAGGTTAGAGTCATATACTTGATAACACAAAGGGTTACACTTAAGGGTAAGGTTTGAGCATGCTATAAATGTTAACCTTTTTATAAATAAATGAGGTATGGCATAAGTAAGGCATATAGATTACAGGGTATGTAACATGGGTACCTTAATTTTGGCGGAGTACCCGTACCAGTCGGGTGCAACACGGGTATGGGTACGGTGTCGGGTGCGGCTCAGGTACAAGTCAACAGGTATTGGGTACAGGCAAAGTACACAGGTCCGTATCTGTCCAAAAATAGACTCGGTCAATGTTGACTGAGTTCATTTTCATCCAAAAGTTAGGGTTCTTTTTTGTTTTCTTATTTCCTTTCAAAAGCCTTCCAAAAGCACAGAGCCTCAACAGAACTGGTTCTGTTTCGCTCTTCTCCATTGCTGTTTGGTGAGGAAGAATGACCTCCAGCAACCTTCGGTGACGTCCATCGACTTCTGGCAACCATCCTGCATCAACTATTTTTATTTTTATTGTTGTTCTTAGTAGTATTTTTTGTTTTTCTTCTTTTACTGGTTTGTCATTGTTAATCTTTTTCTTCTTCGAAAATCATATTGTCTGCCCTTTCTCTTTTACATTTATATGCAACTATGCTCCACAATGCTCAGCTGTTCAATATTTCTGTATTTGGTGCCTAAATCCTGCATTTTCTGTAACTGAGCCATTCCAGTTTAGCATTTAGCGCGTAGATTCTGGTTCCATAATGTTGAACTGTGTTTTGGATGTGAAAATTCGATTGATGTTCATATTTGACTGTCTAGGGGCCTGCTCGACTGTCCATATGTTCAAAGTTTTTCATAGGTTTCTTAAACACACTGCTGCAAGAGCCGTTGATATATATTTTCTATGTTGTTTATTTGTTTATGTTGATGTATCTTCTGTGTTTTGATACATATTTTCTAAGTATTTCTTCTTGTTATATATATATGTATGTATGTATGTACGATCGTACCCCTACACACAAGTTTTTTGAAAATGGTCAGTACCGGTACCCATACCTGTACCTATGTGACATAGATTACAGGATGTGGAGCAGGAAAGGTCCTTACTGTAAGATGCATAAATTCATGCAAGTGAAATATACTTTCTTTTGGGCATACAAGAACTTAGCTTTCTATGGAAAAAATGGGCCTTCCGTTTTGATTACTTGCCAAGCCAAGGGTTTGTTCATATGCTGATGTGCACAAGCAACAGTTACTGATGCCAAGTTTGATGTGTACCATACTCTCATTTAACTGAAGTTATCTAGAAAAGGAGAAAACAAGATTGTGATAAATAATGAGATTGAGCGAAAAAAGGAAGCGGCTATTTTGTTTGCTGTAACATCCTGTGGGCAATTCCCCATATGTGCATAGTGTGGTAAAGCGAAAAGGGGAGCTTTATTAGTTGGCAAGGGATATCACACTTGGGATATGTGATCTGACATATCACATATGCATCATACTGTAAATCCAAAAGGAGAGCTTTATTAGTTGCAGGGGAGGTCATACTTGGGGTCTTGCTTATCTAACAAGGCCTTAAGTCCTGAAGTACAAAGCTTCACTTGGAGTGGTTTTGACACCAAGATAGCTTACCATGGAAAGGGACAATGTCTCTGCAACCACACACCACACCTCGCCCAAAGGAAAAAAGGAAGAAAAAATCTAACATGGGATAGAATCAGAAATTTTCCTCATCAATTCTGAAACGAGCACAGAAGAAGACAGGTGAGAAAATAGATAAATTTAATGCTTCTTCAACTCAACCACCAAGATATTGAGGTACTTAGGATTCTGAAACCAGTTCTCCAATATAAATTTTATTCAAAATTAAGTTTATAAAAGATGATAATTTATGAGTCCCATTCCTGAAGATGCATGGCCACAGAATGCACATATATGCTCCAGTGTACATATATTCTAACAGAGGAAGGAGATAAAGGAGCTGTCAAGTCAATGTCTTGTCCCAACTTCCAAGCTTCAGTTGAGCTACTTATTTGTGTGTGCATGTATGTGTGTGAGTGTGTGTGTGAGAGAGAGAGAGACCATGAATCTGTCCACCTGGTTGGTCCTTTCATTTATATCTTCATTGATCCTATTGAGAGACACCATAAATCTATCCACTTGGTAGGTTCTTCATCGATCCTATTGAAAACGAAATCTTTCTCTTATTTATGCTTCAAAAGTTCAATGATTTACTAGTAATAAAAAGTTATTAGCATCTCTATCCCCCTCCCTAGGTAAAAATTGGGTTAAATATGATTCAATGGTCTAAAAGAGGTGGAGGTCTATTAAGACTACACTTAATATATATGTTTATGGAACTCTCTCTCTCTACACACACTCTATAACTGGATGCTAACAATCAATTACTAAGATAACTCAAACAACTTCCTTTATGTCTCACTTCTGAGAGGATTGTTTCAATTGTCCCAAGCAGCAGTTTTCCTTATCTAGTTTCCCTATACATATCCTCAATAACAATAGATATAAACAAGTCATGGATGGGAAGGTAAAACTAAAAGTATATGCTACATTTTGGATCTACCTTGACCATTTTGACAAGTTTAAATTTATTATTTATCCTTGAAAATTATGGTTCTTATAAATGCACATTCTCTCTCTCTCTCTCATGCTCTTCTTCTTTGACGGTTAATCAATGTGCATTCATGAAAAGTTTAAAATATTTTAGGATAATGAATTAATACTGTTAATTTTTACTTTATCTATCAATGATCAATCAGATTTTAGTCATGGATGTAATGTGTGCTTTGATCTACCTTCCTTCTTTCCATATAACTTATAAATTATGGTTTTATCTTTTTATCAAGTTGAGGCCTTTGTGGTTATTAGAATTATTAAGAATCACATAATTCTGTTGGTAAAGCTTTGAGGGGGTTTGCTTCACCAAAAGTTTCAGATTATTTGCTTTATACGGTTACTTATGTTTACCTTCATGCATTTGAAGCATCCATTGTGGACTTTCAGATTATTTGGTCATATTGGATGCTCATTTAGAAGCTCTACTTTCACATGTTTGAAGCTTCAGTTTGTGAACTATGTTGGGCAGACCTCCCCACATGGTTTGTGTAAATCTGGGCCACTTGTAAAATGAAATTTGCCCAACGGTCTCATGCATCAGGTTCTGTTTGAAACCACTCTGTTCTATGGTTTATTGCTGGACATCTTCATATGGTGATGTAAATATTGCCATATCTAGATCTTGAAATGTATTTCCAGTTTATTCAGCTTTGTCTTTTTTGTTCGGTTGTTCCTGTTGGTTGTCTTAAGCAACAGATAAATTTTTACAGATTAATGGCAAGGTTTGTGGAGTAACAAGGAACAATGACAATGAAACACTGTATTTACGCAACATATGCAAAACGTGGACCACATCTGATGTAGGTTTTCTCATTCTCTCTGCATCTTTTATCCTACTTTATGGCTCGAGACTGTTTTATGCTGACTTCTCTATATGTAGCTAAAGTTTTTCTTTTATGCAGCTGCTTGAAAAACTTAAATCTTATGAAATTGAGAACCTTGTGGATGCTCACCTGATTGATGATCCTGATAATAAAGGGAAAAATAGAGGCTATGCATTTTTGGAATTCAGTACTCATATGGATGCAGTTTCTGCATGTACTAAACTGCAGAAAAGAGGGATTTCTTTTGGAACAGATTCTCCTGCAGAAGTAGCTTTTGCAAAATCTGCTGTTCAGCCAGATGATGAGGTTATGGCTCAGGTATTGCTGTTATCTTATTTTAAACTGCTTGTCCTTTGGTATTACTTGCTCTTTAAGTGAGGCTATTTACATATGGAAGTGTGGATTACAGAACATGCTATTTTCTTGCTGCTATGTTCTGTTCAATCTCATCATCGTATTTCTCTGAAGAAGTATACAGCTAGGGAATGATTTGATAAGTTGATGTTTCAGGTAAAATCTGTTTTCTTAGATGGATTATCTGCTAACTGGGACGAGGAATATGTAAAAGAACAGCTTATGAAGTATGGTGAAATTGAAAAGGTTGAACTTGCTCGTGATATGCCTACTGCCAAGCGAAAAGATTTTGCTTTTGTTTGTTTTACAACACGAGATGCGGCATTGGCTTGTATAGATGGGGTTAACAAGGATGGTATTTGTAATGATGGTGACAAGGTAGGGCATTTATTGATCAACTGCAATGCATTTAATCTGCCTCTTTTCTTCACACTTTTGGTTTCTGCCAGGTAATGGTGAAGGCCTCACTCCGGAAACCTTTGCAGAACCGAAAGCCATCTGCAAGGGGTGGATGGAAGGGAGTTAGCAGAGGTCAGGAGGGACAAAGAAGGAGCTACACACCAGTAAGGTCCTCTGGTTATGGTGGACGTGGCCACTATTACACGGGAGAAAGAGGATACAGGAAAGAATTTCCTCCCTCTTCTGGAAGGCCTGGTTCATGGCAAGGAAGAGATTTTGAGAGAAGGGCACCATGTACGTTCCCTTTTCTTAACAAAAGTTTTTTTGGTAGTTCAATCTACCAACTTGTGGATTGAATTATTTTTTGCAGCATATCCATATGGTGGTGGCAGATCAAGACCTAGATATGTGGAAGAGAACAGACCTGAAAGGCACATGTCAGGTCGTCGGGAGGAATATCCTGCTCCATATCCTGGTTTTTCTTCTCAGAGGCAATACCCTGAAAATGCATATGGTCCTCACTATCAGCATTATGAGACCAGCATGCCAAGTGGACATGCATATCCACAACTTTCAGGATCTAAGCGACCTTACTCTGGTGTTGTAAGTTTGACAGAAAAAGATACTCTTTGCTGAAGTTTGTCTGTAATCTGCATGACCTAGCCTTAAACTTGTCTTTGTTTAGAGCGAAGAGGCATTATATGGAAGGCGTAATAGGGGGCGTGCAGATACAGGAGTAGAACCTGTTCAGCCTCAAGGGACTATGTCACAGTCACAGTCACAGTCACAGTCACAGTCACAGTCATACGGCTCATATCCCAGGTGCACGTTCAACTTGTTGCATCCCTTCACTCGTTTATCTGTCGTTAGAACAACTGCTTGATCAGCATAAACTGAACATAACATTCTCATCCCCATTTACCAAGGTTCTATCTTGGTTTATCTGAAATTTCTTTGGCCTTCGTTTGGAATTTTCTTCATGTTGTCAACTCTATTGTTTCTAAATCTGTTGAGAACTCAGCAGGATTATTTCTGAGGATCATCATGCTTATGGAAGTACAACCCAGAGTTATGGAAACCAGTCAAACCACTACTTGCATGGAAGTGGCAACTCCAGATCATATTACTGAACTGCAAGGTTTGTCACATTGCTTCTCCCTTGCACCCCCATCCACAAAATTCATCTTTCTGTTACGTGCTTTCATGATTGTTTGTTTGTCTCTTATTAATTATAAGCTAGTTAATATGATATATTGGTCAGTTTTGGTTGGTCATCTATTATGACCAAGGTCGACATTTTCTTGAAAAATAAAATCGGTCGATATTCACATTGACATTGATTGATGCCAACGGTTGCAGCATCGCATTAACTGGAGTAATTTTCCTGATTAAATTACTCTACATTTTTATGCAATGGCTAGCCTAAACTGCAAACGCAAGCCCACTGTTCTTTTGCTTCAAAAGATGCTTTGTACCTTCTTTTGGACTAAAGAAATATCCGTCAAGAGCTGCGATCAGTGAAAAATGAATATCGTAGAAATTGGTTGGTCACCAGTCGCTCCTAGCAATCACTGGCTATTGTTTTTTCTTTCAGTTCACTTCAGCGGCAATGAATCAGAGGCACTCCTTAACTCAGCTTGTCTGTGCTGTTCCTCGAGCTATCTCTGAAGCTCCTCTGCATCTGTTGCCCTCATATTGTGCATGAAGATTGCATCTGTTGTCAATTGATTCGGTATTGCCATATTCACCGTCGTCGTTGTTGGTTTCAGGACACACTCATCATAGAGTTCATTTGGCAGTCCATTTGTGGCGTATCACATGCTATGGACGTTGTAATGAAGATGGAATCTTGAGCACCAGATTGGAGAAGGCATTATATGATCTATCAAACAGGAAGAATCCACCCACTCCTCAACTCCATTCTCGTGGTTCACATGGCTTGATCACATTCCACTGTTCAAATTCTCTCTTCTCTGACCTGCTTCTACTTCTTCCTTTTCTTGCTCCATGTCAACATATTTATAGTGGATGTCCGGTTGTTAAGATCAGTTTTGAACTGTTATACATGAACGGTTGACCGCTGGTCCATGCGGATATGTTTCGTACATGCATGAGCTAGCGTGTGTGTTTTATGTGCGCATGTGATGACATCAGATTAATAATAACACTTTATTATACAATTAATTGTTCACATTTCTGTAAAAATGAACAAGGACACATGCAATTTAATGTACTTAAAATATATACATATAATACCCCTAGCACATAAAACACACACGCTATTTCCCTCTTTGACAAAGTGTTGTGTGCATTAAGGCTTAATGATGGTACCAGTGCTGGTTCTGGAATTTTACCGTTAGGATCGTCATGGCAATTTACCTCATAAAGAAGAGTATAATGTCTGACAATTCTCGAGGCAATGGCGTTAGCCCTCAAAATTCTTCAACCAAGATGGTTATTCAATAGCAAAGCCCCTCTCAAGATTGAGTCCTCGATGTCACCAAATTGTTTAAGTTGATCAAAGCAGTCGTTCTGTTTCAAAGTGGAAAATGCAAGGCCGTAGTCATCGAATATGGATGCTTTCTTTACAAGTGGTGTTATTGCGGATGAATCAATTAGCAATGCAATCTCTCCTTCATTCGAGGACGTAGACAATCTTTATTTCATATGATCTTGTCAGGCTGTAAATTTGTTGTCAATAAAAAATCTATTGGTTCTGATGAACCCGAAATTGCGATTGCCAACATGATATGTGAGCAGGTGAGGTTCAGAATCAAAGAGGTTCCCTGTATGAAAATTTTCGTAAAATTATCATACATCAAGATTGTGCTAGCTAAGGACGTGTAAGTGATTTCCGCCTGAGTTATCAATTGGATACAACCCACAGATGACACTAGTTTGATGTTTGAACTTTGAACATGATATAAAAAATGTTTTTATTCTGGAGCAATAAAAATGATTTTTATTGATTGGTGTCGTTTTTCCAAGGTCTTCTACTTGGATTTATCAATAAAAATTTACTCTCCCTCTCCCTCTCCCTCTCTCTCTCTATCTATAGAAATGAAGGCCTTGAAATTATATAACATGTGATCATAAGAAGAATTCGAGAGGCTGAAATTCATTGGCGACCTTATCACTTTTGCTGTCTCGCGCATAATTTTGTGGCCATTATATCCTCAATACTAGAGCAACAAAAGTGCTAAGAATATCCACTTCTCCCTTGTTCAAACCAGGTGAGAGAGAGCAGAAGGTCATCCATGGATGCCCTCCCGTCCTCCTCCACTCTGATAGCAACAGGTATTCGATCCTCAATCTTAGCTCCAAGACCTAATGAGCACACGGTACTAAGCCTAAGGCCCTCAGCCTTTGTGTCACCATCCACATCCTCTCACTTAGCTTCTGCAGCTTCTTCTTTCCACACCAAGCCCTCCTCCGCCTCCAGAGCAACTCACCAACCAGTAAACAGTTTCCCTCAATCTTCCGCTCAATACTTCTTACCAAGCGCTCGCGGAATCCAGTGCCATAAAGCTGCCACCGGCTATGCCGCTGCCCTCGTCGATATTGCTCAACTGGACAATGCAATTGACAGGTTTGCAGATGATGTTTCCAGACTCAGAGGCCTGCTTAGAAGCAGTGGACTGCATGCCATCTTGGTCGATCCATCCATTGAAGGCCCGGCGAAGAAAGGTTTGGTGAGAGCGGTCGCCGGTCTCGCAGATCTTCACAAGCATCTAGTCTTCTTCTTAAACATGATAATTGACAAGGGCAAGGTCGGTTTGGTGGGGGAAATTCTGAAGGAGTTTGAGAAGATTTATGCTGAACTGAGTGGCACCATGGTTGTAATGGTGGCATCAAGGAGGAAGCTGGAGGAGAAGGAGGCTCTAAAGATAGCACAAATGGTGCAGAGGAAGAATGGCGCAAAGAAGGTCAAGGTAAAGAATGTAGTAAATGAGAGGCTCCATGAATCTTGTGCCGTCAACTGGGGGACTGTTGAACGACAGTGATGGTCTTCATCAAATTGAAGTAGCCGACAGTGATGGTCTTCATCAAATTGAAGTAGCTAAAAACACTTGTTTTCGATGCACGAGTGTTCATGTATGAAATGCTTAGCGGATTGAGCTTTCTTATTCGATTTATCCTATTATGCACAGTTGGTATTACATTATTACAGGAAAGTTTGATCAAGCACATCATGATCAAGTTCTAATTTTATGTTCTTCCATTTGATGTTTCTTTAATCTAGATTATCCAGCTTTTAGAGAAAGTAGTAGATGTGGTAAAATCATTTTCTCGCCAATCCGATGAAGGGTTTGCACGAGTGTCCTTAGCAAACAAGTACACACTTTGTGTCGGTTAACAGTGTCAACGTTGCTTCGAGGACCATTAGGCCGTGGCAATATTAAAAAAAACTCGCAATAATAACACGTTTTAGCAAATCTTACAAGAAAATTATGACTCTACCTTCCAAAAACATCTCTCTCTCTCTATCTTTCTCTCCATTTTCACTAATATTAAATTGAAGCCCACAGAACTTCAAACCATTTTCAACACGTTGGTAGCCCTGCAACCGATGATTCAATAAATTTATCTAATCACTTCAATGTCTTTCTAAAGCTATGGTTTCTGCCCACATTGAAGCTTCCATGAAGTTTGTTGGTCGTACATGGACCGGCTTTAATTATTTTTTAAGTTATTATGCTTCGGAAGATGTGTGTGTATATATATATATATATATATATATATATATATATATATATATATATATATGATAAATTGATGGAAGGGCATATGGTGCATATGATGGAGAACTTTGTCCTAGAGTGCTGACTGGTAATAAGCACACATATAATTATAAAAGCGGCGATTTTGAGTCTCACAAACATCAGATAGCAGACACAATGTTCCCACCAGAAATCCATACCAAACTTGAGATTTTATTCAGGGACCCAAATCTATGTATGGAGCCTAATCAAAAGAAATTAGTTCTTCAGGAGAGACAATTCCAAGGAAACCTCCTTCTAATATTTTTTATTTTTAGGTTCTCTTTCTTCCAAACGCCTCTGGATTTAGAATCAGTAGGTATTCAAATGAAGCAAGAGAAGAGAAAAGAAAAGCAAATTTAAAGGGAAAATTCCATGATCAACATCAGCAACTGATCAGAAACAGGGTAAAAGCACAAACTTGATGTCATACATTAAGGGATTTTCATGGCAAAGTGTGACTGGTGAAGTAGTTATCTACCCAAAGCAGTTAGCACATCTATTCTTGGTGATGTATCACTGCATATCAGATTCAAAGCATGACAAGAGGAGGTGGGTGAGTAATTTTACAACCACAGATATCTAGGGGAAGTTTCTGCGAAGGATATGAAGGGGGCCATGAAAAATTTCTTTGATAAAATGTCATGGCATCTGGAGACATCCATTTCCATGTCTACCACATTTCTTCTTTAAAAAATTTTGTCCTAATATGAGGTGAGAAATAAGACCAACCGAATCAAACAATTATTTTTAATTGGGCATGACAAATATTAATGTGCAGACATTTTTTGCCTACCCTAACTTTGTTTGCTTGTTTATAAAGATATGTGGAGACATGACATGAAGAAGCAAGATCTCGTCCTTGCTTACCGAACCACATATCCTTCAATCGAGCGACCAGTTTGATACCCCGAACGAACATCAAAGGACTGGACACAATGTCCTCAAAAGAAATCGGTTCCCCAATACCTTCTAATTCACACTTGGTTAATAAGAACTGTCTCGCTTTTGAAAAACAATGTTTACAATCTATTATTGTTGCTGGATGATATAGGGAAAGGTCAAAGCTCTTCATGTTTATTAGATTTTATGTTTTTCTTCCCTCTGAAAGAGAGAGAGAGAGAGATCAGATTATAATTCGAATGGTTTCTGAGAATCTTATTGGTGCACAAGTTTGACACAAATAATTATTTATCAGGCAATGTGTCGTATATATATATATATATATATATATATATATAGAGAGAGAGAGAGAGAGAGAGAGAGAGAGAGAGAGAGAGAGAGTGTGTGTACACGTGCGGCAGTGGTTTCAGTTTGATGCGAATAAAATAAAAGTGAAGATCACAGGTAACGTTGCCAAGAAAAATGATAGAAGATGGTCCGGACGAGGTCCTTCTAGACCACTAAGAAAGAAAACTTGTTAATCTAGATTCAATAAGAAAAACAAACTTCATTGGACCATTGGGTGTTCACAATGATTTGAAATTTTAAGATGAAAACTGTGCAGTGAAGTAGAAACAGATTGAACATAGTTGAAAACATACAAATCAAAGTAGAGAGATTCAACCATGCATGATTGGAAAAATCAATCGACTCTTTGTTTGTGTTTTTGACGTTTTCTTTACCATTGAAAATCTAATGCATTTTCACTTTGTGGATCATAAAAAAGCTATATATATATATATATATATATATATATATATATAGAGAGAGAGAGAGAGAGAGAGAGAGAGAGAGAGGCGTGTTTGGTTTTCCAAGTTCAATTTTTCAGAGGAACCATCCTATGTTCTTCCGCAACAAAGGGCCGCCACCTTTCCGGACAGCACAGCTGCAAATTTTAAAAATATACATATGCGAGAAAAAGAGTGATTCTTTCTCACTCAAAAAACGAGCAGATGACTGAGAGGTTTGGCGTTCACAATTAAGAAGCTTCTCAACATGTAAATGGCAAAGCCAAGCAACGCATCTTGCAGCTTCAGAACATTAATCCCTCCTACCTGAAAATCTTTAAATTGAATATACAAAGAATTATGGCAATGCAGTTACTTCTCTAATAGTAACTTAACTAACAATCTCAAACATTTCATTTATGTTCTTATTTTTTCGAAACCAAAAGGAATTAAAATCATCGTTGTCCCTCTACATGCTATAGCCATTTTGTGTTCTTCCCTTTTTCTTCTTTCAAAAAGTGCTAACAAAGACAAATAACTAGCCTAGAGGGGCATGGCTCAAATGGGCGGGCTGGAATTAGGGGTGAACACGATCCGAGTTGAGCTCGAGTTCAATCAGCTCGAACTCGAAAATAGCTCGACGGAAGCAGCTCGAGGTCGACTTGGCAGTTAAGTGTTGAGCTCTAACTCAACTCGATTATTTGAACGAACTCGACTCATGAACTTGAGTTTGACTCGTTAATCAAATGACTCGGCTCGAACTCGTTCACAAGCCGAGCTTTAACGAGTTGATTCACCCCTAGCGAGGATGCCTTATGTATCTCCTCTTAAGTTCGATCCACAAGGTACTGTGCTTCCATACCAAAAGGGAGAGTTTTTTTTTTTGTTCTTGGGTGGGGGAAGGGAGAGGAATAAGTCTATATGTGTAAGTTGAAGCACAATAAAAATCTTACTACATAGTGCCAACACAGTTCTAGACCCTAGAAACAGAGAAAGGCGGTGGGAGAGTCATTTTTTTTGTTCCGGCAATGGGATAACCCTTCTACTCACTCGAAAAGACAAGTTACTAAGGAAAAAAGTACTGAATGTGGGGGATAGGGAGCAAGATCTGAATGAAAAGAGTGAGTTGCCTGGAGACCAGGAGCACCGACTAACTCTTGTACTTGATCCAACTACCAAATAATTAAGTTGCCATGTTTCATATGAGTCCAAAACCCAAACAACAAAGAAAAAAGAAAAATCATGGAAAACAATGTGAATGTTATAATATATCTGGAAGATAAGAACACCCAAAACTGCTTAAGCTTCAATTTGATCAATAAATGAGTGGGGATCACAAAATCGGGTCGATGACACCGACTTCTAATGAAGATTGATTGAATTGTTTCCTTTGCTTTAAGTAATGTGCTTATAAAGAGGACATCTACTATGGTAGCTTGAACTGCAAATCTAGCATCATCTCAAAAGAAGAAAAGACTTCGGACCATGTTCAGTATAATTCATTGCTCGGTTAATACGTAAACTGCTCATGCATTAAGTTGAGTTGGGCTTATTTAAACGACTCTTCTTAACCAATTCCATGTTCATGAATTTTGAGCAGTTGAAGATTTTGGTATTAATTTGAGGTTGGTGAATGATTTTAAAACATTCTTTTCATTTGATGTAACGGCACGATATTTAAATTCGAGGGCTTTAAATATAAACGCAAAATTCAAAATTTTGCAGTAGTGAAAAATTGTGGAACAACATATATATTAAATAAAACGACTCAGAATAGCCACATGTATAGATGGGTCGATCGGAAGTAGTCACATTTATGCAACTTAATTTACGACACAAGCCAATAAATGATGTTACTAGGCAACTCGTATACGTGGGCCAATCTGTCATATGTTAGATATGCAATAATATATTCATTAGGAAGATTTATTTACCATGTCGGTAGGAGGATCTAGTTGGCCGAAATATACATGTCGATTATGTCGAAAAAGAAATTGAAAAAATCAAACAACATCCAGCAAGCATGAATGCAATATTCAAACAATTCAAATTTCATGAATGTGAGGACGGCTTAGAAGCCATAAAGCATACTAGATGCAACTTTTTAAACTAATATTAAATCACATTAAAAAACATCAACGTGTACCAGTTTTCTTTATGACCTTTTAAAGGTTAAATTTGTGTAAACCAAACGACATCGTTATCTTACTATAAGCACTTCCAATCTTGAAATTTTGGTTCCATTTTCATGTTTGAAGACAATGAAGAAGAGCTTGTGCACTGTATTTTGGATAACACAGGCAGTATCTAGCTTAAGCCTAATAACAAATGAAACTACCTGACCCATTTCTAGGCTTGAACCCCTAGTTTGGTAGATCCCAACCCGCCTTCCCCTAAAAGTTTCGGCTCCAGCTCCCAAAAAGGCTAAGAACAAGACAATCATATATTCAATAACTCACTTTATAAGCTTTTAAAGATCCATCACAATATTCAATACGAGACTAATTTTTTAGGGT
The DNA here is from genome assembly GCA_011799765.1 of Nymphaea thermarum. Taxonomy (NCBI): domain Eukaryota; kingdom Viridiplantae; phylum Streptophyta; class Magnoliopsida; order Nymphaeales; family Nymphaeaceae; genus Nymphaea; species Nymphaea thermarum. The sequence goes on from JAANDH010000046.1 coordinate 463,891, forward strand.
GTTATAATCCACCCCCTTTAAGGCACATGCGTCAACGTGTGTGAGACCTTATGTTTGAGTGTTGAACCAGCTCTGATACTACTGAAACAACCCGACCCATTCCTCTAATAGTTTCGTCTTCAGCTCCCAAAAAGGTTAAGAACCAATACAACCATCTATTGAATAATCCCTTTTATAAGCCCTTGTGTGTTAGTAGTTGACGCTAATTCAAAGCAGGAACTGACCGCCTACACACAACCTGAATGTCCTAACTTCCTTCCTTCAATGGTGATATGTCCGAGTTGGGGGAGCAAAGTTTCCTCAAGTATTTCCAAACCTAAGAACTTTCTTTCATAAGTTAAACTAATCCCATGATTAGTTATTAATTAAGCACCTGCTCTGCTAGTTGGCTATCAATATCCTTCCATTACATCTTTCACTAATATCTCGAAGATTGTGCGGTACACATGCTTCCTGTGTATAAAAGAGCCTGGTTTGGTAAGTTAGCAAGCAACATTATTAGTATTTAATACCAGAATTTCACCTAATAGAACGTGTTATGAACTGTATAGAGTGGATGAGAAGGATGCGTTTGATTAGGTCTATTAATTGACTGCAGGCTGTATAACTCGAATCATTACCAAAGAAGACTTTGTTAACAACCTAATCCCACTGTTCAACACATGCCATTCTCCAAAAGAGAAGCAATTCATAGGCGGCTGATCTGACTTCTTCAAAGGTAAGGGAATGCTTAGTATAAAATATTTCCCACCAAGTGTCAAACTGCGACTATTATAAGCCAAGTTGGTTTACTTTGTAACTCAAATGTCAAAAAAGAAAGGGAACCAAATTCTGAGCTTTCACCAGAAATAATAACAATAATAATTCTCCTGCCAGCAACCCCTCCCCACAAGCAAAGCAGAGAAAAGTAAAGCACTTTTTTTTTTGAAAAAAGAATGAACGCACTTGCATAAATTTTACTCAATCAGGATACTCTTGCGCGCAATGTGGGGACACGCGCTACAGTTTTTCACGGGTGAGCGAGAGGAGCATCCCACCGTTCAAAGTGAGGCCTGAAGGCCCCCCATTCCCCATGCCTTTGAAGTCCTTAGCTGTGTCGGTGTCAGTGATAAAATAGTGTACCCTTCAACTTAGATGTCGTGAGCGCTCACGAGAATCGAACTAGAGACATGTCTTATACATGCCCCTAACCTGACTAGTTCTTCAAAAAGAAAACAAGGGACCAAAATCTTCATAGAAAAGTTTACTTTATTGGAAACATTATACAAATTTTGTATTTTGGGAACACGTGAAACTTTCATAAAGGCATTTATTTTGACAAACGGCAAAGTTTGTATCATAACAGTGGTACATTTTTGCTGTAGTAATCTCTATATTTATGTACATATTCTGAGTCCACGTGAAGGAAGTAGCGTGTCCCCATGGGATCTTTAACTGAAAAACCCTCATCTTCGTCCTCTCTGGCTATGTAGTTTTTAGAGCCAACAAAGTGGATTCCAGATAAACACACTTGCATGGATTTTACTCAATCGGCATACTTAAATCCTCCATCTGCTCCCTTGCTCTTCTTTTAGACAAAATGGGCAGATTCCACTCCTCCAAGCCATGCTCATTTTTGGTGCTTTTCTCTTTTCTGCATGTGAGTCTGGAAACTCTGTATTCAAAGCGGAAGCAAAGAAAAAGTAAGAGATACCAACAAATTTTAGTAGAAAGAAAGTCAGAGAGAGGAAGATAGTGCGATTATCATTATAAAAATGTGAGAGAAATTAGAGGAGAGAGAGTCTTCGGTGTAGGGGACACCCCAACAAATTTTAGAGAGAGAAAGAAGATGCCTCTGTTGTTATGGTTCACATTATTTTAAAAGGGAAACGTAGTGCCAGCTATGCCTAACAAACGCAGGGTGAGGGAGCTCTTCTCCCTCCCTCTCCCTTTTCCTGTTGAAATAAAAGGAGGGAAAGCGAGAGGGCGATGGAGTGACAGAGGGTAGATACCACGTTGACAACGAAGGGTGGGAGGACCAATCTAGAGAGAGGAAGAGGGAAGCAAGCCATCCGTCGTCTTCAAGTACCCTCACACCATTAAATGACCTTCCTTTTGACGACGCCCTGCATCGGTAGTCAGCATCTGTGTGGGTTGGAGCTGTGAATTCCCTGGCGTCTCTCCCTCCTTCCCCACCACCACCAATTTCCTCTCCTTCTCTCTTTCCCTCCATTTTTATCTTCTCCATTCTTCTTTTTTGAACCTTCTTGCTTGAGATACACTCAGTTACACCTGATAACAACAGGCAACTCCTCTCTCTATCTATGGCCCTCCCTCGGGCCGCCTTTGTCCATTTCTCGAGTTGCGCCTTCCTTGTCGTCTCCCTTTTCGCTCACTCCCTCGCATCAAACGAAGCCTTCCCACCATCATCAAATACTGAGAGAAGAAGAGCCCTCTTCGCCCGAGAAAGACTCCCCATCATCCTCGGCCTAATCTTCGGCTCCGTCTTCGTCGCCCTCACCGTCCTCATGGCCGTCTGCTTCATGCGCCTCAGGCGGAAGAAACCAGGGAACGGAAAGGACGCAGGGGACGAAGAGAAGGAGACCACGAAGAATGGGAAGCCGGTGGGTTCCGAGGAGAGCGTCGTTGTCGTCGTCGTTCCTGCGAAATCGGGTTCGGAGGTGAAGAGAATAAGCTGGGCAGAAGTGCGGAGGATCACGGACGGATTCGCGTCGGCGGTGGGAGAGGGAGGGTTCAGCACCGTCTACCGCGCCCGCCTCGGCGGCTCCGGCCTCGGCGCGGCGAAGGTCATCAGAAGCAGCGAGCGGCTCAACAGAGAGTTCCGGCAGGAGCTGGACGTTCTCTCGCAGGTCCGCCACGACAACATTGTCAAGTTATTGGGTTACTGCGACGAAACAGGTTTGCCCCTCACTTTCTCTTTCTGTCTGAACGATAAATCTCTTCATAGAACGGTCCTAGCCGCACTGGTTTTATCTGCCAAACTGCAAACTCTTTTACAAGAAAACATAACAAGGTCGAATTTTATTGATGAAGAGTCTCCATCTTCTCAAGTTCAAAAAAAAAAACGTCTTCAATGGGGAACAACCATACAATTCCAGCTTCCACCTACAAATATGAATACAAGAAATCAAGAGTTTTCCTTTTTTAACTTGAAGAGGAAAACGTGGACGAATACTGGAAAACATTAACCATGAAGACGAAAGCAAAACTAAATCGCTTTTAAGGTGGAAGCCATGGCCGCTCTAGTTTAACTTGCTCCCAAGGCAAAGGTTCCGTAAAGAATCTTACTGATCAGTCGTAATTTATTTACCACGCCCAAAACTCAAATAATTTGGTGCCTGGACATAAATTGCTGTCCTCCTAACCTCAACTTGCGTATTAAAAAGTCGGTCCGTTTTCTGAAAACTCCAAAAATGGCTTAAAAGATCGCTTCAATTCCTGGTCTTCGATAATCCGATGCTGTTTAATCACTGAGAATTTCACTAATTTTACGCCATTGCTTTACCAGAGGAGGGAGTGCTGCTGTTCGAGTTGGCGGCCAACGGAAACTTGCACGAGAGGCTACACGGGAAGAAGGAAGGCGAGGTGCTGACGTGGCAGCAGAGGAAGTCGATCGCCGTCGGAGTGGCGCGGGCGATCGAGCACCTCCACGACGGCTGCGACTGCCCCGTCGTCCACTGCGACATCAAGTCGTCCAACGTTCTACTCGACGAGCGGCTCGCGCCCAAGCTCTGCGACTTCGGCTCCGCCAGGGTCGGTTTCTCCTCCGCCGTGCTGCGGCCGACCGCCTCGCCGGTCATGGGATCGCCCGGCTACGTCGACCCCTACTATCTCCGAACGGGGCTGGCGTCCAAGAAGACCGACATCTACAGCTTCGGCGTGCTCCTCCTCGAGATCGTCACCGGGATCGAGCCCTTCTGCTCCGAGACGGAGCGGCTGCTCACCCGCGTTGTCGCTGACGTCGTCAGGGACCCAGCCAGGGCCCCGGAGATCGTTGACCCGCAGCTCACAGGGAGATTCGACCCGGAGGAGGCCCGCGCGGTCGTGTCGGTGGCCGCCTCGTGCCTGAGGGAGCAACCAGCATTGAGGCCGTCCATGGCGGAAGTCGCGGCACTGCTCGCCGACAAGCCCGCCGCCGCCGTCACCGTCGCCGGGAAACTCTGTGGCCCGTCGGTCAAGGGGGAAGGCATGGAGCGGTGACGCAAGGAGGGAGCGCGTTGCCCTAGGCGCTTTTTCGAAATGACTATAATGTCCTTGTTCAGTGGTCAGTTGACGAGAATGTCCCCGCGGGGTGTACAGTTGGTGGAAGGGTGGGGACGTTTTTTGTCGGTTCGAGGGTAATTTGGGCAGTTTGTGATTATGGGGAAAGGAATTTTCGGTCTGTTGTGAAATGTTGTGCCTTTTCGTCCCGAGGTGGTAGGGGCTCTTCTGAAGTGCGGTTAATTTTTAATTTTTTTTTTTTTGCTCTCGTGAATTTTTTTCATTGGAAACCAATCTTTTAGGCCTAATTCCAGGAACGAGCTTCGTTTCGCTAAATAAGTACTCCTATGGACAAAGAAAGCTGAACTACTTTCCTTCCTTAGCCTGCTGCTGAAAAAATAGTATGAGCTTTTTTTGGTAGCAGAAAAAAAAAATTGGAAAAAGATGGCTGGGCATAGTGACAGAGTTAAGACTTCGTTTGGGCTCTTTTCATCAATGCTTCATCACCAACTGCAGTAATTGTTTTGCTTAAAAGTTATTAAGCTTTTGAGTTGGTTTAAAAAAGGGTTCCATCAAGGTTAATTAATATGAATGAAGCTCATTTGAAAAGGTTCATTTTCTTGTAGCTGGCTGCTTTTTCTCTTCGCACGCTTTGCACGATACGTAAGATTTTGTGCTTTGTTTATATGAATCGGATCTTCATACCCTGTTTATGAAATATTGTCTTCTTTCCTAACAACAAATAGCTCTAAACTTTTGATCCAATTGAAAAATATGATCAAATTCTTAGCCAAACTTATTTATCGAATTGGACCAAATCAAAACATCTCACAATCATTGAGATCCATCTTCACTTTTGGATGATAAGGGATTATTGCTCAATTATTGGATGATTAATTATTGGCAGACCGTTGATCATTAAAATTCTTAATTAAGGGAACCATGATGTATGTTTTTGCTGGGTTTTGACCTTTGGCCACTAGATGAGCTGGGTTGTCGTTCTACAGTGTTCTTCACGTGCTATGACTTGTAAATAGGGTTGTCTACGTATCGGACCCCACTAAAAGTTCCGTGGCCCATACCCGGTTGGTTACCTTTAAGAAGTGTAATTACGGGACCCAGATCCGGATCTTGTCGGATTTTTCCGGAGAAAATCCATATTTGAGGCGAATTGAAGCCTTGTATCTGCTCCTCCTATTAAACTCCATCAAACAAAAGAAATTCCAAATCTTCGATCCGAGCACTTAACCGGATCTACTTTTTCTAATCCAAAATCCGGTTGGCCTCACCTGAGCCCTTCATAGTTTATATTTCATGCTTCATTCCCTGCTTGCAAATTTGCAATGAAGGAATAATTGCTAAAGAAATCTTTTGGTCCTTCTTTCCGTTGTGCTGACGAGATGGGAAAGGGCACATGGTTGCACAGCAAAGTCTAGGCCGGTTTTTAATTTTTTCTTGGGGCTTTTGGTGATGTCATAAATATTAAGTTTATTAAATTTCAATTAATTAAAGTTTTTATGTGGGTGAAGACGTGATGAGAAGGCAACGTCGGATGGAGCGTGCATCGCTAATTGTGATATTTTTTCCTCATCTTTTGTTTCTCTCTTTCCAAAAATTTATTTGTGTTGTACTTTGGCAGCTTCAACTGTCTCTTTCTGATCATGTCATCCGGCTGCCATATATATATATATATATATATATATATATATATATATATATATATATATATATATATATATATATATATATATATATATATATATAGATTGGTTTTCTTTTCCTTTTCATGGCTACTTCTTTTGCTTTTTGATTATACATAAAAGATGGAAAATGGGTTCAATTAGCCTCATTAGATTGATTTTTCCAACTTTTTTTGTTCTTTTTCATAACTACTTCTCTTGCTTTTTGATTAATAAATCCTAAAGAGGCAAGAGATTTGAAAATCCAGTTCTAAAATTAAATTGGTTTTACTTATTTTTCTTTTACTTACTAGTTGAAATCGTTGAAGGAGCGTAGCACAACTGGTTCTGGTCAGTATCTGGTAGGCAATTTATCCCTGTTTGGAGAGGCATGGGCGCGTTTGTTCCTTATAAACAATGCGCAAGTGGAAGTGCATGACTCCCAAGTAGATGAAATTATGATGGGTACCTGTCGTATGAGGTATGCTTGATGAGAAGGAGCTCTCGCTACGGTGCTTCTGTCACTGAAACTGTTGGCATGAAGACAATAATTGCTGCTGTAGTTCTGCCTTACAATCGGAAACGAAGATTTCAATGGGCGAGAGCAATTTTCTGCAAGACCCTCAAGTGAGTGAATTAAAAATTTGACCTAGTCCATGAAAGCTTTCATGATTCGGTGGAATAGCATCTGAACAAGCGCCAAAACCAAACGCAATAAATGAAGATGAGGCAGTGTCGTGTAAATGCCTGCGTAAATGTTCTGTTAAGGGTTCCTTTCACTGTTTGATTCTGTGTGTGCCAAGGAATGGAAAGATTGAAGAGGAGTCCAAAGGGGGATCATTTAATGCTGGTCATGATTCTCTTGGTTCATTGGGTGGTGAAAAATGTGAGGCCAAGTACTTGGTGCTCTGCCAATTCGAGTGAATCTGCCGAGTGAGTCCAACTCTGACAGAAGTCCAGCTGCAGAGACAGTCCTGCACCAAGAAGAAAGATAGATACCAACAAGTAAAAATGGAATTTATGAACTCCCAACATCTCTTCCCCCTCTCTTTTAACTCAACTTGGCACCTATACAATCAATGCAGACCTGTCTTTTACACTCTTCCCGTTACAGCAAAAGTTAGATTGTCAGAATCTCTTTCTCTTCAAGCAAGTGGCCCTGTGACTACTCCTTTTTAGACGCTCATTCTTATCCCATTAGCTTTGTCCAGACACTAAAAAGCCATTTGTTTCACAGACATGTCAAATCTCTCTCTTCTCATCTCCCCATGAAGACATGAACTTGCTTAAAGGGGATATAGCAATTGCTTTTCTTTTTCTCTCTTCCTTTTCCCCCCGAAGTTGGGGATTCTGATTTCCTTCAGAGCTCACGAAAGAAGGGCACCCTTGCCTTGTTGGTCGACCAACAAGGCTTAAGGATGTGAACCCTGAAGGTGAGTTGAACTCTTCTCCCGCATGTGAGAACACTTCTAGTGGTTGCTTATGTATGGACTGCAAATGGATCAGATCTGGCAAGTGGGTTTTGGCTTTTTTAGTTGGATTGAACTCGATTTATTGAACTTTGAATCATAATTTAGGATTAGTGAGACAGAACTGGGATGAGCTAGCCCCACTAGCCTGACCAAGTTTTGGACCTCTTCCTTAACCCAGTAAAAATCAGATTCATACTCAACAACCTACCAATCCCAGATCTCTCTAGTACCTAAAGAGGATTAGACCAAAGAATAACTGGGTCAAGACTTTGAGCTACAGTCTAGCCACTACAATCAGGTCAAAGCAAGAAGTTTCAGGCCAGCTAAACCCTAGTTTTTTGAGTTTGTACGCCACACAAGATGTACAATCTCTTGCCGAAAGGAGAGTGGAGATTCGATTTGACGCCGAAACTTATGGATTTGGACTTTCATGTACTAGCATTTACGACGCACCTAAAAGTTTCCCAACACCTTTATTTGCATCTAAAGCTTTCCGCTTCTGTTAAATATCTGATAACCATGCAAAAGGCAACAAAACCTTATATCCACAAGTTGATCTCAGGGAGATTTCAACAAACTCAATATCCTAAAGTAAACTTCCCATTGAGTTTCCCTGATTGAATATGGGGTAAAAGAAAAAAAAAACTCGTTAATCGAAAAATGAACTTAAAGTTTTCCATCTGAGTCCTTTCTATAATTTCTCTTTTGATGTTCGATGAAAATAATGGCTGCTTATTTTACATTAAGGTGCCAAACATCTGAAAGTCCAAGATATGCACCAGCGTCCACAAACATTCTTTGTGTTAACCGAAAAACTAGCATAGTCTGTGATGTTCGCAACTTGCATTTTCAGGAGAAATGAATCGAGGAACTGCATATAATAAACCTACGACTGTTTCGTTATAGTTAGATAATAACAGCGAACGACTTATTAGACCAAATTCCAGCACACCTCGTAAAGAATTAAAAGCTACTCCTCTGGATTGCTATCTTATAAAGAGAATATATATGATACAGATAGTACTCAACCAATCATTGCAAAAATGATACATCAAAGGAAGAGGAGAAAAAAGAAAAGTAGTCTCATTCGCCGGATGAGGATAATCCTTGTAGCAAAAATGCCCCTTGACAATAAAGAACTCTGGAACCGAATAATTGTGCCGATACCCGAAAGCTGAGGACAAATTTAGGATAGAAGTTGTTCTCCCTTGGATAATTTTAATGCAAAGATACGGCCATATGCATTATATAGTTTACCAACTCCATGCATAACGATCATCAAGTTGATGCCATCATGCCCTTGTTTATGAAACCCAATTCTCTGATGCTCTTCCAGCGGCTTCTAGGATCAAGGATGGATGATAAAGCATATTCTGGTTTCCTGAAATCCAGCCTAACTGATCCAGCAGCTTCTTGACGTATACACCAACTACGTAGGATACCGCCGAAACAGCTACTCCAAGAGCGGCATAGTATATGAGTTTCTTGATATAAGACCTGTCAGTGACCCGTGCCTTTCCTAAAGCAAGAATAAGGATGCAAAATAGAGAAGCAATGGCAACTGCTATAAGCTTGTAGTCTTTGTTGTCAGTTTCTCTGAAAGAGAAACCATACGTGACAGGTGCCACCAAACCAAAAATCATGTACGACACTATCACAATAATCGTGTTTCTCCAGAAATTCTGTGGCTGTCCTATTGTCTCAGTATATCGAACAGTATCATTCTTCAATTCTAAGATCTGCAACCAAAAATGACAAGAACCACGTAAAAACGTAGCGGTTGGAAAATACAAATTTGGCTCTTCTTTTGTATTTACTACACATCTATTTACTTTAGTTGTTAGCTGTCATGAGTTCTGTTACACCTGTAAAACAACATACATTAGCATGCCAAATTGGGGGAAAGGTAACAAGAAGTAACTCCTCTATACCCTTAATCTTAGTCATACTGACACACTATTTTCATCTGCCAATGTGCATCAACTTTTGTCATCATTAATACCTATTTGTCTTACCATAAGATGTTCATTATAACAAATAAACATCATAGGTTGCAATGACATGTAGCGTGGTGGAAAACTGCAGAATATGAAAAAAACATGTTCATGGTTGACGTTGAGAAAGAAAGATGGAATATGTTCAGCAATATGAGACTCACTTTCTCCAGCAAAGCATCCGTAGCAAAAGAGAGCCTTTTCAGAAGAAAGAGAGCCAACCCAACTAATTCTCAAGGTGTGTCATTTACAAACAGAAGAACTGAACCAAGGAGGGCTTGGAATAAGGCACGACAGAAATTCTTACTATGAGCATAAGTCCACTTTTTGCCGATCATGGTCAAGGAAATAGAGTAAAGATTTAGTCTTAGACGAGTCTTCTCCCTAACCCTTCTTCTATTAGCTTGGAATTGAAAAGCCTATGCTGCTTAGCAGATTGCCGTTTACCTGCTGACTATATGATGTATATTTATCATATTATGCCATTGATATAGTTTTCATTTGAAGATTGACATTGTTGCAATAATGTATATATGTGAGCAAACACGTAAAGTACCGTAGTAGATCTGTTGCATTACAATAAAGAGGCAGATCCCTGACTCCCAAAGAAAGGAAAGTTACAGGTTTTAGCTTATCCATCGACTAGTACAAGGATTTTTAGGAACAAGAACTTGTAGGTTAGGACATTTGGCATTTCTGTAGAGGTAAAATTTGCTTCTTGATCAACTAAAACTAACAAGAAAACGTTGTTCTAGAGACTTGCAGTGATGATGCAAGACATGACAAAAAAAAAAACTTCAGTTACAATAAGCGCAAAAGAAATGTGCCTCGTGTGCAGGCAGACACTGCTTTTATTTCGACTGTGGCACTATAATTAATCATCACATTAGAGACTGATGTTGATGTTGCAACAGTAAAACTTTGGATTCTCATATTTGAATCAAATAAAACTTCAGGATGAGAATGAGATATACTCACATTATGAGCAATGATAAATAATCCACCAATCAAATTTGCCAACCCCAAGGCTACAATACTCACTGCAGTTCCATAGATTGATGAACTTACATTAGAGAAAGGCAAAATCTTAATAAGAAAGAGCGAAAAAAAGTGAAAGTATGGTCACGTGACGAAAATCATTCGTGCAATAAAATGACAGTTGAAATGAAAGAAAGTTAACCTTATCGTATAAAATTGCCAATTTTAATGAATATCATTGCAATTTTTGAACTGTCTATGATGCAAATTCCTGCACTTTGGTATGTATAAGATGAAATGCAAGAAGAATTTGTGCATTACTTGGAAGGACATACCAGCCAGGAAGACAAGTGATAAAGAACAGATTCATATTTTTGACAAATTGAGTAGGAACATGATTCTACTCCATGAACGTAAGTTAAGATTTCAAAATAAAAATGATCTCCATTTGTAGCATGGAAGTATTAATGAACAGAAAATAATGGGAGAATCCACAACTTTGGTACGTGATGAGAGAAAAGCTTGAGAGATGGCTGGCCTCTTTTTTCTGTTCCTTTTTTTAATCATTCTGTTACAGAATCAGCATTCTGCAATAATAATTATCATTTGTTAAGCTCGAGTTTCATCTATCCTTTCATTATTATCAGCATATTTCTTGCCATAACTTATGCTACGCATTTAGTCAAAGAAAATTAAATTTCAATATTGGACAGAAAGATAGAGTCAGGAAAATGTTGGCTTTATGCCAATCAGGAGAAAGATACATATTTTTCATGGTTTACCTATTTGCTGCAGCAATGTCACACTAAATGCTCCTGAACACCCATTACTGCTATATGCATACACTTGCATAAGTAACATGTGACCAATAAACTTCAATAGTATATAAAGACAAGAATGTCAAAACATCTAAACTTGGCAAGGTGCATAGATGCACACAGAAAATCAGCCAACAGTCCTACCAAAGAAGTGAGAGTTACTTACATGTACTAGCATCACCTCCAGCTGCTGAGGATGTCACCCCAAGACTAGTAATTGATTCAGTTAAGCCACCATAAACAATGGCTTTTAGTATGTCCCATCCATCTGTAACAAATGTTCTCTCGGATGTGAGGTTCGTTTCAGCTATATCACCCACTTCTGAGCTAACCTCAACTCTAGTCTCATGAGTTATAATGGGCACTGTAGACACCCTTTCATCCGACATTACAGGTAAAGCTTTTGTTGCTAAGGAAATCAAAAGACCATCTTTATTTTCAGGGACCTCGATATAAGTTTTTGATGTGGTAGCACTATTTTCCTGCATGACTTTTCCAGAATCACCAACTTCTTCAAACCTCTCAGTAGTTTTGGCAACTGCAACTCCTACATCAATATTAACAGAATTATGAAATTATTAGTCTGACAGAGAAGGGCCACAAGAACTTCATGTCATCAACCAACAGTAACAGCTACTTGCAACAAAATTTGTTTCTCATTTAAAATTGAGGAATAAAAACACTGTGAAACACATGCAGGTGCACAATCTCAAAGCTTTCATACTTGCAAGTGCATAAATTTTCAAAATTTGCTTTTTCCAATATAACATTCATGTGAATATACAAGGACCAGGTAGACACTAATAATCGATCAAATATTAAATAAAGATCAAAGAAGTTCCACGACATGTAAATCAATTATAGGATACAATGAGAAGTCCCCCAATAGAAAATTGCTACGAGTTAAAGGATACAACGAATGGATGACAATATTCAGGTTTTATATATAATCATAGGTCACACTTTTAGTGACCTAATGCAAAATATCGAGACACAAGCTATTCAATACCAAATAGCTACAGCATATCTACTTGAAGAAACCAACCATTCATTGTCAAGGGCATGAGAACAGAATTTGCAACAGTATCCAGTTTCGAATGAACTTAAACTAAATCACCTTTTGTTAGTGTTATTTATTTTTTTGCTCATATATGGATGGAAGAAAGCACATACACAAAAGCAAACAAATAATAATACTGCATCCAATTAATATGTACTAAAAAAATTAGCAAAACCTTGAATTTCTGTAATTTCTTTGGCAGAAGAATGAGTGATTTACCATGCACACCAGAAGGATTGTTTGCTGAGTACTTAGTGATGTCTGTCCCATCATTTTCTAAAATGCTGTTACTTTCTGCTGCCCCAACATTTCTATCTGGGGCCACACCTACATGCTGAGGATGCTGAAGACGAGATACTTCTGATTTTTCAAGTACCATTACCATAACTTTTTTTTGGTTCTCATGTACTGTACCACCTTCAGGACCATGTGAATCAGACAGAGTTGCAACATTCTGTGTAGCCACAAGAATTTTCTCAGACTGTTGAACCAAAAGCATGTCTGATTCATCAAATATCATGATGTCTTTTTGGTTTTCCTGTTTTATCTGGTCTGTGGGAATCTGTGAATCTATTGAACCAACAATTTTCTCTGCAAAAAAAAGCACATAAAATTTGCCAACATCTGATAAGTGATCCAATAAATATCAGTTCTCTCACATATCAGTGTACCTATCAACAGTGAAGCCAGAAAGTTTCCTTAGGATGGGAACAAAAAATATCAGAAACTAATGCTATAAGCTAACAAATACAAAGATATGAAAGAAGAGTTTTTTTTTTTTTTCCTGTTCGTATCCATGTCTTCTCACACACAAATACACGCTCACATACATAACACACACACATATAAATAGTGGCAGAAGAATGAGTGATGCTTAACATGCGCATGAGAAGGATTATTTGCTGAGTACTTACTGAGATCTTCTCCATAATTTTCTAAAATGTTGCCACTATTTTCTGGCCCAACATTTGTCTCCGAGGCCACACCTATATGCTGAGGATGCTGTAGATGAACTAGCTCTGGTTTTTCATGTACTGAAATTTCTTGCTGGTTCTCATGTCCCGTACCATCTTCAGGAACATGTAAATCAGATACAGTTCCAACTTTCCCCTCAGACGCAACAATATGCTGAGCCTGTTGCATGGCAAGTATGCCTGATTCATCAAATGCCATGATTTCTTTTCGCTTATTTTGCTTTGTATGATCTGGGGGATCTTGTGAATCTATTGAACCAACCCTTACCTCTGCAAAAAATGCATATCAAAATTGTCAACAATACCTTAAGTACTTTGCTGCTCCTTTGAAACACATGACATACATATCAGGCTTATCAGCATATCGCACACACACACACACACACACACACACACACACACACACACACATATATATATGTAGAGAGAGAGAGATTATTATATTTTAAATTTATGCTTATCAATGTTTTACAATATTTTCTTGAAACAACCTGAAAATATCATGGGATTACCTTTGTCAAGTTTTTCTTGGAATAGTCTTTTTAAAAAAAAGCTTGTTCTTTTCAATGGAGAAAATTGATAATATAAATTATTTAATAATATTGAGAAGCAAATTTTCTTAATAATATTGAGAAGCAAATTTTCTAAAGTTTTATTTTAAATCAAACAAATATGAAATGTTGGGTTTTAAAGTTTTTTAAGTACTCTTAACAATAAGCTAATACTTACTCTTAACAATATGCAAATATTAGTTTAAGGAGAACAACTAAAAAGAAAAAGAGGTAAAAAAAGGCACTACCTTAAATTTCTCCCATTCAGCGTTAGAAATTTAAGGTTTTTTTTGTTTCCATTGACATTTGTCAACACCCATTAAAAATAGTGTAGTTGTTGGTGTCATTCCACACATATATGAACATGCATGCGGTCACATAAAGACATAGGTATATAATATATACATAGAATACATGTGTATATGGTAGAGAGAGATATAGGCATAAATGGTTTATCTATGTGGAATAGGGCACCATGTCAATTTTACATCATTTTTTTTAGTCCCCTATCTTCCTTTTTAAACTGACAGTGCAGATGTACTAGTATAGTTGTAGTGGGAACTGGGTCCTACATTACCTTATTCTGGTACACATAAATACTTAAAATAGTTCGTTTAAGGTTTTAAAATGAGTTTGACCTGCACACAGGGAACTTGTGGAATTCAGGGCCAATGATACTTCATCTTCTACTTCTTCTTCTTTCACTTCAAGAAACAAGAAACTCTAATACACTGGTATTATGTGTTAGATAACATTTTGCACTGCAAAAAAGCGGCCCAGGATGAAGAAAAAATAATATAAAAGATATACAAAGGAAATTACAGGAATACAGGATCGAGAAGAAACTACAGTTTTAGGTGAAACGTGAGCCAAAAAAGAGTAAACCTAAAATTAGGCCTGCTTCAAAAAAGGAAAGGATAAAAGCAATGGAAATAAAATCCAGAGCCAGCGGAAACTGAACCAAACTAGAAAAGAAATTCACAGATGAAGATGATGTGAAGGAAATCTTCACTAGGAAGAAGAAAAGAGAAGGAAATATGCCTAATGAAAAAGTGAGACCCCAAGCATCTCAAGATAAAAATGCAGGATATAGAATTCTCATCTATACCATTGCCAAAGGTGTTACCTGTCCTAGATCCTCTGATATTACATGAGAAGAAAGATTTATGATTGTGTCAATCTTTGGATCCATGGAATTGAAAAGCCAAACTTGTCCAGTTAACATGAATTCCTGGGAAGGATTGCCAAGTTCTGGCAAAAAAGAATACTTGAATTATTACTGGATTAAGAGTTGAACTCTACCTGGAACGTTGGCATTAGCTTCTCCTTTTCTCCATTCTAAAAGGAAAGCTAGACAGTTTGTATTCTTGTTGTCCTCTGCTTGAACGGTATCTTCCTTTGGTGTCATAACAGTATTTTCCTTTTGCAAATCTTTTGAAGTGATAGTATCACCATCTCTGCTTCGGAACATTTTAGATAATAACTCATAACCAGTTGCTGCAAGTAAAAAAAATGTAAAACCATTAATATAGGTCAGGATTTATTGAATCATTCACGTAACAAAGTGCAACTTTAGTTGCAGATAACAAGTCAATAGAACTAATTTTTACACTATGGGACGTGATAGATTTATAAGAACTATTTCATGCAGCAGGACATGATTCAAACTACAAACATATTAAAGCACTGAAATTGCAGGGTTTGATAGACATTGAATAGCTAAGACTGCAAGATTTAACATGAACGCATCAAACTTCCTAAGGACCTAGGCTTGAATTTGATTCAGGTGAACAAATACATGGAGCATAATCTAAAGAGTAGTAAGACAAAATAATGGTAAGTTGGTAACACTAGTTTTACAGTCACAGAGACATTGAGAAAAAAATTTAGGACCCATTTAGAAACCAAACATAAAAATTTTGAGATTTAAATGCTTCATCTGAGTATCTTCCTTGTGAAAATAAGGGAAAAGTATAATAGCGACCCTCTTCGTTTCTTCCATACTTAAGCTGCCATTCTCTTCATATGGTACAGATATAACAGTTAGGTTATTCTTGGAGCCCTGAAAATGTAGTACATATGAAGTCACTATTTCATTATTGCTGTGTCTCTAGTGTCATTGTGTCCCTTAATTCATACAATTATATAGCCCTCAGGTCATAGACTTTGGAATCATACTGAATGTCAATCTCAACTTGTAGCGTAAATGCCAAGTAATATCAAACAAGATTCAGATGGAATGACATCCTGGAACATTAAAACATAGCAGAAAAAAGTCAAAAACACACTGGTTTTCAAATACGGAGGATGTTGCCTGTTTGGCATTAGATAACTAACCAACATCAATTGGCTTGGTCCATGCAGATATTCTTTTCTTGATAAGAGAAAAGTATGGGCGATAAATCCCTTCACACAGCTTTTAAGCGTTAGTACTGCTCGAGTGTACCAAAGACAAAGAGATTCCAGTACCATAATATTTTCCCAAATAAGAGAGAAGTAAAATTGCAACATGAGCAATGAATTGCTTTACACAGCTTGTGAGTGTGAGTACTGCTCAAAGGAGTCTAACAAAAACATACCAGTACGAACAAATATGCATAAACATTGCAAGCATCCAAATACTTCTGGTTCTGCATCAGTGCTTTGTTCAGCAAGATTATCATTAACAGCACCAGATAGATCAGCAACTTTTTCTCGCTTTGCATCAAGTGAATTCACCCGAACTATGCGTTTCCTTTTACGTAAGATAACCCTCTCCGTAATGCATGAGTTGCAATTAGGGCAATATAGGTCATGTGTAGTCTGTTCTCTTAACACTGCATCAAGATTGACTTCTGCTCTTTCAGAATCCTCTTTTACCGAATCCTTGATTGGCATTGATTCAACTATTTCTTCAACCGTTCTTCTGTCTGTTTTCTGTCCCCTGTGGGGTGTGAAGGCTCCTACGGTTCTGTCAGAAGATTTATCTCCTGCAGCAACTTGATCAGATACTTTATATTATTGCCACTGACACATTATAAACACATTTCAAGGGAAAAATGTATACAGCTGCATGTGCTTCACACTCTTAAAAAGAAAGATATTTAATGATACAAGACTGATATTGGACGACAAAGAGCAGAAAAGAACTTAGATAATACACAGCCATGGTCTACTTATATGGGTAGTAGGAAAAGTATATAACACTAATTAATACAGCAATTGTTTAGGTGATTCAATTTGCATACCACCACAAACATGCAGAGATTTCCAAATTAACCACAAGTGGGTCCATTTTGTAGACACTGACCTCCTTTTATTTGTAAATCGGAAAATAGTTTCTTCTTAGATAATGTTTGCTCAATCATCTCTCCATGGCTATGCTCGCTATGAATCGGAATATGATCTACCCATGGATGGATCTCAACACTATCTACTTCCAGGATGCCCATCTGGAGTGTCCACACACAGTGGCGACACTTCCACATGCCTTCAAAGACAAAAAATTCAGAAGTAACTGGGTGATCACCATCTCTGAAATGTTTCATTTATGGTTTAAGTTCCATGAAGAGAACAAAGAAAAGAAGATATAAGGTATATTCACATGTGTCATTGACAAAAAGGTGTAGACTAGGCTGTCAAGAATGAATAATATGCTACGCACCTTTTTCCAGAGAAAATAGTGTGAAGAGCACGGAAGCCAGAAAAAGAAGTTGAGATAGTGGACTTAATGTAGCAGTAAGGGATTAACCAAAAAATAATTTATCGTAACTAAACAACAAAATGTAACCAAAGTTGAATCCATATCCTGCAGTGGCACTCCATACATAACTGATTGACTCATTGTTCTACAGGTAGTGTAGATTAGAGAATCACCACATGTATTATAAAAATCATGCTGAGACAGTTCACCAGCAAAAAGTTCTTGGATACTGAAAAATCCACAATGACAAGGCCAAAAGGGATAAACGAGAAACTAATCGCAGGAGACTTATATGCTCTAAGTTTCATTTAAAGTTAGAAATACAAGGGAAATATGAAACAACATCCTAGAGTAAAAAAATATGTGTTTCTATATCAATTTTATAGTTTAACTACAAATGGCTCGTAGTCTGTTCCAGGTTCTACATATACCAGAAAATATCAATGAACTAATTCTTGCTTATTTATGCCCATCCCATTTCAGACAATCAGGGATATTGTTATTGCGTGGTGTCAAGTTACTTGTTCCACGTTCCATCAGAAAACTATATATTCTGATGGTATCGTTAATTTTCCATAATAAATTGTGAATGAAAAGGTACATGAAGAAAAGAACCAAAAAGCAGAGGTTCTTTTACTGCGCATCAAGTGAAAGAATTTGTTTATGCCGTGAATGAGAAGGTTTTTGCAATAAGTAGTAATAAAATCAAACAGTTTTCATTTCGTATAATCAGGTGCATAATACCCCCACAAACAGGCCGCTTTGAGAAGCCGTACAGCACTAGACATTTTTACCACCACATTAGATATTTTATTTTTAGTTGTTTTGTAGAGGCGAACCGATGATTCCCTGTTGCAGTTTTAACGTCTGAATAGGCTTCCGTGAATTGAGCAAGAGGCTCTTTCCTTATATGGTTTTGACAACCATGGGCAAGTGATCATGGAGAAGCACGTAACGCTAAAGACGTATGATTCACCTTTAGACACATTCCCACTTCCAGAAAATAGAAGTGATGCGACTTTCTTTTCCTGAACTTCTTTATTCATTTTAGGAAGCCATAATTCCAGGGTTTTTAAGGAGCCACAAGATTTGTATTCCATTCACCCAACATAACATATATACATGTGTGTGTGTGTACATGAAAGGCTGAACAGAGGAAAAAGTGGTTAATCAGAAGTTACAGAATAAAAGATCGTGTCAATTGCCAAAATTGAACTTGATTGACTAGTTAGCCACTAGTTGCCTTTTCAAGGCTAATCCTACTAGTGACGTGGGACTAGTCGGCTGATCAGTAACTCAGCCATCTAGATTTTGAGTTTCAATGGTTCAATCAGATCCAAAGAAAAGACCTGCTGAACGACCATTTTTTGCATCCACAGATTCCACACCTGTTTCCCGAACAAACCCAAAGCAGAAGCTACATTGAACTGCAGAAGAGAATTCAGGTAATTCAGGAAGGCCTACAAATCTAGTCAAGCAAAAGGAGTTCAAGATATCCTACAAAACTAATGGAAGCACAAGGATGCATTCGCGGCCTTGGTAATGACATCCCACCGAGGCGACCCTATGAATTTCATAAAGTTAGACACCCTTAAACAGTGCAGATAGAGCAGCTTTAGAAAAGGCAGTAACAAACAGAGACAATAATGCCACACTTCTCCTCCGAAAGAAAATCCGTACCGTAAGGACGGCAGAATTCCAACCGCCACGAGAAGCAGGGGCCATTTTCACCAACAATAAAGTTAAACGGTTCCCACAAAGAAGAGACGCACAAACATAAAAAGGATCTCAATCAAATTATAGCTCGATCAAGTGGACCATATGACAAATTGCAATTAGATGCCGTTTCCCACTACAAAGTGCCATTTTCAGAACACCAATGTCATTCTTGACAGTGAACAGATACTGACAACGTAAAAACTTTCACAAAAGTGCTGAAAGACCATGGTAGGCCAGTAGCTACTTACGTTCTTCATCGTCAAAGTAAACCATGGCCTTCGCCACATCGTCGCCTCCTTCATGCTTCTCAATCTCTGGTTGAACAACGGGGACGACGTCATTCCTTTCGCCATTAAGTGTTCCGTCCTTACTTTTATGCTTCCGTATCAGAGGCGCCGTCTCCTCCACCTCCGTCTCTTCCTCTTCTTCCTCGACTCCGCGTGCGTAGACTTGAGGTTCCACTTCCATTACTGGAGATACTTCGGAGAAGAGCCTCAACTGCTGAAGGGGAGAACCAAGAATGTGAATACAAGGCAGGGGCTCTCTCCGTCAGTATCCTCTTATGCCTGTGGAGGCCGTCATCATATAATGATGCTCGAGAGAAGGAAATTTAATGTAAGCCAATCACGGATTTTGAGGTATGTTTCTTCTCCGCCCGTCAAGTGCTTGGAGTCATTACAGGTAGGTACAGGCGGATCCCACCAAACGATCTCTCATGCTTAGCATGGGTCCTGATGACCATACATGGTCTATGGTTCCAACAAGAGTTGATTATGGGCTCCACTGGAGGCGGCGTGGCATGGTTGACCTCATCGATCTGAACTTGAAAGAGAAATAGATTACTGAACTCCATTGACAACCAAGAAGCAGCATGTTTCCGTCCTATCTTGAATACTAAAAGGCAGATTAATGGCTTTTCTCCTTGAAGGTTAGCAAATAAATTTGGGGTGTTTCTATAGATGAGAGAGAGAGAGAGGGAGGCGCTTGCATTTATAAACCTATTGATGAGAGTAAATAAGCCAATAAATAAATAAGAAAATTTGAGTGGCAATTACAGAATGTTCAAAGGGCGCCCTATAAACTTGCGACCAGACAGATCTGAGGCCTCAACGAGCAACTTCAATCTCATCTCATCCTATTCATGGCAATTTATTATTTCACTTCATTTTCCATATGAGTTGCAGAAGCCCATCTCCCAATATGTCAGATCCTCCAACTAGTGTTCACTTATTAAATGTCGAACATGGGCATCTTTTGTTCTTTAATTTTTAAACTGAAGTCATTGATTATTAGTTTTTTGGTGACATCTTGTATATCGCCATTTCCCTTGTTCTTTCTTCTCCAATTTTATGACAACATAAGAATTTTCTCTGTTCTTATCGGACTTTTACATTCTTCTTTCCGTTTGCACGACTTGGGGAACCTCATATTTTCAGTACCGAGACGAGGGAAAAAGAATTAATGAGCCAGTTCACCACTTAGACTACAAATTTGAACAAGAAGGAAACCGTTGCTTCAAATGGCCGCCAGTTTCGAATTGGCAAGACAGCAATTGATGCAGATACTGATAAGATCGAGAAAATAAAAAATTCGCCAGTCAAGCGGAAATACGGCATCCAAATTATGCGTGAATGCATTGATTGATCAGTAATGGATGCGTATAATTGCGCGATCAGGCGGGTGGATGGTTCGGCCACTATTTTTCTGCAAACAACGTGGGTATCCTGCTCTTTTTTATACACAGAACAAAGCAAAGACGTGAACACCGCCTGAACTAAGCACGCTATCAGACGTTAGTCGACAGCCAAAATGCAAGAGAACTTCAAAAGAATATAAATCCCCTGGTAACAAGGAATTTGTAAAAATGTGGAAATGCCAGAAAACTTCCAAAAGAAAATGAGTTCCTTGATAGCACGAAATCTGTAGAGAACAAATTAAGAAATGAATTGTGTGACTGTGCAGAGACAAGTCTGACCTGAGAGTGAAATATCGAAGATAGAGAACAGCACATTGCTTCGCTGTGGCAATCGATTTCTAGCTTTTCAGACGAGACTCCATTCATTGCACATGGCTTCTCTTCATAAATGATGAAGACAGGGAGATACAAAGAGAGTGCGCCCTTTACCTGACCTGAAACAACAAGTAGCTGACTTTGTTTTTTTCTGGTTTTGTGTCTTAATTTTTCGGGTCTAACCATTCGAGCGACCTGGTTCAAATTAGAACACCCCACCAAGAATACGGCCACTCTATCTCAACGCTGCGGAGCCACAAGCTTAAATTGAAACTTTTAGAGGCTTCAATTTGTGAAGGATAACAGAGGTATGCAAGAACTTGGAAATTTCTTTCAATTATAGTCGGAATTATGTAGAAGGAAGGTGGAAAGACGAAAGAAATTCAACCCATTCCTAAGCTATTCAACGTCAATCAAAATAAAAAAACTGTAACAAGTAACGCTTCATACTTCAGATCCATGGATTAGACATGTGAATTTGATTGACATGTTTTGCCCATAAGAGAAAGGCTCCGCATTAAACATTTATGATCTCAACTCCAATCCAGGATCTGCACTTGAAATCCTTGTCCCGAGGGAGGTGGGAAAACCCATTTCCAACGTCAAGCAACCCAAAGGAGTTGGTGTAGAGGAGCAGGCTGTGTGTGCAACATGGGCCGCCTGAGTTTTCCTTCAAACTTGGTTAAGAAAAGAATATATATATATATATAGAGGATGGAGCTGAGGGAATTGTGCGTCCTGTTCCTCCATCTCAAAATTTTCTCATCCTGTTATTTTGATGTTTATTGCATTTACTGGTGAATCTTAATCCAGATATGTTGCTCAATGCATAGAAGAAGCATGAAGATTTGATGCTTATCTTGGAAAGTTAAGATCATCAACCATAAAATGCTTATAAAACCCAGTGCGCATATAGGGTCTTCACGAACTTTCAAAAAATACATTTGAAAAATCTTTACATGAATCTGTGAAGGGCTTGTGTGACCGTTCCAAGGCTCCCATTTTCACACAAACACGTGATTGCACGAAGGATGGGCGTATGGAGTGGTGGACCGGATCCAAATGGGCCGGATCTCCAAGGAGGCATTTGACTGTACCGAACCCAATCGGGTCCCAGTAATGTGCCAGTTGACATTAAATGCCACATGGATTGAGCACGTTGCTCGGTAGAGTTATTATCAAAAAATGGCAATGACATCATGACATATATACCCCAAGCAGAAACCGAAAATTACTCTACTGATCACCGGCGGTTAAAGAGGTCAACTGATTACTATATATATATATATATCAAATGATGACTCTGGCTATTCAATTATGAAGGTCTTCTCTTCCTTGTTCTTCTCTTGCTTGTTTTTCTTTCAATCATCTATCACTTTTATCACAATCAAGGAGACAACTCTTACCAAAGTCACCATTCACTCATTCTCTTGCTTCATAAATAAATTGGTAGTTATGTGGCCTTTAGTTGCAGGACCATAAATAATCATGGCCGTTGATCTTTTCAAGACAAACAAAATCAAGAAAAAAAGTTGTTAATTAATATTACATGACTAAAATATTTTAAACTTTTTTTTTTCTCCTTGATTTTATCTTAAATTTATATAAATCAATGAACAAGATGATTCCTTATGGTTGTATTTCATAGTCTCAGATGTTAGCATAAAAAGATACGTTTTGGAAGATCCCTAGTTTAAACAAACTGAAGATCTCAATAGCATGAATTTAAAATCCATGAAACATCTTAACGTCGGATGGGGAGAGGTCTGACCAACCTTAAATTCGTGGACATGAGATCCTAAGGTCTTATATCATTGCAGATTTGAGATCCACAGTAAAACAAACACAGCCATATAAGTCACACATGTAAGGGTCATATAGAAACACTTTAGGTGGCCACTCATTTCAATTGACAATTGAAGTTGTTGGGTAACATAATTTGGATGGTTTTTGAATGTTGAAGAGAAAAGTAATACAAAAGAAAATGTGAAAGGTATCAAGAACCAACTCCAATACATGAGTATCAACTATGTACTTCAACTACTAACATTTTTGTTACTTTCTAGAGGCTCACACATGGTTCATCCAATTCATAAGCAAAAAAATTCCCGAGGGACTTGGCACTAGGGATGGGTGAGAGTTGGTAGTCACCGTTTTAAATTTCTGGGGCATCAGCGCTTCATGTATGCAAAGGCAGAGGCATCAATATACAAGTTGAAGCATAGCGAAAACATCACCCAAAAACACCAAAAGTAGGTGGAAAGGTGGAGGGTTTGACCTTTTTATTGGACATTATGAGAAATACTCGTCATGTGCACCCAACAATCCATGAGCAGGAAAAAAAGACTCTTAAGGTGAAAACCCTAGATAAAGGCCCTTCTCAGCCACCTTTTTTCTTTAAGCCTTTTTATAATGTTGCGCTTAAAAAGCATGTAAGTTTGGAGGCTCTAGGTGGAAAACCCTAGATCAAGCCCCAACTCAATCACTCTGGTTCCTAGCAATGTAGAGCTAGAAATTTGTGGCTAAGGGGCACGGACATTAGAAATCTTAAATTTGAGGAGCATCAATATACAATAAACTAGCTAAATTGCATGGAGGAACCAATATGCAAAGAAAATCAATTATGGTGGTCTGTGTGAGCAGCTGACCGCACAAGCCCACACCTAGCTCAGCTCTTATCTTTTTGATAGTTACCCTCGTAGAGCATATAAGTTGGGGGTTTGCAGTGGATTTTCCTCCAAGTGACTAAATGGTTGAATCAATCCTCGCTGGGTTCCTCGTCATTGAATAAATATGTAGCATGAGCACATTAGACAACATAAACAAGCTTTAACTAGAGGTGGAGCCAGAAATTTCCGGCTAAATGGTACTAGGTATAACATTTTAAAATTTTTAAGCACCAATATATAAAATTTCCGGCTAAATGGTACTCCAGACCTCGCGGCGTGGCAAACTCTTGCCAGTAACCCGCAAGCCTTCGCCTCGTTCAA
Organism: Nymphaea thermarum; assembly: GCA_011799765.1. Taxonomy (NCBI): domain Eukaryota; kingdom Viridiplantae; phylum Streptophyta; class Magnoliopsida; order Nymphaeales; family Nymphaeaceae; genus Nymphaea; species Nymphaea thermarum. The sequence goes on from JAANDH010000046.1 coordinate 488,019, forward strand.
GTGGGCACAAATCACTTAAACGCTTTCTCGAAAACAAAGAAGACAATTTGCACAAAGAGTGTGGAAAGACAGAGAGGAGAGGGGAAGAGGTGATACAAGGGAAAGATGAGAGAAAACGGGGTAGGATGGAGAGGGTGATAGAGCTGCGAGAGGAGAGGAACGAGAGACTGAGAGAAGAGAGGGGAAGAGGCGAAGGAGGGGAAAGAGGAGAAATATCCATGGTAAAAAGTCTGAGCTCTCACCGCAGACTTTTTACCGAGTGAAAAATACAGCGATAGTATGAGTTTTGGAGGGTGAATTCCTCCACATTTATGCACTCAACAGCAATAGGGTGAAATTTAATGCGGCCGTACATTTTTTACCTGCTCCACGACTTTTCCCCCGGCAATCAAACAAGCCCTAAATGGAGATGTAATATTCAAATTTGGATTCAGATTTAGTTTCAGAAGTATCAATCTGAAAATGGTACCACCTTAAATGTGATATGCTTAACGTGTGTTTGTTTCACCCAACATTTCAGATCTGAAGATTTAATGATCCATATTTCTACTTCTCCCTCACTGACCTTAAATCTCACTTTTTTATATGTAACATGAAATTGAGGTCCACACTACTAAAATTTTTAGTCTAATTAAATTGAAGATCATATAATATACACCTTTTATTGAAACCTTGAGGCTATCAAACACCACCTTACTTAGTAACTTTCGTTATATATATCTGTATATATCCAATGCAACTATCAATCTCAACTTCGTTACCAAATACATGTTACTCATATGGATGTATCGAATCCACCATCGAAGCCTGTCCTTGGATTGGAATCATGAGTTATGACAATCAGATAATTCAAGTACGTGGTCTGACTTCTCAAATTTCATTATGAATTTTATTCTGGATGCTTATTATCAGAGTTATGAACGATTCGTGCTTTTTTTTTTCTAAGATTTGGCAGCAACTGAAAACAAAGGCAAGTGTGAACCTTCTCCTCTTGATCTCAATCTGATTTCTTAATCTTAAGCTGAAAAGTACTTTGATGAGCCTTCTTAATTTTTGACTTACGATAAACGTTTGAAATCTATTGGTTTGTAAAAATTTTAGTGATGCAAAGTGGGACACCATGAAATATATCAAGGACTGACCAGAAAACAATAAATTAATTTTGCATTAATGTTGTTGATAATGAAAACCTGCAAATTGAACCGTCGTGCATGATTAACAAAAATGCATCTGTCAGCAATGTCGATGTTAACTTTGATTATGGCCAGTGGTTGTAGCGCAGATAAATATAGAAAGAAAGAAGTCATGAATCATGATGGTTAATCTACTGACAAAACATAATAGTAATTACCAACCAAATATGATCATCTTTCCAATCTCTTGAAACAAAAGCCAACCAACTATGTATAGTAATCAAAGTAAAAAGAAACAAGCATTTATGTGAACCATCAGAAGACTTCTGTTGCAGGAAATTAGTCAGAGGTTTATTCAGAAAACTAGTGGTGCAACAATCACAATGGTCGGTAGGTGGAATGCCTGTGCGTGCTGTGAGGTCCAATACGTAATGCCAGGAAGGGATAAGGAGCCATCTTCTATTCATTAGAACTATTAAGTTCCAAGAGGCCTTAGCTGCATACCTTATACTGTTACAAAAGTATAGTAAGTTAAACCATCCGCTTAAAGTTAAAACCAAAAACTCATGAGAAGCCACGCTGCTATGCCTTCGTTGTCCAGAACAAGGAGTTTTTAACTCTCAGCTCTCCTAACTGAGTTCAAAAATCTGGTCAAAAGATTTCAGCTTTAATATATGTATATATATGCTTTCCAGAACCTCTGGAGAACTCAAGGAATTGTGCCCAATGATTATAGTATGCTTGACGATCATAGTTTGCTATGAGGCTGCACAAATTAACTTAGTTGGGATGACTGAAGCCAGTGGAGCTGGTCCTGGTCGTATGCACATGGTTGCAAAGTGAAGCCAGTGTCTCATCTGAATCTAATTTTGGGATCAAAGAGTATTGGATTGTCGATTTGAAGAGAGGTAGAAACTTCCCCTTTCCTCTTTCCTCGGGGGTATATGATTACTTTGACAAACTAAAGTGTACCACATTTATGTTGCAGTCTATAAGAGTAGCACTTAGAGGAATCGAACCAATGATTAGACTTTCACTTGTCCGCTAACCAGACCAGCTACACTACACCTCTTGAAGTAAAGAGTTGATAATTGATTTTAAAGATTTATAATTCAACTACTCATTGAAGACAACATCAGGTCCATCATACGGAACAGAACATGAAATGGATTGGCTTTGCCCTTAACCTCAATGCATTCGAGTGGGCCAATGTCTGGTAGGTGGCTGGTCACTTGTGAATGATATGAGCATCACATACTCCATATGCCTTTGGGCTGAATTCAAGCGATTAGGGGTTTTAACTCTCACTCCAATACTGGAATATCCTCCCGCTCATTGAAATGAATTGGACCTGAGACATAGATACATTGGGATTTAGATCTGCAGTATAAAAATAGCAAAATCTTTGTATAAGATTTGATCTGTGGCCTGTCCAAGGGGACTGGAATCTTGTTGAATTTAACCTGATCATGGTGTTTTTTCTGTACTTGCCTATTTTATTTGCCTAGTAAAAGCAGTATTTTTGTCTTAATGATTATAATATCTTCTATGAGCCGACAATGTTTCTATATAGGTTGTTGTCCAAAAGTTTCATCAAATGTCTGCAAGCAGGAAGTTAAAGAGAATTAGGACAGAACAAGAAAAATATGAAAATTAAGAACGAAAAAATAAAAATCTTCACTTTTTTTGAACCATTTTAAGGTGCACTGTCCCTACACTCAACATAATTATCCATCGAATTGCCCCCTAAGCCCCTGCACCCGAGAGAGGGAGATCGGAGGAGTGGACACACTCTGTCTCTCTCTCGCTCTCTGTTCTCTCCCGAAGCCAAGCACCCAAGAAAGATCGGGTGGTGAAAAGCGGGCTTCTTAAATAGTAGCGGGGGTGTAACCCTGAATAACTGGTGGAGTGCACTTTTAAGAGGTCTACACTTGTAATTGGACATATGAAAATATCAAGTTGTATAGATTTAATGTGATGCAGATAAAAGGTCCTCCATAGTAAATCTTATCGTCCAAAATTATCTGGCTATCCAATGTACCCCAAAGAAGTTGATAGAAGTGGGTAAGATTACAGAGAAACTACACTTTGTTTGGATGGAGGGAAAGAAAAGGAACAAAAATGAAAGGAAAGGGAGGGATGGAAAAGGAAGGAAAAGAAAGAGAGGGAGAGGGAATGGGAAAGGAAAGGGAGAAGTAAGGAAAGAGATTGTTTGGATAGAAAGGAAAAAAAAATAATAGAATTCATATTACAATAATACCCTTAACATTCAATTCTAGAGGTGTACATAGAACACAATGAACAAAGGCAACCCACTGTCAAATGGCCGCGATGGTCGGTATCGGTATGGTTTTCTTTTAAATTTGAACTGGATGTGCAATTTCGATGAAGAGCTTCAGGCCTTAATGATAAATTGTCAACCTTCTATTTACAAAAAAATAAAGAAAATGTTCTTAAATAAAATTGACATCTCTCCAATCAGTACATGCTCTTTTCCAGCCAACCATTTTGGGGCAGCTGCCGATGGCTGGGTAAGCATAAAATGGGCTGCAAATAGGTCACATCTTGTGTGAGCGTCTTGTCATTTTCAATCACTATGCATTTTGCTGTCGCTGATCCAACCCATTTAAAACTTCATCTGATTTTATATTCATGCAATTCCACACAGACAAGTGCATCCGCCTATTCAGGTGTTGCTTTATTGGTATCAAATTTGTGTTGTAATATATATATATATATATATATATATATATATATATATATATATATATATATATATATATATATATAGAGAGAGAGAGAGAGAGAGAGAGAGAGAGAGAGAGAGAGAGATTGGTAAAAACTAGAGCACTTAGATAAAGAAAAAAAACCAAACCCCTTAAAATCAACTATTATTATTATTATTTTTTTGCAATCTATCCTTATGGTTATGATATGATTTAAGAGTAATTTGGTGACAAACATACCTTAAGTTAGTAGTTTTTTTTTACTTAAATAATTTTTTAATAAAAAAATAAACTGTTCTTACAACATCAAAATTTGGATAGTAAAAACGATTTTTTTTACAATACATAAGCTAAAGCATTGTTTATATCAAATTAGTGTTTAGATGGTTTTTATCCCTTACTCAAGTGGTTTGGTATCTACCATATATATATATATATATATATATATATATATATATATATATATATATATATATATATATATATATATATATATATATATATATATATATATATCCCTCACCCAAGTGGTCTGGTATGTATGCCGTTGGCAACAATAATGTATTCTCATGTTTTAGATAACAGAGAAAGAGACTAATATTAAAACTGTGACACATTTAAGAGATTGCAGTCGTCTTATTTCGTTTAATTTCCCCTCTGGTGGTATGAATTATCAAGTCCATTTTGTCTTAAGCTAATTAATTCCACATTATAATTTAGTTAGTTGGTTAAGGTTCATAATAAAAAATTTGGATCATTTTTTATGAAAGTATCATGGAAGATGCATCTAGAACTAAATCTGAGAAACAGTCTTTCAAAGATGTTTAAATTCAGAAAACAAGGGTTTGTTCAGTTGAAGTCAATCACATTAAAGTAAGAACTAGATGGTGGTATGCTAAATCATTTGTAGGACAGCCGGCCGCTCGACATGTGTGTGCCAATATCAGGACCCCAGCCATTAGTTCAAAAAGGTGGAGCTAACCCTGGGTGTTGGGTCATGTACCCAATACCTGGCTGGACTCGGGCTCGAAAAAAAGGCACCGGGTTGACCCGATAACTTAGTGGATCAGCTTGAGTAGGCCATACTAAGTCCGGTTCAACCCAATAAATTTTTTCTTAATATTAATGTTATTAATTTTTATATGTTATAATATTGTATTACGATTAATTATTTTATGTATTATTTTATATTAATTTACATATTTTTTTTAGTTTTAATCAGGCCAGAATCAAGCTCGGGTTTTAAGTGTTGGGTCGGCCCAATAGGCAGGCCTAGGTGGAGCTAGTAATTTTTCGTTGCATAGATCAAACTATAGTTTCACAATTTTAACCGAAGCTGTAATAAAAATGTTGAGAATTTTTATATATGATAAACTAAAATTTTTAAAATTTACATATAAATTTTCTGGTGTGAAAAGTGGTCGTTGTTGTTAGTATTCAGTTGAGGTCTGTCACTTAGATGTAGACTGAACCAGTTAATCGCAACTAGACTTTCTCGTCACATGCACTGTTTCACTCGCACATTGGTTATATTGCTTGGATATACAATGAATCGAACCAATTTGAACTCGACTTCAACTTGTTTGTGTATGCTCAACTTGAGCTCAACTTGAACTTGCTTGAGTTATGAGTTATAAAAGAGTCGAGTTCAAACTCGACTTGACTCATGTCTTCCCTGTTTATTAATCTTTGCATGTCTATGTTATTTCATGAACTTTTAACACTATTTTCATTGTTTCAATTTCATTAAAAGAAAAGAATCAAGTAACACAGGTCTTAAATGAATTGAGCCAAACAATATGTAACCCAGCCAAACTTGAGTTGAACTTAAGGCTGGGTGTCGGATCGAGTACCTAGCCCAACTCGGGCACAAAAAAAAAGGCATCGGGGCCGGCTTAGGTGGGCTTGACTAAGCCTTGTTTGACTTGAATTTTTCAATGTTAATCTCATTGATATATATATATATAATATTTTATTACAATTATTTTTATTTATACAGTATTTTACATTAAAAATAAACTTTCAATTTAATCAGTCTGAGTTGTACTAGGCTTGAGCTTGGGTTTTGGGTGTCGAGGTAAGCCCGGGCCCCGGTTTAGGATGTTAGGCCAGGTCCAGGCCTGGTGTTTGGGTGTCAGATGGGCCCCAGCTGGACTCCTTATCGAGCCGGGCCTGCCCGATGCCCAGGCCTAACTGAACTCCAGCCGAGATCTGCTCACTCCTAGCACATTCGTAACTTCCTGCATAATCTGCCCTTCACTTGACTCGTATAAAAGAAAACAAATAAGTGTAGCTCGTAGCTGGAATATTTATGCCCTAAATTTCCCACTAGTTAACAGTTAAGACGAATAGTCAGAGTGTAGTCAGGATATAGACAACATCCATGAGCATCCAATAAAGTTTAAGTGCAGCACGTGCAGTATGGTGTGAGAGCGTCAATGGTTTGGATTTTTCTTCCAACGAGTGACCCGACTCTTTATATTTGGGTATCACTAGGGTATCCACACCAATATATAATCTAACGTTTGATTCATATGCCAATTTGACTGCTTGGATTTCATAAGAAAATCCAGATCTGATTAGGAAAACTGAATGCAGGTCTGTTATCGTATTTCATACCCAATTTCGGTGGGCACCTGAATCAGATTACATGGAAAAATTTGGATAGTGTTTAGTGTTTGTATACCTAAATCTGAATCCAAACTCTGATGGTAATAGACAAAACCAGATTACTCAATTATGCTGATGTTATATCCGATCAAAATCTAATTAGTTAACATCCAATGATTCTATTAGAAAATTTCTGCTTTTATTATAAAAAATAAAAGACATTTGAATGCCGCAAAATCAGCCACGGTTCGTTCATTGCCGTGGCAAACAAGCGAGTGGCCCCCACCATTTGAGGGATAAAAGGGCACCAAGTTTTTCAATAGATGACTCGCTCACATATTTGAGCCCAGAGAGAGAGAGAGAGAGAGAGAGAGAGAGAGAGAGAGAGAGAGAGAGAGAGAGAGAGAGAGAGAGAGAGAGAGAATCCATCATTGATCGAGAGAAAGAGAGGGAGAGAAAGAGGGCTCTGCTGGACCCAGGGAGTTCGCAGTCTTCATTTTCACGCTTCTTTTCTTCTCTTCTGCTGTTTGCAGCTGCCGATTGTAGGTTTCTTCTTCTCGAGTTCTCCTCTCTTCTTCGATCACAAAGGGAACTCCACGGGTGAGGGGAACTCGAATCAGGCATCAGCTTCTAGTTCCTCCCATTTTCCCTTTCTTTTCTGCGTACAATTTCTGCATTTCAGAGGGGGAATAAATGACAGAGGTCGGGTCTCCTATACCTTTGGCCCCGACAAAGTCACAGAGTTTCTAGAGGAGCACGTCATCTGCCGTGCTCACCAGGTTATGATCTGTTGTTCTCCTTAATGTCTATCTAGTTCACTTAGGTTCTAGGTGTGCGAATGTGTCATTTATTTCAGTATTTGTAGGTGTATGAAGATGGCTATGCTTCCTTTGCTGACATGCTGCTCGTAACAACATTTTCAGCACCAAATAATTGTGGTGAATTTGATAACTCTGGTGCTATGACGAGCATTGATGAAACTCTGATGTGCTCTTCTCAAATACTAAATCCTGCTGAAAAGAAGCCAAGAAAATGCTTATCAATAGCCATTTGGTGGGAGGGAAAAAAAGGAAAAGAGATGAAAAAGGCTTTTTTATTGGCAAAGTGGTTTTGGTTTGTTGCTTGTAGTGGATCATGTTTTAATTGTGTTTTCCATAAACGATATTCACTTCATGCTTTGCACTTGCTTATGGTTTTTTGAGATTTGTTTGTTACATGATGTTAGTTTTGGTGAACGTCTTCAGTAGTGATCCACGAGCAAGCCACTGTTTTGCGATCTCCTGCAGTCACCTGTTATTACTGTTCCTGCTTGTTTCTTGCAGGACAAAGGTGCCTCATATTGAGTTAATTGGTTATGTTCTTATTAGATGGCTAGCTTGTGATATCTAAGTGTTAAGTAAAATTTAGTTTTTTGAACAATATGGTTTCAAGAGTAGAAAAAAATTCTGTAAAATGCTGGTAATTGGTCTGTGACTACTTATGTTTGATGAGAAAAATATAGGATGAAAATATATTGGTTCGATTCAACGTGCCAGAGGTGACTCTAGGTTGAAGGAGGTTTGGAGTCCAATATCTGGAGTGTACCTTTTGAGCTCAATCTGATGTTATACCTAGGGCCACAAAAGAAAAAGGTTCAGAAAATCTATAAAACAAACATTTGTAGTCTATGATGGAGTCTGTATCTGGATGCAAGTGAAACTTTTGGAGATAATATAGATAATATTGTCTAGTGTCCATGACGTCGTATTAACAAGATATGCTGAAACTTGAATATAGTGTACAGAAGGCTTTGGTACAATGTCTAAAGAATAGTTATCACAAATTATAGAATAGTTATCACAAATTATAGAATGTATCCATTTGCTGGTCTTTAGTTACTCCTTTTGGTTATCTGTATGTTAGCTAGATTTTTCACTATATAGTCATTTAAGAAACTACTTGTTTTAGGTAGTCTGGTCACTGATTTAGGGTTACAACAACTGATGCAACAAACAGAAAAGCAAAATTTTATAGGCAGTGTGCCATGGAATTGTGAAACACGGTGCTTCTAAAGAGTGGTGAGAACTGAGAAGTGTTATGTTGGAGAAGAGATTTTCCTCCTAAGAAAATCTTGCTCAGTTATCAAGTAGACAATTAGTGATGCATTGCAAATCATCAGTAATATTTTCACAAACAGTGATGTAGCTTTTGTGCCCCTGGTTCATCCACCACCAGAAAAATGGCTTATAGCAAAGAGCCTATATTGGGGGTTTGGGTGCTTGGTGGATGCAGATCTATATTGGTAATTGTTTTCACTAGTATAGGACAAAATCTCCATCAACTACAACACCTTCCGCGGCAACCTCAATCTGTTGCTTTTATTTGTCCCAACATTTTCCATTGTTTTTTACTTTAGTTGCCATCTGTTGGCTCCATTGTTGCTGTACCTATCACATGTAGGATTGACCACCACCTGCCATCTTCTGCCAGAGTTGGTGACCATCGGAGCATCAATCATCATGAGTTGTTTTCTGTAGAAGCTATTGTCCATTGGAGCTATCTTCTCTGGTGAGACGATTTATTATGTCATTTGAGTTAGAAAGAGAGATAAATAAACTACTTCATAGTTTTTTTCATCCAAAATTTTAAGAATTTCAACAATTATTTTATTGTGTTCTAATCTTCTGATCAATTTTGACTCTAGATTTGTGATTAGTCTTAAATTTGTGCATGATTCAATTGCTTGATTAAATTTAAATTTTGATCCTATTTGCTAACGGTTCCTTGGTGGGTTTGACATGCTACCTTTATAATCATTTAATCCTTGGGCAATGAATTCCTCAATCCTTGTAAATTATCACATATATTAAAAGTATCCTCTGATCGTATGTTTCTATGCACATTATTATTCAAAATGAACTGTCACATCCACAATATCCTAAAATATCATCAAATGGCATCTTTTATGGATATAATCTTTCAAAATCTCACATTTTCCCATAAATACAATAGAGGCAATATTTTCTCTTTGTTGTAATATAATTTTATTGAAAAATACATCCTAAAAAAGAAAGAAATCTTCACCCCTAGGTGCAGTGAAAGAGATTGCAAGGATATATAGAGGCTCGAGTAATAGCTTTGACCAATCCAGGGAACATAGAGAGAGAGAGAGAGAGAGATACCTCATACCTTTTTCTGTACTTTCTTTTCTTCTTCTTTTATACCAATGCTTCTTTTGTGATTTTTTCATGCCTCTCATTTCATTATCAATCTCTCTATCTTTCATGTTGTTTTTTCCTTTAGGTTGTATTTGATCTGAGGTTGCATTAAAAGGCATGTTTTGGCACTTAAAGGCGATTATCTTCTACTGAAGAATCATAAAAGTCAAGGTAGACAAGTGGATAGCTTGGAAAAAGTTTTCCTATGGGTTGTCTCTCTGATCCGACAAACACGGCTACAACAATCATGGCTTAAGATCCGAAAACGAAAAGGTCCATCCTGCAAGTGTTTTACTGTTTCTTTGATACGACACACAATGACAAGTCCCCCACAAACATTCTCCTCTTTTTATTTCAAGGGGCGCTAGTACCACAAGACAAAAATTTCAAGAGATATAGTTGGATTCCTTGAGAGCGGACTTTTTTTTTTCCTTGAAAGAATTTGCCAGTTTTTGGTTTCACGATGTACAAACGTTTAAAAAATAAAAATTTCAGGCATCTCGTGTGATTTTGCTTGGTCGCTTCCCAATTATTTGCCATCAAAATGGTCTGATTGAAAGCCAAAAAATCTTAGTTGGAAAGACGCTCATTCAATAACTTTAATGTTTTGCACCTATACATTTAAACAATCAAATATGTTAAGCGAAAAATAAATAAACTTTACAAGGCTGATGTTGGCAGTTGGGAATTATAAAATATGATATAGAAGTGTCCAAGCTGTGTCCTGTACCTGCACCCAGGTCTAGTAGTGTCAGAATGAGTTGAGTGTCCCTCCAAGTGTACTCTGACCATAAAAGATGACATTCCATAAAGGATAACGTTCACGTTCTCCTTCATCTCTTAAACAGCCATTGTGACAGGAGACATTGTGGAAACCATATATTTAGTCAAAAAAAAAAAAAACAGGGTCTCAGACTGCATTCGCAGAATGCGAACATCAACATTACAAAAGAAAGGAGATATCCCGCTTTCTATGTTCAGAGCTTTACCAAACAAAATGGTCAACTATTCATGAAAGACACCACCATAAAATTTGACGCTAAAATGAGAAATTCAACTATCAGAATGCTCATAGATTACCTGTCGGCATGAAGAAGGTCAATTGCGGTTGCTCCCGTTCCCTCACCTTCTTCCTTCACAACGGTCGATCCCCAAGACGAGAAGAGAGAGAGGGACGCTGCACAACGGTCGATCCACAAGACGAGAAGAGAGAGAGGGACGCTGCACCTACAGACGTGCGTGGCTGTTTGATTTCAAGATCTTTAGGGCTTTATGGGTGCCCAACACAAACAAAGAGTTATCTAAACAGAAATTATATTATTACTAAAATCAGATAAATAAATAATTTTCTTTTACAAAAATGTGGGGAAAACTGAATCTTAAACCATGGGAGTAGCGACTCCAACCAAAACATAGTTAAACCAAGAGAGAGCACGTCTAAGTTATGCGCGGAAAATTGTCATAAAAGTTTTTTTTTTTTTTTTTTGTTACAAATAACCATCTTTTCTTTCCTAATACAACTAAAATGCTCCTTTAGAGTTAACAACTGCTTTAGGGTCTTCACTATGTTGTTAACTCTTCATACAATATTGCTTTTTAGTTTTTACCCATTGCCCAAAAGTTTTTCATGGGAGGAGTTAAGACCCATGCACATTAGCATCAAAAAAAGTAATTATCAACTTGTTAATACTCCTTAATATCATCGGGGAAAAAGTTTTCCCACGACTTTTTTAGTACCACCCATTTCAAACTGAAACTTAAAGTCACCATTTAGTTACTCAAACTTATGTTGCTATCCATTAAAGTAATGGTTTAGTGATCCTTCAGGGTCAACTATTTGCCGCTCTTCATGGCTGTTCTTATCAATTTATTTAGTAGAATTAAAATGATTTGGGGATTTTTAGATGCTTGTGCTTGTGAATTCATAGATAAGTTGTTGAGGAAATTTATGTGGTTTGCTTCAATTGATGAGCTGTACCGTGCTGAATTCTGGGAAATTGAGTTGTTAGTTTAAGACTAGGTGGCTCTTATGTAGAACCTAAACTTCTTGTAATTTCGTTTAATTTCTGAAATATTATTAAAACATTTACAAATAAATTTTGATTTCATCTGACATGGGAAGAGCTTGTCTTGTCGTCGATAAAGCATCCGTAAACTGGATATAGAAAAGTTTTACAAGTCCAGGGCACTTATCTCTGTTCATACCATTGAGTGATATTCTGGATTGAAGTATTGGAAACTAAGAATGTTAAACATTGTTATAGTAGGAGTATTCATTCTGATAAAACTGATGTGGCAATTACTAATTAGCTTCACTTCTTTGTAAAAGGTTGTCTGAGTGACTTGCAATTAGAATGTTGATGTAAGGCATCACACTAAAACTTTTGAAATGGACATGATGTCTTTCCACAAGTGAGGACTCAATTAAAGTATCAACTGGAGATGCTACGCTAGGAAGTGCAAGTGGGGTGTGATACGGGAAGCAGAAATGCAATGTGTGACATTTTTAAAATTTCATGAAGTCTAAAACGTGCGATGATGGGATGAATTATTATTGGCGTATAAACAAAATGAGAGATTCTTATGAATTAAATAAGAAATCCTGGGAGGATCAGGTGATACGTAAAACAAAGGAATTCAACAAACTGACTAGGGATTTTCCACATGATGAGAAGGCATGGATCAATGTTACCACTGCCGTATCGTATTGTGTATTGGTTGGGCCGACCTATACGCCGTATCGTAAATGTATCGTAACGTATTAAAAAATTATTTTTTTAATTTGTAAAAAACATTAAAAATTTATAAAAAATAGAAAAAAAATCAGAAAAAATCTAAAAAATCCGAAAAATTAGTAAAAATCAGAAAAATTCAAGAAAAATGTATTTAAAGGAACATTCATCATTCATGTATATGAAATTATGAACTAGGAAGTATGAAGTATGCACTTACTAAATATGAACAAGACATTCCAAAATAAGAAATCAAACATTCAAAAATCAAAATCACATATTAAGCAACCTAAGAGTATTCAATTACATCACAATTCATAAGTTCAGAAGTCAAAACTCAAAACATATTGACATAGTTTTCAAAACTCAATACAAAGAGCCTCGCTAACGGTCAATCGCCATCTGCATCATCATCTTCATTCTTCATCTTCATCTGATTCATCTTCATTTTCTTCATTAACTTCTTCTTCTATCCCCTCCGTTGCAAATGAAATGTCGCCAACATTCCATTGCTCCCCCCCAGCCTCTCCTTCTTCAACTTCAACAATCTCTGTTGCTCATTCAACATTCAAAAAATCAAGATCGTCCTCATCAAGTATTGCAGCTGGTTCTTCTTCAACCCAAGAATCTAATATATCAAAATGGTCAATGAAGATAGGATCATATTGATTGTGATGCTTCCTCGTAGATGTTGTTTCTAGTAGCGTAACAAGAAAAAAAATTAACAAATTGTTAGAGATTAAAATATATATTAGAATTTGATATTCTTGTATAACAAAACAAATGTTTACCTTTGTCTCAACTTCATCTTATAACGAACGTAAACAAGGTCATTCAACCTTTTATGTTCCAGCCTATTTCTCTTCTTACTGTGGATGTGCTGAAATACACTCCAATTTCTTTTACATCCAGTTGCACTACATGTTTGGCTGAGGATTCTAATTGCAAGCTTCCTTAATTCTGGGCAGTCAGGCCCAAACCTTTCCCACCACAAATCTAATAAGAGATGGAAAGTAAAAATGTTGTCAGAAATAAATATATGAGAAGGTAGAATAAAAGTTATTAAACAACAAAAAGTATAAAGTCTCTTTTTCTAATACCTGGACGCATAGTTGTCCTGCATCGAACTGCGGTGTCTCTTGCCATGGTACCAGAAGCCGTATCATATTTGTTGATCGACATATGGATAGCATCTTGTTCTTCACTATCACTTACTAATACATCAATGCAATCCAACATGCCATACTCGACCTCTCTGTCCTTATTAAAAGTGGGAAGATATTTAATAGCAAGCTTTAGGTAATAAGTTGCTGCATGAAGTGGGCGATGAAGTTGTCCAGACCACCTTTCATCTATAATCTTCCATATAGGCATGTACAACTTCTTTTTTCCCTTCATATTATCTCTAATAGCCTCCTTGGCTCTGTCCATAGACTCGTATAAATATCCAATAGAAGGTCTATCTTCACTATCAACTAATCTGAGGACTTTCACTAGAGGTACACAAATCTTCAATAACTGCACACATGATTTCCAAAAGTTAGCATCGAAGATGGTATCCACAACTGTCGTAGCCTTTCTTTTATAGGCATGTGGATATGCAACCCAATCATCACTTGAAAACATCAGCCTGAGAGAAGATCTTTGCTTGACTATACCCTGCATAGTCAAAACATTTGTAACAAACCGTGTTTGTGCAGGTCTAATCAATTCAGCCCCATTTGTGAATTTCTTCATCAAACTCAAGACATAAGAATGACTGTAAATAAAGTTCGTGATTTCTTGGCATCTATGAACTGTCAACTTCATATCAGCTCTTTCACCAAGATCTTGAAGCATAAGATTTACACAATGAGCAGCACATGGACTCCAATAAAATGTCCCATATCGTGCTGCTAACATTTCACCTGCAGCTTTATAATTTGCTACATTATCAGTGATAAATTGTACGACATTTTCAGGCCCAACTTCTTCTATAACTTTATCAAAAACCCCAAACAACACATCAACAGTCTTAGGAGTATCAGAAAAACCAACAATTTTAAGAACATAAGTACCAAGAGGGCAATATACAAAGAAGTTTACCAATATTCTGTTCTTGATGTCTGTCCACCCAGCTGCCATTACACTGCATTCTGTAGCTTTCCAGCTCAATTTTAGTTCATCACAATATGTCTTCACATCTCTAACTATATTGTTGAGAATTTTACCTCACAATTTATGAAAAGAGGGCATTTTATACCCTCGCCCTACACTAGCAATCGCATCTGCTATAAGCTGATAATGATAAGAGTTTGCTGCATTGAAGGGAATGGATGCATCATAGAACCACCTTCCTATGGTTTCATATGCTGCTTCAATAATATCCTTTGATTGCATGGCTATACGAATCTCAGGCTGAGCACCAGCAGCAGTATAATTGGGAAAAAAAATTCTTGATTGAACCAGACATATTGCTCGACTTCATAGTAGGTATTGTACCACCACCAGTACGACCCTGACTCCTGCCATGTCCTCATGAAACTGAACTTATACTTGCACCTCTTCTTTTTCTGGTTGCAGTTGTAGAAGAACCACCTCCATGCATGATGCCTTTCCCTTTAGTTGTTCCCAAACTGACGCCAACATCTTCTTGTTCAAGTTGAACATCTTCACCTTCACTTTCTTCCAGTTCATGTGGGTCCCCATATCCTTCCTCCGCATCTTCCATGTCCTTTTCAATCCTACTTGCTTTCAGTGCATCAAGAAGCTGTTGACACTGGTGCTTTACATACGCTGGCAATGGGATCTCTTGGGAGCCATTGCAAGCAGCCACATCGCTGTGTGTACCAACTATATGGTGTTTAAAGCGAGAAATCCCTCCTGATATGATTTGCTTACAATAATTGCACCTAACTTTTAATCTATCTTTGGGATTCACCCTTGTACACCACTGCCATGCATGATCCGACATTATATCTTCACAAAACAAGTAAAAACATACAAATAAATGTAGGAAATAAGAGAAATGAACGATTCAACGACAAAAATGAGTCATTTCTTACCTTCTTGGTGTTAAAAACCAAAAAACCCTCTTTCTCCAAGCTTCCCACCGTCCCAAGACTCCCCACAACGAGAAACGAAGCTTCTTCACCGGCAAATCTTGATGCAATGGAGAAAATCTCTCCCTCCCACGTCTCTTGAGCGTTGAGAAACAAGAAGAGAGAGAGAGAGGAGCGTCGGTTTCAAAATAAAAAGCAAAAAGGGGCCCGGCGGCCCCTTTTTTAATTTTACTCCGTATCGTGCGATACGGGGTGCGATACACCCACCGTATCGCACGATACATGCGATACACGTACGATACGTACGCGTATCACAAATTATAGGTGTACCGTATCGATAATGTTGATACGGACGATACGTATCGTACGATATGCGTTCGTATTGTACGATACGAATGCGTATCGTATGACATGGATAGCTTTTGCGGAGTACCAGGTAAATTTCCTTTTGTTGATTTCTTGACATATTTAATCTGGTGTAGTTCTCAATTGCAATACTCAGGTGTTTCAGGCATTACTTCTCTTCAAGCAAAGAGATGTTTATTTGGCTGTTACTTCCTCCCCCTAATGCTATACAGCACAAGTATAAAGCCGGTAGACAATGTGAGCAATGATGCGTAGGTTTAATTTTTTGTGCCTTCAGTTTGCAAGTTCCATCCAGATCTTGTAATAGGTTTCAAAATTAGAAAGACCACCAATTTTGCATGATTTGGCCTGGGAAGGTGTAGTTCATAAATTGCTCTGAATCAACTGATGAAGTTCAAGATTCAGATGGCTTAGCGATGCCAAAGACAACATTGAGATGTTTTGTTTGGCGTATGAAAGGAAGTGCAGTTCTTATCCTGGATTGGGGCTTTCCCATTTTCCAACTCTAATGAAACTTATCTATGATACATCTGTGATCACCAGGCTGACATGATCAAAAGCTTGTAGGTCAACTATTTATTTGTGTTCCTGACCAAAAAGCCAGGCTTTCTTGAATCCGTAAAATTTGATATATTTTCAGCAATTCCTTTTATATGTAGGGTTGCTTTCTTTTGATTGTTGTTGCTTGAAATTTATGCTTTTCGCATTTCTCTTAAGAATTGTTCTTTAAAAGGAAAAAGGTTTTTAACAACTCTCTCCACGCAAATGTTACAACTTTTTCTCTATTTACACACTGGTGATGTGTACGGCATATCAAGAGAAAGGGGCTTATCCCCATGCTCTACACGAAGGTTCTCTCTCTCTCTCTCCCCCCCCCCCCAACCATAGAACACTTTTCTCCTCCTTCGTGCTAGTGAGCGTGTTTATTTAAAGGGGCTTATCCCCACGCTCTACACTAAGGTTCTTTCTCTCCCACCATCACTTCCCTTTGTCTGCGCGAGAGGCGACCTCTCTCCTCAGTATCTCCATCACTTAGGATATCTATCTATATATAGATAGATAGATAGATAGATAGATAGATATTAGTTACTGACAGTACTCGTGAACGGTTGATGAGCTCGATTTGAGTTATTCTCGAAGGATTATATATACATATATAGGAGGGCACCTACAGGTGACATTGAGAAGAACAATCGAACTAGTGATTGTTCGATCGGCCTGTGATATACTGTTGTATGGGACATCTATTCTTAATTATGATGCTTGTTAGTTAAGATTTTCGTGATCAAGCATGACATGTCCTATAGCTTTCTATCTTTCATGCGTTTGAATGTCACATGTAGGATGAATTATTGAGTTGCAGCTGGAGAATCTGCATAGCGTGGGTATCTCTCTCTTTCTCTCTCTCTCTCTCTATATAAAGCTTTTAGGTAGTATTAGTTTGACTCTGTCTAGCGTAAATCTCAAGGCACCGACAAGGTTACTAATGAAATAGTATATATATACATACATACATATATATATATATATACATACATACATATATATATCTCCTGTAGTGCATCATACGGATGAATATACATATTTAGAAGCAGAAATTTCTATGCCAAGGTTCTCTCTCCTTCCGAGGTGGGCATGTATATCAAATGAATATATATATATATTTAGAAGCAGAAATTGCTAATTGGTGCCGAGAGAATAATCAAAACTAAAGAAAAATAAGAAGAAAATATAGAATCTTGGTGGAAGGAAAATAAAAAACAAGGGAAAATTCAAAAAATTAAATTTGAAAACATAGATTTTTAAGTTTTAAGGTGCAGCAATACCTAGTTGTACCCACGTTCGCTGCACCTATCGACATGGGTCACACACTTACGGCAGTAGAACACAGCATCTGGGTCATAGATAACATCTATCCTTGGCTGTCCATCACCAAATGTATTCTTGGTTCCAACTTGTAGATAGAAGAGCAGCTCGATTCGCTCGAGAGCATGCATGTGAGATCAGCAGTTAAATCTATTTACCTGTATTAGAAATACGAGGATCAGCAATAATATATTTAGTTCGGTAAGGGAACACATGAAAAAATGTCTGCTTGTGCGTGCATTCTTAATTGGTGACAGGTTGATTCATTGACCAAGTTAGCATTTTGTACAACACAGCACATAAGGATGTCAATATATCTTATTTGAATCGGATATCCGACCAATCCAATTCGAAAACATCGAATATGGAAAAAAAGTTTAATATCTGATTAAGAAATTGGACCGGATTCAGATTTAATAAATGACATCCGATCGGATTTGGATATACATAAATATTTGATCGGACTCGGATACGGATTTGGATTGGATTCATTTTTAAACAAATATCTAGTATCTAATGCTATTAAATTTTGAAAATTGGCAAAAATCGGGTTCAAAAATTCGGATTTGGATATAAATATAAAATCATATTCAGATTGGAAAATCATATTTCGGATTCAGATTCAGATATGACTTTTTCTTTATTCGAATTTGAATCTGAATTCGAATCCGAACATATGAATATCCGAAAAAGTGGATATGATTAAGGATATATACCCATTATTTATTAGGGCATTGTCATGCATGTTTTCAAATTTAAAAACGAATGAAGTGATGGTCCAACCCTTTTCATTGTTGCTTGCACATTAATTGACAATTAAACATTAAGCAAATTAACTATAGGCCTGGCGGAAGGTAGCCTTGGGTTTTAGGTAGCCAGGCGGCGACCAAGTCTGTCAGCTTAGCTGTGCTTTTCTTGGCGCTCAAACCAGACCAAAAAAAAAAGAAAGTCAATTAAGCATGGGTCCCATCCTCTAGAGAGTTCCTTGTCAATGTTGTCATAAAGAGGGAGAGAGAAAAAAAAAGCGGTGCTGTTAGGGTAAACCACTTAAATTGCTAATCTAGTTATGATTTATTTGAGATGTACATACTTCTCTTACAAAACAACCTAGTGTCATATATACATGTTGGAGTTAAAGACATCGAAGCATGGCAACAAAAAACATGTTTTCTTTTGAAAAAATGCGAAAAAATGCAATAAATTAAATGGAAGTTTAAAACTCAAAAAAAACATGTTCTTTTAAAAAAAATTAAAAATGAGTTTGTAGCATGTTCTTTCACTTTTTCATTTTTTTAATCTTTTTAAGGCCAAACATTTTTTTTCTCATTTTTCATTTTTTGTTTGTTGCAAATCTACTTATCTTTTGATCTTTGTGTTATTAGTTTCTCACTTATTTTATTTTTTCTTCATTTTTAGTTTTTTTAAATTTTTAACCGAGAAAAACCTTATCGTTTAAAACTGCGAGATGTTATTTTTTACTATGATTAAAATCAACCAGCCAACGGTCACATGAGTTTTCACCGCTTTTAGCTGTAGAATGCAACATTTGTGATAGTTTTTAACATCACAAAATATAAAAATATAAAAAAAACTCAAATGACAATAGATGTTGGCAGACTGGTTTCAATTTCACTATATAATGTGGTATATGTCCTTAGTCTTAGTTGAAGGATGTGGCCTTACCCCTTTTCCAATGACAGAGCCAGGAAAATTGGCTGGAGAGCACTCATTTATCAATAGTTATATTTGGTTTAAAGATGGCTAATTAAAAATAAAGAAATTTTAAGAGACTGGAGTGGGCGACAGACCACATCAGTTACCATGCTGCTTTGCCACTGCTCTTTTCCGGTTAAAGGTGCATTTCCATAATTTTGCCTCTCTCATTTAGGGCGATTCATGGTACCTGCGAATTGAATCTATTTTGCATTTGATGGGCAGACGGCTAAGCAAAAAAATGTGACAAAAAAGATCAGACGTCTTCTTTAGCAAACAAGAAGTAAAACATTGTAGCCTAAGGAAGATTTTTCATTATGCAACTCAAGGCCACTTTACGTCATGTCCAGCAAAGGTGGAGCCTGAATCAGGAGTATACAAAATCTAAAGACTGCGTTTGACATTGTTTTCAATGGCGGAATCCAAGGACAAAAACTTTTCCTTCAAAAGATAAGTAAGCACAGATTTTTCTAAGCAAGGGATTCATAATATTTAATCAACAAGGAGCAAGTAACTTCATGTCTAGCAAAGGCGGGGCCTGAATTCCTCAACCGTCGTAAATTATCACATATCTTAAAAGTTTTCTATGTACATTATTATTCAAAATGAACTGTCACATTCACAATATCCTAAAATATCATAAAATGACATCTTTTATGGATACAATTATCTTCCAAAATATCACATTTTCCAAGAAATAATATAGCAATAGAGGCAATATTTTTTTTGGCATAATATAATTTTATTGAAAAATACATCCTAAAAAAGAAAGACATCTTCACCTTTAAGTGCAGGAAAGAGATCACAAGGATATATAGAGGCTTGACTAATAGCTTTGACCAATCCAGAGAACATAGAGAGAGAGAGAGAGAGAGAGAGAGAGAGAGAGAGAGAAACATACCTCCTTCTTTTATACGAATGCCTCTTCTTTGGTTCTTTCATGCCTCACGTCTTCGAAACTCATTCATTATCAACTCTCTATCTTGCATCTTGTTTTTTCCCTTTAGGTTGTGTTTGATCCGATGTTGCATTAAAGGACTTGTTTTAAGAAATCATCAGTTGAAATAAACTGAGGATCTTAATCTCATGAATTTCAAATTCATGTTACATGTTAAAAACCATGAATTTAAGATCGGATTTGTGGGGTGGTGTCTGATCTTAAATCCATGGATTTGAGATATTAGAGTTATCAGATTACCATGGATCTCAGATCTACGGTGAACCAAACGCAACCTTACACTTTCAATTCTGCACTTATTGTGTCAAGAATGCAATCACCCATGCTTTAGTCTGTTTTTTTTCTTCATTGATTTCATGTTTGCAGTTATTGTCTTAAGAATGCAGTTGCATTGCTAGTGCACCTTTTCTTGTTTGCAAGTTTCATTCTGTGAACCTATGTCTTCCCCTCTATGTTGGCAGACTTAAATTTATAGGATGGTGATGCCTAGAGAAACCAATGTAGTAAAATTAAAGCAGCACAAAAGGTCCAACCTTGTGTACTACCATATTGTTTCTTTCTTCTTTTGTTATTCACTGACGAAGATGGAGATAGATGTGTAGCCTTTACATACAATTGTCCTCAAAGCAGGGGCTGAAGCAGGTGTGGTTACGTGTAGTTTAAACATGACAATATATGCCGTTCCCGAAAGCATCCGCTTCACCCTTCAACTCATTCACAATCCAAAATTTGACTGATGTGCCGTAAAATAAAATTTTAAAGGGCCTCTGACCCAAGTTGAATGAAGATGGGACCTTAAATCCTCGGATCTCATACATTCAAGTTGCGTTTGATAGCCTTAGATCTTTGATCTGATGCTGCATAAAAAGGTGTGTTTTGAGAGATTTCAATTTAGTCAAAGAGTTGGCAATATTGCACATTATATTGGAATTGGGTGAAAATTGATTAGATTTTTCAAGCAGAAAAATAATTAAGATTGTATGTATGCATAATCCAATCAAGATCAAACTCAGATGTGTTTAGACAAACAATGGATCCAATTAGCGACTAGATTTTTTTTTTTTTTTTTGGGATTCAATGTCAAATTCAGAGTCGGGAAAAGTCCAATTGGTGCAACAATTGATTAGTGAAATTAGAGGTGGATTTAAAATATGTTTGAACTAGGAAATTCATTGGCTTGCAGTTTGACTAGAATATCAAGAAACATTAACATCTTATTAAGAAATTGGACCAGATTTAAATTTAAGAAATGATATATGATCGTCAACTTGTGGACCGAAGAAAGGGTGAAGACCTAGAGCTGCAGCCTTAGCGTGAAAAGATGTACCTAGGCGATCATGCTGGTCGTAGTCAACTATTACCTAATTTGAAAAGGTAAGAATGTGGATTTCGTATTACCTAAATTATTTCTTATTATTTAGCTTGTAGACTTATATTTTAAAGAAGACAAAGGCGCTAACTCTTTACTTTTTGAGTTCAGTCCTCAGCTTTGGCTTTGAGGATTTGATTCTGAAGCATTTGCTCTATTCATCGACCAGCTCTGGCTTGTTTATCCGTTTTTAGCTTTTGTTTGTGTGTTTTTAACCTTGCACTTTTAATTCTACAAACAAGCTAGATATGAAAAGCAAAAGACATAGGTTGTACCCGTACCCGTTCCCCCCGTACCCGTACCATTGTGACATAGCTACAATGTTTTACTTCTTGTTTGCTAAAGAAGACGTCTGATCTTTTTTGTCACACTCTTGTTTGCTTTGCCGGCTGCTCATGAAATGCAAAGCAGATTCAATTCGCAGGTATCACGAATCACCTTTCATTCCTTTTTACTTTAATGTTTTCTGTTTTTTCTTGCATTATTTTTTTGATGGCTCTGGTTTTAGCAACTTTATTAGGAGCCATCCGTTATGTCATTTGAGTTAGAAAAAACAGAAAACATTAAAGCAAAAAAGGTGGCGGTGTTGATGGCTCTCCGTCCCTTGTTTGATAAAGGGATTTGAAAATAAGCATATGTCCTCGTCAATAAGTGAAAATGAGAAGTGGACAGCTCAACCCCACTAGTCATCCTCCTCCTGTTTTTGTTTTTATTTGTGGAAAATAATGCTATGCTGGGAAAAAATGCCTTTGCTGGTTACTTTGGACAGTGATCTTAAATTATCACTATGTTGTTATTTTCAGACATGGCTGTCAAGCAAAGTTCCTTTGGAAATATACACTTAC
>JAANDH010000046.1:513174-574996 GCA_011799765.1 Nymphaea thermarum
AGCAGGTGGAAGCTCCTATCCAAGTTCATCTTACTATCTACCCACAATTTTGTTGGTATCTTCATGTGTTTGGTCAATGAGGAGAAGCCTCGCCAACCCAAAGTCTGCAATTTTAGGATTCATATTGCCATCTAATAAAATGTTGCTGGCTTTCACATCCCTATGAATAACTGTGAGACGAGAATCCTCATGTAGATACACAAGTCCTCTACCCACCCCTGTGACGATTCTATAAAGTTGCTCCCATGTAAATTCTGTTGCATGTACGTGGTCTTTCTTTTATCAGTATAAAAGGTTGACAGTGTTGATATTTGAAATAAACAACGACGACCAATTTGTCATGGGCCGACTTTCTCAAGCCTAATTTGACCCACGCGGCGCCGAAGGTTTATCCTTCTAGTGGCTACACTATCAGTCTCACCTTAAGCTGTTGGACCAACCCCGTGGTAGACATCGACCCATGCTTCAAATTGGAATGTAAGCGAGGGAGAAATCGATAAACAAGGACAGTGTGATTTCTGCAATCCGGCGGCTAACACTGGGAGGTTCATGTGCACGTACTTTATTATTATAATCATGGTGGCAGTATAATAGACATGCATTATGCATTATGGGACTTAGGTACACCATTATAAATGGGAGTAATGGTTGTCGTTTTGGAAGGATTAGATCGTGATGAGCCATGGTTTTGACCAAAGTTTATCAGGCTTTAGATACAGCTTGCGATCAGCCTGTATGCAACTCTGTCGACTTGTTTTTCATTTTTTTGGAATTAAAAACTATTTAAAATCATTTAAATCAATCTAAAAATAAAAATATATAAGCCCGCATTTGCCATGAATAAGTATATATTTACCACCATGTAAGTAGCTCTCGGCTTCCTTCTCTTGCATCATATGAATTAATATATATATATATATATATATATATATATATATATATATATATATTATATGATTTGTAGATTTCTTCACCTAAGTTTAAATTAAAAAAAAATACTTTGATACCAGTTGATCCATTAATATGTTTAAAAACACCGATGGGATGCATCAAGTAGATTTGATTAAGCAAGCTCCTACCAGAGGTCGAGATAGCCAGAAGATTTGAGTTTATTTATATATATATGTGTGCATATGTATGAGATAAATTAGTAGGTACCAAACCTTAAGTTAAGTATTAGACCAGTAAGGAAGCACCTTGGTCATTCATTTTTTCAAGATGTATGTCAAGAGAAAAACAAGAAAGAATAAGATAATGAATTTAAGTCCTATAACATTAATTAACAATTTTTTTCTTTATTTCTTTCAACCATTCATCTTAAACCCATATTGTTTTCACGAAATTTACATTTTTTTTTATCTAATTTAACTTTTGTAATGTGATATTTTTCAGGGAATGCTGAGCCATCTGGAACCAAGGGGAACATTAATTCGGCAGCATCCCATGCTACATGGGAAGCACTGGAAGCAAGAGAGAGCGATTTCTTTTCTGATCTCGTTAAGGTCCAAATGAGTTCGGACTTCGGTCCGAGTTCAACCTGAAATTGTAGTAAGAGTAGTTATGCTCGAGTCAATGTGATAAGGATGTCGATGGACAGGATATGTTTAAATTAATGCCTGATCGGACCACATTAAATCATTTAGATATGGAAAATAGTTTCAAAATACAATAGAAAGCCAAAATTCAGATTTGGAAAAAAGAGATGTAATATTCAAATTTGGATTCGGATTTAGTATCAGTAGTATCAATCTGAAAATGGTACCACCTTAAATGTGATATGCTTAACGTGTGTTTGTTTCACCCAACATTTCAGATCTGAAGATTTAAGGATCAATACTTCTCCTTCTCCCTCTCTGACTTTAAATAATGATTTCATTGGGTTCTTCAATATATTCTCATGCTGTCGTTTATGCCTTGTCTGGTTCCATAACAAGGGCAGAGCAAGAGGATTGTGTATGATAGAAATCTAGTTCTCCATGAATGCACAAAACATAATAAGCTGGATTGTTATATTGTCAGAGAAAAACTCCTCCAAAGATTAGTTGGAACATGTCATATCATGTTAAAGATCAAGTAGCTGACCTATTTACTAAAGTTCTGGTAAAGGAAGCATTTCATCATTTACTATGCAAACTGTGCATTGGAAATGTACACAGTCTAGTTTGAGGGGGGGTGTCTGGAGATGTTTATGGATAACTGGCACGACGCATCACAACAAACATCAATATAGCTGGTTATTTCTTCATTTACGGAGTTCATAATCATCCAGAGCATCATGTTATTGCAACACATCCAAAGAAGATGATTCAAATCATGCTCATTTGGTTCAGTAATTTTACCATAATTGATCAAACCAATTTTTTTTTTCACTATAAAGTCTATCATCATAACCGTACTCCATGTGGCATAATTTTTCTCATTGAGAGATTGGGAAACAAGAATATTTTCAGGATTATCCGAGTGATTAATATAAAAAGAATTTGACATCACCTGAGAAGTGTATGATCCATTAGAGTCACCTTACATACCTTTCTCCATTGGTATGGTGTTGGAATAACCCCTACATCTCTGATGTTGTCACAAATTGAATCAAAAAAGAGAAGCGAAACACAAAAAATGGTTTGAAGGAATTCTTCTTCTTTTCATTCAGCGAAATTTAAAACATAATACACGATTTTTATACAACGCCATAGTACACCGTCTATATTGCGATGTTTATATTTCAACGGTGATCGAGATACTTCAATACAATGGTGAGTCTGTTTGTGCCTAAAACATTCCAACAATAGGCCTCCAACAACTACAGTATTAATGGTAAACAGCAAGCAATGATGTGACCACCTCCACATGGTGCTACGTTAACAAGTAAAACCTTGTGTGACACCTATTGACGTCATGAGAGTTGGGAGGATTTTGCTGGTAGTGTCGTGACATGAATTACAAGAAGTGTCCCCTGTGTATGTGTAGCTTCTGATTTGTAATTATTTTTTTTTTTAAATAGAAGCATAGAGTTAGAATGAAGCTATATCTAGCTTCCTTAGAGGCAGTTTGGCACTAGTAACAAATTGTTATTGTCCATTGAAATAGCTTAAAACTTAAGGCCGATTCATGAAACCTTGTAAAATAGTGTCTTATAAATCTACTCCAAATATTGAAGCAGAATCATTAGACAGTAACAATTTATTATGGTGTTAAAAATGACCCCTTATATTTCATGTTTTTCCTTGTTGAATGTTGTTTTTCGTTGATGTTTAAGACCCTTAGTATTTTATTATTGTGATTTTTGTGCTTTGTCAATTGCAGGAGCTTGGTTCACTTGTTTTTGGCAAACTCGAGGCAAAACTTGCTGAAGCTATGATGTCATTGCCCCTTACCGATGGATGTCAAATTGCAACCAGTTTTTCTTGGTAGGTTATTTTTCATTTATATACAAGCAATACTGTTGTAAAATCAGTAGAACAGACCACTTGCTTATGCATGAATGACTAAACAGAAGCTTGTTCATTAATTCTTTAGACGATTTACTTAGCGTAAAAATAATGTAAAGGTTATGCTCGTCTTTATGCTATTAATGTGTGAAGGTACTTATAACGAGTGTTACATGCATGAGCATATGAGGATCTCGACTATAAGATTTCTTCCCAAGTTACATTGCACCTGGGAAATCAATCATAACATATTGATTGTTTTGACCAGGCTCACTCTTACACCGGAATTGGCATCTCGGTTTTGTGGATCCCAATCCACTCACTAACGGGGCTTCGTCTTCAAGCCTGAAAAGACAAGCAACCATGGCAATCTGTCACTTAGTCAATCCTCTTATAAGTCATCCAAGAATTTTCACAATCTTATATAAAATGCCACATTTTTCAACATGTTACAAGCATACAAGGCTAAACTTTTCAATGAGATTTTATAATGGACCCCCTCAGGCACACACACATCCATGCATATGTAACCTCATGCCCGAGTGATGAACCAGTTTTAATACCAATTGTAACAGCCCAGCCCACTTCCACATTGAGCTTGCGCTCCTGATTTGATGGATTCCAAACTCAACTTTAGTTCATACCAAAAATATGTTAGAAATATTCAAGACAATTTATTACTTAGCTAACCCGTAAATCCCTCAATAATGTTCATAATCTTATATATGTGTCTAAATGTTTCAATGGGGTGTTATATCGACACAACACTTGATCATGCCGGCTCACCCTTGCTTAGCATCTGCCCTAGCAGACAATTATAATTTGCACCTTCTGGTGAACTCAAAGACCCGATGTGACAACCCTTGATGAAGCATTTGTGACTCCGGTAAGTTTTAATGGCATTGCATGTGCTTTGTTTTTCTTATCTTTACCCGAGGGTGGAGGCAGGGCCATGTCCCCTCTCATATTTTAGAAGGATCAAAATTTTACTTATTAGTTTTAAAAAATTTAGTTTACCTATATAAAAAAAATTAGAATTATATTTTTGCCTATGTTAAAATTTTGAAACTATAGTTTGACCCCCTGCGATGAAAAATTTCCAGCTCTGCAGCTTCACTCCTCACCTCATCCAACTTCTTGGCCAGCCCGACCTTGTTTGCTGGGACCTTCGGCCCAAACCCACAGATCCATCTGCCTTTACTAGTCCAGCCAAGTTGGCTGGTCTATCCTCCAATGCCGTCCAGCAAGCTCCTCGCCCACCTCAGCCAACTTCCTCCCTAGCTCGGCCATTTGCACCAATTGGCAGAGCAACTGGGCCAGGCCCCAAGAATAGTCTGGTCAAGTCAAGTTGGCTCCTCAGACTAAGCTAAGCATCTCGACTACCATGTCTGCATGCCCAGTCATTCCACATAGGCACTTCAACCACCCAGGCCTCGTTCACCTAGAGCTTTGGCTTTGGTTGAGTACCTGATCAGCTGTCCCAACCAGTTGACCGTCGCGGCCATAGGCTGATGGCCAAAGATGAAAAACGCGTTATGGAAATCCATGAGGGAGTCATTGATTGAGATAAACATTCAATGGAAGTTGGCATGGAGACTTATTAGGTAAGAAGATCAACACAGATCAGCAAAAAGCAAAAAAACAGTTGGTGATCCAATCATCTAAGGAAAGTGGATCTATCCACCGTGAGCAATATCTTCCTTGCTGTTTGAGGTTGTCCTCTTGTATTTAATACCATCTACGTATACCAAAAAGAGTGTGAATGAAATTGTCTGTTATCCCCTCTCGTGGACATATGTATAAATGCTAAACCACATAAATAGCTTGTTTGTCTCTGTTTTCTCTGATTGATCTTGTCTTTAACATTTCTGCCATTCCTTGCTGTTAATCATGGCTGATTCCGGAGACAATGAAGATCAAACAAGAAACTCGTCCAACAGAGTGAAAGGTGTTGCAAACGATCATGGTAGCAACAATCTGAAAATTATAACCGTACCTCTCAATAGTTAAAATTGTCTAAGTTGGGCGATGGCTACCAGACTTTTCCTTAGTGGAAGATCGAAAATTGGATACATAACAGGTATGACCACCCACCCAAATGAATCTGATCCCAAATTTGATGAATGAAAATCTAAAAATGATATGTTGTGGCTATGAGAGCACAGAGAAAAAGGGAAATTTGACTAACAAATTAAAGAGGTTCTGTATAAAACCTACAACCTCTTCTCTCAATCACAGCTCTTATTCCTATGTTGATGTTCCACTATATTTTATATGTGTGCAGCTCTCAACGGGTTCTTGATTACAGTTTTGGAATGCATCCATTCTTTCTTTTATTGATTTATAGATGTTGAATCCTTCCTTCTTGATTTAGGCATGCCTCTCTTCATTTCCTTTGATGGCCACCTTTCCTTTGCCTTTTTTTTCTTTTTCATATTGTTTGTATCCCCAAAATTCTTTTTTTGGTTTTGGAGTGCTCCAAAAAAATGAGGTTTTATTTTGAAATGAGAAAGAAAGAGACTCGCATGTTGGTACGAGGATTGTTCGTTTCGGGTGCCTTTACTGGCAGTAACCAATCCAAGAGCTATGTTTATTCTTGATGCATTTAGTTTTACTTAATTATCTCTTCATTATAAATGTGGTGTGGTGTTTGAAAAGATTTGGTGTTTCAAATTTTTGAGAAAATTTTAAGAATCATTGAATATAGAACACTTTAATTTGAGAAATCTTTCTGAATGTTATTTGAAAACGTTGAAGATTTCTTTTAAAGTCGATTTGGTATTTCCTTAAGAAATTAAGTAGGTTTGAGACTTCGCACTAATTCGGTTGCTACCTAGTTAGAGCTCTATCTCATTTTGTTTAAGTTTTGTAGAGAGTTGCTTGTGATTAATTCGTCATTCCACAAGTGAACGTGAATGTATGAATGCATTATCCTACATGATTATAAACGAAATTACTCATTCCTACCATAACATTAATCTATGTTTCTCATTTTATAATTGTCATAAATATTTTTGGTGAAAAGAAAAAAAATTAAAAATGAATTGGAGTTGTAGGCCATCACGCATGATTCCAATATTGGGTCATTACTTGAGTTTTGGTTTTGATGAAGTCGATAAATAAAAAGTTAAACCTTAGATCTTGGGAGAAAAATATTTAAAAAAATGGAAAAGAAGAAATACTTTAATCCGAGAGGAATAGGGAGAAAGAGAGAGAGAAAGATATCACAAAATCAAAGATTTTAAATATATATATATATATATATATATATATATATATATATATATATATATATATATATATATATATATATATATAAATGCACATGAAAGGAAAGTATTAACTCAAATGAAGAGGGAGAAGAAGAAGATTTTGAAAGAGAGCAAGAAAGGAGAGAGAAATAGTGAAATACACGTATATGTATTATATGTGCACATATGAGAATTTGTAAAAAAAAATGTTAAATCATAAAGAAAGAAGAACAAAGAGAGATAGTCATATACGTATATAACATGTATATGCCCATATGCTTTCATGATAATTGAAAACTTGAAAATATCCAACTTCAATTTTTGGGTGTAGGCCGGAGAAGAGCTTGGGCTCATGTAAGAGCCTAAGAAAAGTCTCCAATGCCTCATTAGGGAGAGTTCTTGCTTTCGAAAATCTTTTGGAAAACATGATTCCAAATATTTTTGTATGTAAACATAAAATCGTAATTATTACAAGAAAATCTATTTCTTTCACTATTGGGCATGAAAGAAAATCAAGCAATGTAAAATGGAGAGCGACGTAAAAAAACACTGATTGGGGTACCTAATCGAGTGATTAAGAGAGAAACTAAACATGAGAATGTCATGAAGATGCATCTTAACATGTATATTTGTGGAGAGTTTCCCAGGTTGGAGAAATCCCAACTTCAAAATCAACATAATAATAAAGAAAAATCTCAATCTAAACACTCATTCTCACCGTTCATTTACATATTAATTAGCAAAACTTAATTTATCATGCATGAACGTCATCTTCAAACATAGATGATGAATAAAGCAATATACAAGCATATTTTTGAATAAATGAAGAAATAAAATTTATTTTGTTTTGCTCATGCTCCTGGTGCACACAAGTGTAGCTCTCAACTATGACAGGAAATCTTTAAGGCTTTCTTGCATGGCAATGGGGAGATGACAAGAGGAAATGAAGATGGATGAAGACAAGAGGAGGACTATATACTCCAAATATAGATGATATTAGAAACAATCCTTCTCCTTTGAATGATCATTGGGTCGTCTCGAATGAAGCCCCAAGATGATGAAGATATTCCCCTCAAGAGGTCTCCTCGTGCTTCCTTGAAGAGTTTGAACTTGGAGAAGCTTGCTCCCAAGGTTGGAGAAGAAGAGAGAAATAGAAAGAGAGAGTAAAGGAAAAATCTAGATTTTCAAGTGAGAAAACACTAGAGGTTTCCTAAGGATCATCCCTTATCCAAGAGAGAAGATTGTGGGGGTATTTATAGAGAATTTTGGAGCCAAAACTCAAAATTTGATTTTTTTTTTTTTTAATTTAACAACATTTTCATGCCAATTTC
The DNA here is from genome assembly GCA_011799765.1 of Nymphaea thermarum. NCBI lineage: Eukaryota > Viridiplantae > Streptophyta > Magnoliopsida > Nymphaeales > Nymphaeaceae > Nymphaea > Nymphaea thermarum. Next base: position 521,185 of record JAANDH010000046.1, read on the forward strand.
AAGTATTTATGAATGATTTTCAATTTTTAATTTGACCAAGTAAGATTGGCCATTAGCCCTATAAATACACCTTTGGGGTGTGGGCACGGCTAATATCCACCCAATAGGGCCAAAATAAGCCCCCAAGGGGTGGTTTTAGCATGAAAATGGGGCATGCGTATTGCATAGGTCCTATTTGGCGCATTTGTGCATGTGCTTCAGCATGCGATGCAAGGTCTCATGATGTTGTGCGATTGCGTGACGTGTGGTCCAGCGATGTCGTGCAACTGCTCAAAAATAATAAACAAATAGACAAACAAATAAATAAAGAAAAAGGGGGCCTTAATAATAAAAGAAGCATAAAACCAATCGTTAAAAGTGGTTTTTTGTTACAAATAGGGGGTCAACTCCGTTTTGAGTGACTCCAAGCTCATTTTAAATCCGGATTGGATTTAATTAGTTGCTGACGTGTTCTAACGAGTGATTTAGGCTAAAAAACATACCTTGGCATGAGAATGAAACATAAAACAAAAGGAAGCTCTATGTTTGCATGTGTGGCGGTCGCTAGCATCAAGTTTTGTCATTTTGATCTAGACTCTTGTTTTGGATCTAATTTGGATTGGGGAGATGGATTTTGAATTTAAATCTTGTGTTTGGACTCGGACATGGGTCTATAGATTTGTTTTAGATCGAATGGTCGTGCATTTGTTTTGGGTTTAGGATTGGGCTTAAATCCAAATGAAATTAAATCAAACTGAAATAATTTAGAATTTCATTTCAGTGAAATGAAATAGAGTCCTTTTGGAAAAATTTGGGTGATAACACATAAATTCTTAACATTCCTATGCAAACTCAACGGTCTAGGTACGATGTTGAGTTAGAAATGAAGGTTATAGAGCAGAGTGATGGGCAATGGTTTAGTGAGAATATCTACTAGTTGATGTGAGGATGGAATGTGTTTAACTAGCCATTTATTTTTGGAAATGCAATTGTGAAAAAAGTGGACATCATGATCAATGTGTTTGCTATGGCTATGAAAAACTGGGTGAGCCACCTTATATGTTGCATTGATATTATCACACCAGAGAATGGGTGTAGATGGTAGGGAAATGTGTAACTCTTGAAGGAGGTACTGGACCCATACAAGTTCTACAGTGGCATTTGCAACAGCCCTGTATTCAGCGCCTGAACTGGATCGAGTGACTGTCTGTTGCTTTTTGGAGCTCCACGAAAGGATGTTAGGCCGCAAGAATACAGTGTACCCTATGGATTTGTGGTTATCTGGGCTCCCAATCCAATTTGTGCCAAAGTAAGCTATTAGATGTAGACTGTGTGATGTTGTATCAAAAGACAAAAGTGAGCGGTGCCTTTGACATAGCGTACAATCCTCTTGACTGCCGACCAATGCTCTTGAGTAGGCTTGTCATGAACTGTCAGACTTTGTTTACTGAGAAGGCTAAGTCTAGTCATGTCAGTGTAAGATATTGTCGAGTCCCTACAACCTATCTGTATTCGGTAGGGTTATGACATTCCATAGTTGTGCCTTGGGAGAGAGTTTTTGATGTAGACATAGGCGATGGGACAGGTTTGGCTATCTTAAAACACAATTTGGCTGAATGACCTGGTTTGTCATAGTATTGACAAACCACCATGTTGTTGTTTTTCTTGTAATAACTTCTTCCTCCTCCACAGTTGTTGGTCATAGGCTTATTTTTTGACTGGCTATAATATGAACCATTCTTGTTTATGTAATTGATGGTTGGGGAACTATCATTCTCTACTTCATTCAATTGAGTTTCATGAGTCAAAAGCATACTATGGAGATCGGTTAGAGATAAGGGATCTGATCGAGTGGCTATATATGTCTTAAATGCATTGTACTCTTGTGGGGAGCTTGTAAGACTAAATCATCCTCGGCCTTCGGTTTTCCAGTCATGGACAATTGGTGTCCAATCATTGTTGTCTTTTGTATAAGTTCATCAATAGTGTTTGTTCCTTTCATTTAGACATAAGTTGTTCTCTCAATTGCATCACCTTAGATCTTGAATGGGCTTCATAGGTATTGTTCAACCTTTTCCATGCTTCATAAGAATATCTTAATCCATAAAACAGTGCCCAGACCAACTGCGCAGGGAAGATTGTGGTCGGGGTGGGCAATAGCCTTGCCATCACCCCAAAGGTATTGGCAGGGCTAACGGCCAATCCCACTTGGTCAAACCTATTTTATAATTAAAAAAATTAAAATCATTTAAAAATATTTGAAATTCGCATGAAAATCTTGTTAAATTCAAAAAATTTCAAATTTTGAATTTTGGCTCCAAAAACTCTCCATAAACACCCCCACAATTCTTCCTCCATTGCATAAGCCAAGCATAGAGAAATTTCTAATGCTTCTTCACTTGAATTTTTTTATTTTCCCTTGGCTATCTCTTTCCATTTCTTTTTTCTTCTCCAACCTTGGTAGCAAAGTTCTTCAAGTTGAAACTCATCAAGAGAGCACAAGGAGACCTCTTGAAGGGATATTTTCATCATCTTGGAGCTTCATCTGAGGCGATCCTAAGATAATTCAAAGGAGGAGGCTCATCTATATTCAAGTATATAATCCTCCATTTTTATTTTCATTTCTTCATGCCACTTCCCCCTGGCTGTGCAAGAAAGCTCAAATGATTTCTTCTCCAGAGTCAAGAGCTACCATTGAATGCACTGAGAGTATAAGCACGGCAAAGTAAATACCATTTTTTCATTTCTTTCCAAAAATATGCTTGTTATATGTATGGGATGATGTTCGTGTGTGATATACTAATTTTGTTGAATAATGAGTAAATGCACAACAAGAATAAGTGTGGGTTGGGGTTACTTCATCTTATGTTGATTTTTGAGGTTGGGATTTGTCCAACCCAGGAAAGCCGTTCACATATTTGTATATGTTAATATGCATTCTTCATGGCATTCTCATGATTAGTTTCTTTATTAATCATCCAATTAGGAATCTTAATGAGTGTTTTCTCATGTTTATCTTCATTTCATGTATGTTTGATTTTCTTTCATACCCAATGGTGGAAGAGATATGTTCTCTTGTGAAAAACAATCATGATTTTGGGTCGAGGCCTCAAAACCAAAAGGGCATGGAAACATATAAGAAGTTAGAATCTCACGTCTAGAGTTCAGTTTTGAATTTGAATTTTGTGTTTGGGTTCAGACAAGGGTTTAGAAATTCACTCTGGATTGAATAGTCGGAATTTCTTTTAGGTCTAGGATAGGGCTTGAGGCCCAGAAATTAAATCCAAATGAAATAATTGAGATTTGAGACGAAATGAAATACACCCCTTCTTTGAAAAATCAGGGTGATAACAAATGTCCAACTTTGTTACTAAGCTGGCATTTGTCGTGCTTAGTGGCGAAGATATGCACCCCAAATTTTGAATAATGAAAAATTTGGCTAAAAAGGTTAAAATGTCGGAACTACATTTCAGGTTTAACCCCTTGCCTACGCAGGTTTGCCAAAATTGGATTCAAGTTTAACCCCCTAAATGGATTGCCTCAGCTTGTATTGCAAGATTAACCCCTTACCTGCATGGGTTGCTCTGGTTTTCATTACAGGTTTTATCCCCTTGCCTGCGTAGGCTGCTTTGACTTTGCATTGCAGGTTTAAACCCTTACCTGTGAGTTGCTTTTTTGTCCAGAATTTCAGGTTTAATTCCTTTTTTGAATGGGTTGCTCGATAACAAGTGTCAACGTTAGGAAAGAATCCTCATCACCTCGAATACCTTTGTTGAAGGTGTGAATGAGACCTTGTTGCTCCTTCATTGGTTGTGACAAGAAAACTTCTTATCACCTTGAGTGCTTTTTGGTGAAAGTTTTGTTTTCACCAAATGTTGTATTTTGGACTTGCTTAGAAAAATTCCCCACACTAGCACTTGGGTTGAGCTTGCTTTGAAACGCCCTTGACCAAACAACCAAGCTGTGCTTATTCCATAAGTTTTTCTTGTCCAATGACATGGTTGAGCTAACTTTGGAATGCCCTGAACCTAGAGGTGGGATTGCGCTTGATCAAATCTTTAGCTTAGCAGCTGAATTGATTTAATTGAGATATGACCTACCCAAAGGAAGAGGGCAGTTTCAAAATATACTTCGCCAAAGAAATATAGAAATGCCTCAAAATGTTCATGATTTAAAACAGAATGTGCCAATGTACTTGGTAAAAGAAGGTGGCTGATATCTTAGATTGGGATTGAGGCGAAGAAAATAATGGAAAATGTCTGGTGTTAACAATTGTCATGGCTGATAAGTGATAGGATATGATTCAAAACAGAATGTAATAAGTACTAAGTAAAAGATAAATAGTTGATATCTTGAATTGAGACCGAGACAAAGAAAATAATGGAAAATGCCCCAATAAAAGGTGTGGACAAAATTATATAAAGAAAATTTATATATTTCATGAAGATATTGACTCAATAGAGGTGAATGAATAAGTCAAAATCAAGTGTCCAACAATTGAAAATAGAATATACTGGAGTAAAGCAAGGATTGGTATTCAACTTGAAATAAATTATGACTGAATCAAATCATGGGAAGTAATAAATTAAGAGGAAAGACATACTATGGGTATTGAAACTAGAAAATTATTTAAATTTAAATGAAGAAAAATGCGTGACCTGAGTCAAGTAAAGTTGGTAATTGAGCCAATAGATGGGTATCATGTTGAAGAATAGAAGGTTTAATAAATGAATAAATGATAGATTGACAAGATACGATAAAATGTACATTTTGAAGTAATTCTAAAAATGGGACTTGCCAAGGAATAATTGGTGACCCAATAAAATTATGAAAGTAGTAAAATTGGAGGGAAGACACATTATAGGTATTGAAGCTAAAAAATTATTTGGCTAAGTATAAATGAGGGAAAAAAATGTGTGACTTGAGTCAAGCAAAGTTGGTAATTAAACCAATAGATGACTATCATGTTCACTAATAGAATGTTAGACAGATGAATAAGTGAGGGATTGCCATGGTATGATAAAATATAGATTTTGAAGCAATTTAAAAAAATTGGACTTTTTGAATGATAGTATTTGAATAGTCAATGTCACTTAGGTAATAGGGTTGAAGCATGATTTTACGATGTGGTCAAGTTGAAGACTATAAAGATTATCAAAGAAGACATTAATTCAAATGCTGAACATGAAATGTAAGATTATTGAATTGATCAAGGAGTGTATGTAGGGCTGCACACGAGCCGAGTCGAGCTCGAGCTTGCCCAGCTCGAGCTCGACTCGGCTCATTGAGCTCGAACTCGAGTCGAGCTGTCTAACACAAGCTCGAGCTCGACTCGATTATACAAAGTTGAGCTCCTCATTAACTCGATTAACTTGTGTGCTGGAGTTGTAGGCGTCGGCGTTGTTGATGGTGGCGTAGGGCTCTTGCTGGGATACCCTTTCGAAGGCCACCCTGTCTTTGTGATTAAGATGGGCACATCCGAGAAATTGAGGTTCTCCATCGAGACATACGAGGAATCGATCATGGCGTCGAGGACGTTAGTGTGGTGAAGCAGAGTATTGGGATCAACCTCCTCTTTCATGGGACTGATTGGCCGGAACAAAGCATTGTCAAGGGGAACCACACCTTTGTTTTGCATAAAGACATATTAGGGATAGAGATTGAGCATCAATGGCGAACCGGTTCTGCAGAGAAAGCACAAAAGGGGGAAAAGATATTGCTCAAGGGTATGATTGAAGAAGGCCTGAGAAGGGGGAAAGGGGTCGATGATGATGTCTGTGGGGAGGAGTAAATACCTTGACGATGGAATTGAGGTTGGAGGCGATGAGGGCATTGTGGAGGGACTCGAGGGCAGGGAGGAGGAGAGGGGAGGCGGAGGAGAGAGTGGTGAAGACCTCATCACCGACAGTGATGGCGATGATGGCGGTGTCAAAATAGAAGGAGGTGATGTTGGTCTTGACCCAGGCTGCTGCAGCCTACAGAGGCACTGGAGGAGCCGATGCCCAACAGTTCGTTGTTGGGGATGATGACGAGGCAAGCAAGGGTTTCTAAACCTCCACATTTGGGCATACCCTCACCCAAATGAGGGAGGGAGTGAAACCCTCGCTTGGGCAAAACCCTTGCCCAAGCGAAGGTTCCAGAAAGCCTCCCTTTGCCAAAGTGCAAACAAGAGAGAGAGAGAGAGATTAAAGAGGGGAAGATTGAATGGGAGAGCAGAGGGATAGGAGAGGCCGAGAGTAGAAGGGTGTACCTTAGCATTGAAGAATCGGTCGCCGGTGGGGGTGAAAGCCGGTGAAGAGAGATGCAAAGAATGGGAAAGTGATGACGATGGGGGTTCATGAGAACGAAGAACGAAGAGAAAGCCGAAAGGAAAGTGACGTTGCCGACGCATCGACGGAAGAATTACTCAACTCGAGCTAACGAGCCGAGTTCGGTTAAGCGAGCTTCATTAAACGAACTCGAGCTCGACTCGATAAATAAATGAGCTGAACCATCAACTCGAGCTCGACTCATCGAGTAAAAAAGCTGGCTCGAACTCGAGTTCGAGCCGAGCTTTAACGAGCCGAGTTCGAGTTACTCGACTCGTTGCTCACCCTTAAGTGTATGGAAGACACACATGCATTCATCATATAATGATAAACATCCAACATTTTCTAAAGTCACATTTATCATCCATTATGTAGCTTGGTTTGATCAATTATGATTATTCCATATAAAAGTATGCCAATATACCTTAGCCAATAGGCTTAGTACGAGCATAGACTCCTCCATTAAGCAATTAAGATATGGGTTTCTCATTTTTCCTTGGTCACCAGTCAATATACCATAAGTTAGCACTCATAGTACTAACGTGGGAGCTTTCTCGCACAAGGTGTAGTCCAGTTATAAGGTTTAATCTTGTGCTACCTCTTAAGACCAAACCCGGCAACATGATAACTGAGAGAAATAAGTATTGAAAATTTTTGAAATATGAGCAAGCATGCAAAATTGATTGTCTCTTATGCAATGTTTTTTAAGATAATGATTAAAATAAGTAGAAGAGCAAAGATTGTTTTCAATCAAGTTTTAAATTGAGGAGGGTTGTATTTGATCCTAAATCTATGTAAACATGATTAGTCTTCCTCAATTAAGCCTTAAATGCAAGGGAGAAAACAATAAGGAATGTAATGTAATATCGATGGGGTCGAGGCCGAAGAAAGGAATCTACTTTATCGTTGGCAATATATGAGATGTTCAAGTTTGTCAAAATGCATCAATGATAATTATAGCCAAACAATGACGAGTCCCATCATGGTCGTCATCTGTTTGCAACCCCAAAATTTTTTTATTTTTGGAGTGCCCCAGAAAAATGAGGTTTTAATTTGAAATGAAAGAGAAAGGGACTTACTCGTAGGTACGAGGATCGACCGTCCTCGGTGCCTTTATCGAGGATAATCAATCCAAGGGTTATGCTTATTTTTTATGCATTTTATTTTTGCTTAAACATCTGTTTCATTCTAAATGTGGTGCAGTCTTTGAGAAAATATTGAAGATTTGATCTTTCAAATTTTTTAGAATGTTTTGAAGAATCATTTGAGGTTGTAAAACATTTTGATTTGGAAAATCTTGAATTGAGAGATCTTTACAAATATTGTTTGGAAACATTTGAAGATCATCTTTTCAAAATCACTTTGGAGTTCTCTTAAGACTTTAAGTTTGATGTTTTCCTAGAATGTGATTACTACCTAATTAGAGCTTCATCTAATCTTGCTTTAAGTTCTTTTAGAGATGTGTTTGTGATCATTTGTGATGTTAAGTGAATGTGAATGTATGAATGCATTGATCTTACATGATTAAAATGGAATTATTCGTTCTTACCATGACATTCATCTAAGAGCAGTTCTACTATCACATACATGTAAGATTTTTGTTTTATAATTGTCATGAATATTTTTATGAAGAAATAAAAGTTTTTGAAAATAGAATGAAGATTGTAGACCATCAAGCATGAATCCAATATTGGATCATTACTTGAATTTTGGTCTTGGTGAAGTCGTAAATAAAAAGATCTTGAGAGAAAAATATTCAATAGAATGAGAAATAGGAAAGACTTGAATGTAAGAGAATGTGGAGAAAAAGAGAGGAGATTTTGAAAATCACAAAATAAAAGATTTTTGAAAAGAAAAAGAGATACATATATGTATACATACTTATATAGGCATATATATACATAATATATGCATATGAAAGCTTTATAAAAAGAAAGTATCAAATCTAATGGAAATTGAGAAGAAGATTTTAGAAAGAGAGAGAGATACTAAAGAGATAGAGAGAAAGATACATGCATATATGAATATATATACATGTATGAGATTTTGTAAAAGAATATGTTAAATCATAAAAAAAGAAAGACAAAGAGAGATAATCATGTGCCAATATATATATATATATATATATATATATATATATATATATATATATATATATATATATATATATATATATATATATATATATATATATGCCTTTATGAGAATTGAAATCGAGAAATGATTTAAAAATATCCAACTTCGATTCTTATGTAGACTGGAGTGCAACTTGGATTCATGCAAGAGCCTAACCTAGGTCTCCAAGGCTGCTAAGCACTAACAGTCACCTAGACCATCAACTTTTCTATCTAATAAGAGATTTCCATTGAAACAACTTTCACAATCAACTTTGTCACCGAGAACTACCATAGACTATAGACAAGATGCTGAAAAGACAGCTAATCAGCTCACGTAGAAGAGGAAATTTATCATGGGATAATTTTTGAAAACAAAAAGGATGAGATGACAAGAGAAAGGTCACATATCTCTGAAATTGGATGCTCCATATTAGGACTAGGTCAGGTACCAAATTTGCTCTTAACTCCAAGTGCAGTATGAAGCTTATCATATTAGTATGGAAAATTCTAACATTTAATCCTTCCATGATACCTTTCTAAGCTTCCTTATCATGTGAACATGTGCTTATGTCTACAGTGAACAATAGTCGAGGTTGTCAATTTATCACATTGTAACTGGATGGTGCTTTACAAGGTTCCTACCTAGTTTCAGCATAATATCTGCCATTTATTTTAAGGGATCCCATGAATATATAGCTGGCAACCCAAATGATGTGGCTGAAGTGTAAATGGTGTAAACTAGGTTTGCCAGCAGGGTCACAGGTTACTGAGGTATCAAGAAATATGGTTCGCAATTCAAATGGCATATTCCTGAGGCATTCCATTTCATCACTATAGCTTTTAGGGGCATATCAATACTTCCCATCTCAATAATCCCTCTTCTGGATCTTGTTGGATGAATATGAGAATCTTAATCTGTGATTACTCGGTGTAATTTTTTACGGTGGGTTTGTAGGCAGAATAGGATATCAAATGATGGGTTAGTCTATGTTCCAACAATAATATCTTGCTGAATTTTAACAGTTTTAGATGTCAATTGAACATAACTTATGCATCTGTAACCATCCTGCCGTTTTGAGGATTTGCTACAGCATGAAATGTATGTTGAAAAACGTGGAACACAATTTCCAGGGATTTGGAAATGTTGGATCATGGGCTGCGCAACTCATTAGTGAAAAAGGAGGTAAAGTGGTTGCAGTAAGTGATATAAGTGGTGCCATAAAGAACAACAGTGGTCTTGATATCCCAAGACTTCTGAAGCATGCTAAAGAGCATCGTGGAGTAAAAGGCTTTGATGGGGGAGATTCTGTGGATCCCAGGACGTTGTTGGTGGAAGATTGTGATGTTCTCATTCCAGCTGCGCTTGGGGGTGTTATTAACAGGTTCTAAATCATCTTCTTTCCTTTGGAGCAGTAGTGGTCTTCTTTTCCGTTTAAGGAAAATCCAAGTATTTAGTGAATTTGGTTAACCGAGTCTTTATTTTTAGATTTCTAAATAAATTATTGTCGTTCTTGTGACAGGGAAAATGCTAATGATATCAAGGCCAAGTTCATTATTGAAGCTGCTAACCATCCAACTGATCCGGAGGCTGATGAGGTAAAACTCTTCCTATTCAGCTGTACAGGACAGTACTGCATCCTCTGTTGCTTCGTTCTAGTGTCATATGCTGGCTTATCATTTCCATTTCATGCAGATCTTAGCGAAAAAGGGTGTCATCATTCTGCCTGACATTTTTGAGGTATTGCATTTTGAAAGTGGTTCAGATTTGGTTCAAAATTTAGATTTGAATATATAAATGTAAAAATTGGGTTTGGATTGGATTCTGATTGAGAAATCAAATTTCAAGTTCAGGTTCGGATTTACATATGACGTTTCTTCATTCGTGTATGAATCCAAATATATGATTATCTGAAAAAGCAGATACCAAAGAGTATATTTCATTTGAATTTGATCAATTGACATCTCTATCCATTTGAACCATCATGATAGATGGTTAAGATAAAGACAAAAAGTAAAATGTGTGAACAAAATATTAGATGAAAGAAATGTTCATCATTTTTTTTTCATCGTTTTTCTCTCAAACATCTATTATGATGGACTGAATAACTCCCATGAGCAAGCTTGGTGACTCTAAACCGCTAAAGTCACCATTCAATTTTCATATATAGAATGAGCAAAGCATAGACAAAGCAAGCCCCCCCCTACTCATGTATTCATTGCTCTGAGAAAAAGAGAGATGCCCACTGACATTTTGATGATATAATCCACAAAGTCATAAGATGTGAAAGGAATCTCCTGCACATCCCATCGATGTAAGATGAAGAAATCCCAATCCACACTCATTCTTGTCATGTATTTGCTCATTATTCAAGAAAATTAGTATATCATACATGAACATCATCTCAAGCATATAACAAGCATATTTTTGGAAGGAAATGAAGGAATGAAATTTATTTCGCCTTACTCCTGGTGCACTCAAGAATAGCTCTTGACTCTGGAGAGGAAATCATTTGAGCTTTTTTGCACAACATGGGGAGGTGGCAAGGAGAAATGAAAATAACAATAGAAGATTACTTACCTCGAATATAGATTAGCCTCCTCCTTTGAATAATCTTATGATCGCCTTGGATGAAGCTCTAAGTTGATGAAAATATCCCTATAAGAGGTTTCCTTGTGCTCTCTTGAAGAGTTTGATCTTGAAGAACCTTGCTTCCAAGGTTGGAGAAGAAGAAAGAAATGGAAAGAGACAACAAAGGAAAAACCAAAATTTTCAAGTGATGAAGCATTAGGGGTTCCTCAATGGTTGGCTCATGTCCAATAAGGATGATTGTGGGGGTATTTGTAGATAGTTTTAGAGCCAAAATTTAAAATTTGAAATGTTTTGAATTTGACAAAATTTTCATGTGAATTTCAAATATTTTTGAATGATTTTAATTTTTTATTTTAAAATAAGCTTTGATCAAGTGGGATTGGTCATTAGCCTTGCCAATAACCCTTTGGGGTATGGGAGGGCTATTGCCCACCCAAAAAGGCCAAAACCGCCTCCCAAGGGGTGGTTTAGACATGAAAACTGTGCAAGCCCCGGTCTAGGTGTTGTGGCGAATGGCACACTGCAAGCCCCGGCCTGGGCGCTGTGGCGAATGGCGCGCTGTAGCGTGCAACGCGTTGTCTCGTGCAGCGATCGTGTGCGCGTCGCGTGACGCGCGGTCGCAACGATTGTGCATTGTGTGACACACGGTCACGTGACCGCGTGTGACTGCGCATCACTTGATAGTTTATTTATTTTTTTAAAAAAACGAAATGACCTAAACATGGTATAAAATGAGATAAGATGAAATTAAAAGAAGATAAAATGAGCAAATAAAGAAATAAATAAATATGTTTATATCAGAGGCATAAACTATTATTTTTTATTTGAAAGGTGTATAAAATTGGTTTTTGTTATAAATGGGCGGTCGACTTCATTTTGAGTCACTCCAGGCTGGTTTTGAATCTAGACTAGGTTCAAATTGTCGTTGATTCATTCTACTGAGTGATTTAAGCTCAAAAACACATTTTTAGTGCAAGGACAAGATATAAAACAAAGGGAAGGTTTGTGAGTGCACGTGCAGCACTCAACAACATCAAATTTCGTTGTTTTGATCTCGATTTTGGATCTTGAGTTTGAAATTCTTAATTTGGATCTAAACTTGGATTTTAGATCTAATTTAGATCGATAGTTGGATTTTGGATTTGAATCTCGCTCCAAAAGTTGGGTTTTAAATTTGAATTTTGCATTTGGGTTCGGACAATGGTTTGGAAATTAATTGTGGATTGAATAGTCATGAATTTGTTATGAGTTTAGGATAGAGTTTAGGGTCCAGGAATTATAGTGTTTTATTGGGTTCGGTCCCCTCGGGTTGCTTCAATTCGAGTCGAGTAAAAAGAACCACAAATTTTATGGTGTTATAGCATCTGAAAGAGATAATAAACTTCACTTCATTGTGCAAGAACAGAGTTACTTAAGACTTGATCTCGTTGGATCAGAGTGCAAACACTAGAAATGAGAAGTATGGTGCGAACCATGGTTCGGGCACCCAACAAGCTTCTTGTTTTGGAAGAATCACTGTCCTGTGGAGGTGCATGAACTAAAAGATACAAAAAAAGGGGGGAGACAATCAGTAGAAGAATGTTTCTGAAACTAGAGGCCAAGACAGGTGTGGGCTATGAGTGGACACATACCCCTAAAAGATGAGTGGGCTATGTGTGGACAATTTTATAGTCACTAGTATAGACATTATTATTATTATTCTGAGGATGGCTGAGTTATGTTATACTTTCGCAGGTATACTCTCTAGAGATTAGGTCTTGAAGTTCGAAAGACATAAGCGGTTGGATTGCTAGTGATGTTTTTCCTCCCTTGACTGGTTATTTAACATGACTGCAATTGCTGTAGGGTATTTCTGAACAGATTGTTGGAATTATTGGCCTAATCCAACTTTAATGGCCTTAATGACACGATAAAGAAAATTTATCTATTACTCATTGATGTTCAGAAACTTACCCATGTTCGTGATAAGAAAGAATGGATGAGAATCAGCGGCACATTGCTTGAGAATCTTAGAGACAGTAAAAAAGAGGAGAGTCGGTCCTACTCTCCCTTGCCCTTTTTTAGGCCTTTGTTCCTCACCGGAAGGGACGGTCAGAGGAGAAATTGACTCTGCGCACTGGGTCAGCAGGTCAAGGTCCAACACAGATTCCATCCATTCTTCACGCTCCTCTGCACCATCTTGTATGCTAATAAGACTTGCACACAAGCATATCTTGCGCTTCAGATCTAGATAATTTTAAATATTGTTAATGAATCCATCTCTTTCTCTATATAAAGGGGCGCGGGTTCACTTTGTAAGGACGGTTGAAAGTTGAAAAAAAATGAAATCCAAGCTTTGGTTAGTTTTCTTCTGTCATATCTTGTTCGCTAAAATGAATGCTGACGGTCGAAGGTTGGGGCATGAGAACTCGACAACCCAAGACCAGGCGCCTCTTTCAACCTATGAATGGGCGTAGTCCTGAACCCACAAGCAAAGGGCTGCCCCTATGCACAACTAGAACCTGCCGCTGCCGTGAAAGAGCTCCTGGAAAAGCGGAAGCCACCCGCACTGTCGCTCTCCGGATTAGTAACCGAACCCAAAGCCGACAGCGATGGAACGCCCACCGCTCCACCTGCTGTTCATGGGAAGAAGCAGGGGACAGTCTTGTGCTCAAACCAACTGGGGTCGCCTTCACCAGCCAACCATGCCATCGCCGTGGGTAGCCGACTGGCTGCATGGCAGATGCCAGTGATTTTGTTTCTGGCCAGAGGTGGTGCAGGAACCTGAGCTAGCAACGGAGAATCTTCACCCGTCTGCCGGCTGTTTGCGTGAAAGTCCTGTGGCCCCGCTGCTCGAACCAGCTCCGCCTGTGGAATTGCTGTTCGTCGATGGACCGGATGCGATGGGCAGCTGTCCTCCGCTGCCTTCCCCCTTCAGAAAAGATGGATAGGCGGCAGTACAAACCCCACCCTCGCCCTCTGGTTATAGTTCATCGGTAGGCTACCATCATCCCATCCTAAGATTCTAGCGAGCCTACCTTTCTTCTCAAACGATATTTTTAGGGCTATCAAAGTAGACTTGGGCGTGTTGATCCTCATCCCACCCTGACATTGCATCTCCTCTAAGAACGTGTGAATGTTAGAGACAAAGTTTCTTGATTCCCCGCTAAGCATTAAAACATCATTAGCAAGATTATGCTTCGCTCTGCAAGCTCGGCATCTTGGGAATATAAATCTTCTTCCCATCCACTTGCGCTTTAAAATCAAGAGTACTGAGTTCCATATAGGGCTTCTCACTCAAAAAAAACTTGACTTGAGAATGAGCCTAAATTTATACTTGAAGTATTAAATGTGTCGTGTTCAAATTGTATGAACTTGACTCGTTTAAATTCGGCTTGACTAGACTATGTAAAACTCGTTTTGAATTAGTTAAACTTGTTAAAAGAAATGAGACAGATCAACAGAAGCGAGTTAAATGAGTAGTCCAACTTGAGGCTCAAGCTCGAATTAGCTGAGTCAAGTCGAGCCCCGACTTGGCTCTTGTGGAGCCCTAATTCCATAAGAATAAATGAATGGGGGTCACCTTGATGAAGACCCTTATAGTACTACCCTCCTCTCCATTACTGAGAGTAGAGAATGAGGCAATTTGGAGGCATAGAATAATCTTAGCCACCCAATCCACATGGAACACTACATGGATCATAGCTTCCTTGAAAAATGATCCTGAGACTCTATCATAGGCTTTGAAAAGATCCATCTTTAGACAAATAATTTATTGCTTATTCTTACTAAAACTGTCAACCAGATTACTAGCAAGAATTATTTGGACATGAATGTCTCCGTCTTTAAGAAACACTCCTAGATTGCGACCCATGATTCGGGCAAGAATGGTTCATATCGGGAGAACCATAACTTTCGTGTTAATCTTATAGATAGTATGCACTAAGGGTGTTCCATTTTTTTTAATGTTTAAAAACGTTGAACCAGTTTCAGGTTACATTAATTCATTGTTCACTATATACTATTATTTTCTCTAATTTTTTCCATTGTCCATGGAAAAATTTATGGTAACTTAGCCCCCAAAAAAACACATTCTAATCATATCAGCATTTTTGTGGGACCATTCTTAATTCCTGATTCGAAAACCTAATCATATCAGTATTTGCCTGTACGGATCTACAAAGTGGAAAATACAGAAGTTGATGATATCAAATCCTAGAGTATGCATTAGGGATGGAATATCAAATCATTGTAAGTTAATTTTTTATTTATTTATTTAGAAGAAAAGATTTGAGTCACTGAATTGGCCAATTCTATTCAAAAACCTATATTTGACATTGTTAATTAATTATGAGAGCAAGACAAATTTGTAATTTTGTTATAACTAGTCTGCCATTGATCTGCCATACTTTTTAAGGCAGTGGTACCCGATTCATGATCTGCCATACTTTCGTCTCTCATAGAGGGAGAGGGAGGAGGAGAGACAGACCCACAGCTCTTTATCTTGTCAAATATATAGCAAATTCTACACTTATCATCCCTGTCCAGCTCTTGCCCTTCCACAATTTAAAGTACACCGAATAAATATTTTCTCAAACTCATTATGTGATCATCAAATTCATCACCACATCAACTGTTGTTAACAAATCCAGGTTTTTCCCTTCGTGAACATTTCAGATTATTTCCTGAAATAAAATCCATCCATTCAAATGTTTTCAACTTTAAGTTTAACATTTCGAATAGTAATAAAAAACTCAAAAGAAAAAAAAGAAAGGTTAGTAAACATTGCATAGAAGTATTGCATGCCCACGGTGAGCTGGGAATGGAGATAAATTTAAAATAGGTTGGAAGGAGGTGATAGAATAAGCATAAACAGCTTCTCTCTTGTTTGCCTCATTAAAATATTTCTCTTTGGGTTTTCTTGATTTCTAGAATTCACCTCTACCTTATAAGCACCTGAGAAATTCATCGTCCCCTTGTTGACAAATTGCTTATAAGGTAGAGGTGAATTCTAGAAAACACCAAAGGAATACACAAACAAGGCAAATAGGTGAGAAGCTGTTTATGCTTAACCTATTACCTCCTTCCAATCTCTTTTAAGTTTGTCTCCGTTCCCAGTTCACAGAGGCATACAATCATTCTATGCCATGTTTGCTACCTTCCAAATTTTTTCATACAAAATTTTTAATTCATATTCAAAATGTTGGACATTTGCATGGATGGATTTTATTTCAGGAAATAATTTGAAATGCTCATGAAGGGGAAAACGTGAATTTGTTAGCAACAGTTGATGCGCCGATGAATTTGACTATTACATAATGAGCTTGAGAAAATGCTCGTTCGGCCTACTTTAAATCAGGTAAGGGCAAGGCGAGGAGAGCAATATATCGATTTTAAATCGGAACCCAAGTGATTGGATTCAATAAAAAAAAGTACATCAGATCAGAAGTTTTTTCGTCCCAAATCTGATATATATATCTAAGTTCCGTAGACAACGGAATCCATTACTTGTAAAGATTTGTCATCATCATCTAGTTGCTACAACGAGAGAATTTGACCACCTCTTTTCAGAAAAAAGCTGAAACACAATCGGTGGATGGCTAGACCAGCTGATCCACAGCCGACAAACCAAGCAAATTGCTTCCTATACCCTCTGCCATTGCTATATATATATATATATATACATCTCTCAAAAGATAAAAACATTGTGAGGATGCAAATGGTCATAATATTTCTCCATTATATTCATTTCAATACACTTAAACAAAAAAAGCTTACTCTTGTTCGGACATTTCCTCTGGTAGTACGTGGGCAATCGGTTGCCTTCATTTTCCTACTTTCATAATGAAAGAGAAATGCCCTTTGTGTTTGTGTTGCTTGATATAATATCAAAACCACTTGGTAAGTATTTTTTATGAAATTTTTTTCTTTAATAGTGTCAACTCTTTGTACTGTAAAGAGAGACACTAATACACAAGTGGAATCATAGTAAGACTATCACCTCGAGGTACCAAAAGTCCAGGACTACTTTGATGTAGATTGGTCGGAAAGCAATGATGCCCTTCCAGGAGCAAGAACAGTGATGCAGAGCAGGAGAAGCAGTGGCAAACCTATGTGAGCTTGTGCTCTTCACTCTCACTCTCTGAAACAGAAACCACATGTGATGGGTGAACAAAACCAAATGCTATATATGATGTTATCACAGTAACTGTGTTTCCAGAACTTTCATGGCTGGCCTGTCGCCACAGTATATCCAATATCATCCTTTTCCAATTCAGCAATCTGCAGAAAATACAGAAGAGGGACCAAGTAGAGAAGAACTGAAAAAAAGAAAGTTATAATTTTATCGATGAGTGCACATAAGATCCTCTGTCTTAAGATCCGCTGTCAGCAATGTACTTACTTTGGTAGTGACAAGTTCTGTCTCTAGAAAGCAGAAAATCAAGTTCAAGATTAATAGACTACTGGGGGAAAGGGAAAAAGAAAACTGGATTTTGCATTGTAATTAAAACAGAAACTCATAAATTTTGAAAGCCCAAGGCCACAATGCTCATTTCATTTGCCAAATATCAGAAGACTGAATAAGAACAACTACAAAATCTTTACAAGGTGAAATTAGAGCAGATGCAGATAGAAGGAAAATGATATCGAAAGAAAAAAAATTCACTGCCATCCTTTTTTTACATACAAAAAAATTCAGTCACTTTTCGAATATTATCATACGTTATATAGCATTTTTAGTAAAGAGAAAAGAAGCACGTATAATTGAAACGTGAATAGCAGATCTACAGCAGCTCTAAGATGAAAATGTCATTGACTTAGTAAAGAACAACTTGGTGAATAAGACATTGGCTTACCGTGTTAGAAGGGCTGGCAGAAGAGCCATGTCACAAGTCAAGTCAAGATTGAAAGATGGAAGAAACTTCCAAAGATTGGTGCTCTCTGTTGATGTAGAATCAAAAGAATCTAGAAAAGTATATTGATAGAAGAGGCAGTTTGACCGATGATGCAGAATAAAACAAAAATCTGGAAGAAATATTGATATAAGAGATCATTTAGAGGGACTTATTCTTTGTCTATAATCTCAGAAGGAAGATTCATGATAATGAATTCCGAATCGAGTCCTTTCCTGCATTTGTCAAATAAGAACTTACGTAATGAAGCCCAGGAGTTCCAGTTAGGTTGTAATATATGAATGTATGTGTGATATTTACATTTTTAAATGAGTGACAGGCACATCAAGTGTGACACAAATTAAAAAGTCAGAAAAAATTAAAGCTCCCATTAGAAACCATGGTAAAAATGAGCTCTTAAATAAGCTTTCTCTTCTCACCAGTCAGTCGAATGACTCAAATCGAATGAGTGTCTAAAAGGCATTTGGCAACAAATTATTGTGATTTTAGAACATATTCTTAGAAACGAGCATCTGTGAAACAGGGGCAGAGCCATGGAAGCCCAAAGCCCCAAACTGTCATGCGACATAAACAAATATAATTTTTGAAAATTTTTCGTGGAGCCAATACCTTTTCTTCGAGAATTTTACAGGAGCTAAACTCACATTTAAAAAAATGATGGGTAAGTTTTTAATTTTTCAAAATATAAGAGGGGCTATAGCTCAGATCCTGCTGTAAATATTATTCATGCTCTAGGAAGCAAGCTAAGATTGTAACTATTGTTCATAAATTTAACAATTATTCAAATGCTGGACATAAAATCACATTGTAATTTTTAAAACAAGATCATGGGATTCTCATAATGTATGCTAGACTACGTATTCCAAAAACACAATGTTCTTATCAAATATCTTTTAGATTCAAATTGATCACATGTTAGTGAATATGTCTCCCAAATCCTTCACATTTTTCAAGTGTCTCATGAACAAAAAAGAAATTATGAGGGTATAGTTTATGAGACTCAATACTTGACAGAAAATATTAACGTAAAACTACATGAAAACTAGAACCAGCCGTTCGCAATGATTTTCTTTTCAAATGAAAGTGAAATGTTAGTGCGCCAAT
Source organism: Nymphaea thermarum (assembly GCA_011799765.1). NCBI lineage: Eukaryota > Viridiplantae > Streptophyta > Magnoliopsida > Nymphaeales > Nymphaeaceae > Nymphaea > Nymphaea thermarum. The sequence continues at coordinate 540,176 of JAANDH010000046.1, forward strand.
AGAAAGAAATTAAGAGATTTAGTGGATCGATGGAGTGTCAATAAGGGCGGGCGGAGGGGGGGCGGCCTAGGCCATGGCCCCACCCCGGGCAATGGAAAAAAAATTTATATTGAAAAAAATAATTTTATTTTTTGAATTTGAATTCAATTAGTCATACCTGGATTCAGAGGTTGGACTGTCTGCCCACCCCTGAAAAAAATCCTAGCTCCGCTCTTGAATAAAACGACTTGAAGGAAAAGAGATGTCAAAGACGCGGCGTTCTCCAGGGAGGAATTTAGTCAATAGATTTCATTTTTCATGCCCAATGCCAAAATCGGATGGTTCAGTCCAGTTGAAACCAGATATAACTCCAAATCTTTACTATTTTCCACCAAAAAGTTGGCAAATAGAAACACATTGATATAAAGATCCAATTCCTTTATGTTTAAAGGTTTACCATGTACAGGTTGGAATAAATCGATGCACCGTTCAATTATTGCATCTCCAAGAGGATTCCGAAGCAATTCAAGTTCTATTGCCGAACTCAAATTTTCTTTTAAGTTCACTTGCACTTAGTTTTGGTGTTAAGATAAAGACTCTTGATGTAAAAATATACTTAAATTGGTTGCATTTGCTGCAAATCAATTCCAATTCATTGACCTATATGAGAATATCAATGTCAACGGCTCCTGATAACCAAGTCTACTATTCTTGGAAAATGTAAACTTACATTCAATTTTATATTCTCCTTCCCTCTTGGAAGAAAATGATTATTCACTCACATAATTATAAATAAAAGCTATTATTTTCATTTTGTTAAACATACGTGAAGTTGTAACTTGAGTTCAACTAAGGACCATTGATAAGAATAAGATAAAATTCCTGTTTTCAATAGGTATTAAAATATGACATTCTAGAAATGCGAAAATATGTTTTCATGATCGCAAGCAAAGGGGCCTAAAATAATAAATGAACCTTCTTGGTGCCATACAGGTAACGTTGAGGGGTGGTGTTTGCTGGCTCCAACCGGGTTGTGGGTCCTCCCGTCGAACGCGTATTATCCCCGAAGCAGTCAAACTTTGCAAACTCTTGAAGACCTCTGAGAATCCTGTTTTCTCCTCATCTTCTCTGCAGGATCGATCGATTGACGGATCAAATTGATCAATCGATAGTTCAGCCTCAGGTGAAATGAAAACGAAGAAGACGATGCACCTCCTTCTCTGGCTTCTTTTACTGCAATTCTCCCTCTCCTCATCCTCCCACTACATCCCTCCGGACAATTACCTCATTGACTGTGGCTCCCCCTCCGACTCCACCGTGGATGGCCGCTCCTTCTTCGCCGATCCCCACCGAACGACCGTCAACGTTCGGCCTCCGAGCTCCAAGATCTTCGCGAGGAACCAACGCCCATCTTCCGATTTGCCTCAGATCTACCAGACGGCTAGAATTTTCACCTACCCATCTTCCTACGCGTTCGAGATACGGAGGAAGGGTACCCACATGGTCCGCCTTCACTTCTTCCCCTTCGAAGGCGACTACAATCTATCTTCTGCAGTTTTCAGCGTCCACGCGCTGGGGTTCTCGCTTCTGAACGAATTCTCCGTCGCCGCTCGCTCGTTGGTCGTCAAGGAGTACTTTGTTGATGTGAAGTCCGATCGGTTAGTCCTATGTTTCGTTCCTTCAATGGGATCTTATCTAGCTTTTGTGAATGCCATAGAAGTCGTCTCAATGCCTGATTCTCTCGTTCCTGAGATTGTTCACATGGATGGAAGACTTAACTATGACAATTTCTTATCGAACCAAGCTTTGGAAATTGTCCATAGGATCAATATGGGGGGTCCCAAAATCACGCCTTTGAATGATTCTCTCTGTAGAACATGGATTCCTGATGATGGTTATCTGAAAACGGTGTCTTCTGCAGAATCAAAATATTTCGGAGGACCAATCGTTTACCACATGACTCTGTCTAACGAGATTGCACCTGGTCGAGTCTATCGTTCTGCTCAAGTTCTAAGAGCAAATGAAGGGTCCAATATTACTTGGGCGTTCCCTGTGGATTTGGGGTACAAGTACTTCGTGAGGTTCCATTTCTGTGACATTGTGAGTTCGGCACTCAACCAACTCTATTTCAATGTTTATATCAATGGAAAGTGTGCTTCTAAGGACCTTGATCTCTCCAACGTAACCAATGGTTTTCTAGCTTATCCATTTTACTCAGATTTCATAGTTGAGCCGAATGCTGGGAAGGAATTGAGTATCAGTGTAGGTGCTTTGGATGGGACTATGGTGAAAAAGAACGCTTTGCTGAATGGTTTGGAGATATGGAAGCTGAATAATTCGATGGCTAGTCTGGACGGCAAACCATCTTCTGGTTTTGTAATTGCAATGGATGGATCGGGAATGAAGATGGGTGCTGCGATTGAGTTTGTTGGTGCCACTGTGTTGATTATGTTGGCAATCTTTCCTTTGGTGGTGGTCTTGGTGAAGAGGATGAAAGCTAGGCGCCAAATTGGATGGACACGATTAGCTATTGATGGAGAGAAAGTATGAGAATATGAGAAGATTGTTGAATAGGAATCGCTTTCTTGATTCCAAGGTTCCTATGCTGCTGAATGTAATGGAGTTCAGCAACTTGGTTAAGAAACTAGTATCACTGCCTTTGCTGTTGTGTTGTGTAACTGATCCTAATGTAAAAATGTAAAGTTAGGTAAGTGCCAGTAGCTGTTGAATTGGCGAGGTCAGAGCAAGATTATTGTGAGAAGCGGTTGCTAATTGCTTCAACGTTATTGTATTCTGTAAGTTATCTGGTGTATTTTCTGTAGGATAGGACACCTGTGTGCAAGAATTTATAGTTATCAATTGGCTATTGAAAGTTGAAAGTTGAAACACTTCCTAGAGAAAGAACATGTTCATATTTCTCTTTGCTTCTCCCAAACTTTCTTCTGCAATTTGGATTGTCATGGGCAACTTTGGAAGGATACTTTAGCCTCAAATGAACAGAAATGTTAAGATGTCTTATTTTCCTTCATAACTGATATGATTCATGTGCAACCTCCTCTAGTTCAGTACCTGCCTTGAGCATTTTGTTCATAAATTGGTTATTGCTGCCGTAATTAAGAACTGCCTTTGTGTGTCTCTGGTGGCTTTTCCTTGATTAATTGCCACAAAGTATGCTATTGGGGAATTGTACTTGTTAGATTCATGTTTGATATACATTTAAGCTGCTGAACAAATATGTTGTCGTTTTACCTTGTTCAAGAGAAAAAACATGCTGTACAAATTGTTTTGCAACTTTAGAACTTGTTGTACATTGAAAGAACTTATTTCTTCTGTGGCAGGTTGACAAGTCTGCAATGTTTCTAGCTCAGAAACCTATTTTGAATATTTTTTCTAGGGTTGGTTACTCCAGCCATGATCTGTTTGTGCATGCAATCTCTAACTTACTTTCCATACCTGTTTAATGCGTGGCTTCCAAATCGTGGAAGGTGTCACCACTAATTTGTTAACAGCAGGTATCATGTCCTCAGTGGTTGAGTTTGAGCTACTTTTTTTAGCATGGATTTTTAATTTCAGCAAGGCTAGGAAAATCACCTGGTGTTGTGAGAATCACTTCATTCTGATATTGAGATAAAGAGATATGGTATGAATAATGAACTGAACTGTCTTGGCAGCTCCAAGTAGCCATAGCAACAATCTAGACGGTCGTTGAAGACTTCCAACATGTGCAATGCGTATCCAACAGACTTTCCGCTGGTATTCATCATGTGGTCTACGATTTTATGCTGCAATTTTGGACCTGAAATTGTCGATGGGAATAGTGTCGTCCTAAAATGTTTGCACAATGAGAGATAGCATCTCTCTCTCTCTCTCTTTCTCCACCCACCTCCTTCTCCCTCTCTCTCATGCCAACTAAACATGAAGCTGGAACGACACCCTTTACTATTTCAAACTCTCTTAATTTTTAGTTGGAGCAACAATGCACCAATTGGTCTGGGACATGTATCTTTAGTTCAAGTTTTCTGCTATTCACAATTTTCTACTAACTTCTCCATTCATTGTCATCTCAAGCACACTGTAATTGGTGTGTCGTATACATGTTTCTTTTTCTTGGTATAAGCATTTTGGACTCTGCTCCTGAAGCCCTAATCATGCTTGTCAGTTTAATAACAGTGTGTATACTAAGGCCATTAACGCCCGTCGACATGGATGGGCTTCAGGAACGTATAAGAGAAATAATTAATTTTTGTTAATTGGTTTGGGCATTTTTCTTCTTTGTAGGTAATGCATTGATGCATGTTTTAGGTATTGCATCTAGGTTTTCAATTTCATAACTTCCTCATGTTTACAACCAATATCTCATTAAATTCATAGGATGCTTTTAACTAAAACAAAATTGTTTCATAAATTTCATAAAAATCAAAAGTTAACTAATTTCATATTTCAGATAAATCTCAGGAGGCTAGTCTCTTCCTCCAATGGGGAAGGAGATAGAATGTCCCTTATCAATAGTTATTATTTGCAAGTTGCCTTGGGCAAGCATAAGGGCAATTTTAGAATTAAATCATAAATGTTTAAATGATGCTGAGAACTTGCATAATAAACATGTCGTTTAGGAAAATGTCAATAAGGAAGGGTACTGAACCCGACTACTCTTCTCTTCCTTTATGATTTTGAGATAAGACCAATTGTCAGTGACCAAGAGTATTTTATCCGCCAACTTGTCTGTAAATGGTCAAAGCTTACAGATGTAAATATGCTGTACCTAAGATGAAATCTTTAAGGAAACTAAGTGGTAGGAAAAACATGTGGACCGTATGAAGTTCTTCAGCAGTCGAGATAGGTTGGGCTTTAATCTTGTCGCAGCTGTATATTTTAGTGAAGGAGCAGTGTTACTCTCACGGTTCAGCACCTTTTTGTGGCAAAGATTTGTATTCTTTTATGTCTATTGATCATGTGAATTTATACGATAGCTTGGGCACAAGAAAATGCAAGATCTTTGTATTTCAATATTTGGCATTTGAAAAAATTGCTGTTTCATTTCATCATCAAGCATAATGATGATTTTTGGGGGAATTTACAGTTTTAACCAATGTTATAAAAGGCGTAGCGTATCGCGTATCGGTCGGGCTGACCTATACGCTGTATCGTAACGTATCGTAAACGTAGCGTAGCGTATCGTAAAATTAATTTTTTAATTTTAAAAAATATTTAAAAATCAGAAAAAATAGAGAAAAATTATTAAAAATCAGAAAGAAAACAAAAACTCAGAAATCAAGAAAAATNGTTTTAACCCGTATCGTACGATACGGGGGTGTATCGTCCGTATCGTACGATACGGCCCCCGTATCGCCCGTATCGTGCGATACGTGTACGATACGGACGCGTATCGTTTTTAAACAGTGTATCGTATAGGTTTTCTTGACCTATACGATACGTATCGTACGATACGCGTCCGTATCGTACGATACGGATAACACTGGTTTTAACAATAGTAAATCTAGCAATTGGGGTGAGGAACCTGTGACAGTGCTTCATAAGAATCTAGGCTTGTATTTCAGCAGTCTGCATTCTTATTTATTGCATTGCTCAGGTCAAATAAAAGTTTGAATGGCTGCACATGAAAGCATGCTATATTTTCACAATATCATGGTAGTGACAAGGTGATGCTAATGAACTCACAGACCGACATCTTACCATGCTTCATATTGTGCTAAAGTGCAATTTCGAAATCAAGAAATGTCACTTTTTGGGGGAAAAGAGTGCTGTTCTTTCTGTATACGGAAGCAATGTAGCAGATGTAGTACTGGGGCTTATTGTTTTAGAGCAATATTTTGCCGGTAAAAAGATTTGGTGATTTTTTCCTTCATTTTGTTCTTCAAAGATAAGATTTTTGAAGTCCCCTGAGTTGGCCTGCACACATTAGAGGGTGGTTGGACAATGTCTTCTTCTTTCACTACCCTTTCCAACATACCGCAATCTCACCTAAGTCGATTATTCCCCTTCTCTCATTTTTTTCATGAAAGAGGAGAAGGAGAAAAAGCCATGTCTGTACAGGCGCGTTTGGTAGCAGGAAAGCTATATTCCTTGGAACGCAGTGTTCCATGAATGTGCCATTGTTTGGGACACATTTCCTGTTACCAAACGTTGGCGTAAGAACCCAACTATTTTGCCGTGGTGAAGTCGTTCCCCCTGGTTATTTATTTTCGCCATCTAACCAATGATTATCTTCGAAATAGCACCTAAATATGTAGGAAAGTGAACGGCTACAATATAGTTTTTTTTTTTTTTTTCTCTATACCAAATTAAAAAGGAATTGGATTTTCCCTGTATAGATTATCCAGATTTGAACTGCTTACATCCTTAGCTAGAGAAAAAACAGAGTTACTGCCCGTTTAGTTTTCGAATCTGAAAGCTGCTCAACAATACAGAATTTCAATTAAATTCAACACTTTGAGGAACAAATTAATCGAAAAAGGATTAGAAGAGTTCACTTAATTCGAGGTCATATTCTTCATTATCAAGCAGGGGTGGAGCCAGAGTTTTTTGGCCAAGGGAAAATTTTAAAATTTTAAGAGGTATCAACATGTAAATGAGAAAAATTCCCTCAAGGTGTCAATATGAAAATAAGATTTTTTTGTGGCTTTCATGTAGCCCATTGCCCATACATTGCCCACACGGGCCACACCTGCCTCTGTGCCTGTTATCAAAGCCTTCTTATGACCTTCATGAGCCCGCGCTTCTTCTTGTTCCACCAAGATCACAACTTTGGTTACTTGGTGGAGCTGGAAGCGGCAGGATCTTTGAGGTTGGACTTGTGGGTTTCAAAACGCTTATATATGTATAATTTAGTTGATATTTTCCAATCCAAGTTCCATGTCACTGAGTTCCATGTCATACATATATGCGTCCACGATCATCAAAAAACCTATTATTTCAACTGTTAGTGTTACCTAACCAAATATTATACATATAATTTATTTAAAATTATTCATATATGAGAGGCGGAGGGTATTCCCCAAGTATTAGTCTGTTTTTGCTTGCCTCAGGTAAATATGAAAACGTTTTCACTTGACAGTATAAACAGGATCAACACATAGTTTCCTCGTCGCGAATCCTGCTTTCAAACGTTTCCTTCTGACAAAGAAAATCATGTTTTCTCGACCCTCCAAATTCTAATGCATGGTGAGCTTTGATCTTAATGCGAGTGATTCTGCGACAAAGAACACAAGGGTGCTAATAACTTCGGGGAGCACCCTCACTGCTCTCCCTATACTCTCCTAACAACGACCTGCGGTAACAATTAAATGAGGAGATAAATAGAAAGAGTTCTCTCAGCTGCCAACTAGAATGTGGTTGAAGTGGGTGCAGTAGACAACTTAGACTGACTTAATACAATTAAGCATGTTACACAGATTGTGTTAGACTGTGATAGTAAAGAAAAACTGTGGCCGTAGACACAAGAAAATTTCTGTCTCTGAACCATATAAAATTATTGTGTCTTTCTTCTTTTTCTTTTTCTTTTCTTGGTATTGTAAGTGAGAGAGAGAGAGGGTCTCGTTCCTAACAAAACACTCTCGAAATCTCATGTGTTTCGATTATTCTGGAGAAACCTAACCACATAAAAACGTAATCTCTACATGTTTGGTTTGATAAATAAGATCTTGAATCCACCGGAAAAAACTATATGCACCTGTTCAAGGCCGAAGGAGCCTAAAGTTTCCATGTGCCGACACCGGTACTGTTCATCGCAGGAACAAATGGATATGGAGATCTCGACATAGTGGGAAATGGATGAGTCTTTGTTCTGGATAAATCTATCGGAAAAGGAGAAAAAGAGGAGCCAAGTCATGATAAGCACGCATCTCTTGGATCGACAAGTCACGCGTCTAGAAAAATCAGTGATCTCTTTCGTCATCAGTGATGTAAATGGCTGAGCCTTATCAAGTCCATCACTAACTGTGAATCTACAGTAGCGGCACCGGGAGATTTCAATGGATCTTGCACATAAAGGCAGCTTGCACAAGAATACAAATTCAACCCAGGATATCAAAACAACGGCAACTATGGATAAATTGCTTAGAGCAGAGGTCTATGAAACAATAAAACAAGTGTTTTATAAATCTGTCCCAACCTTTAACTCAAATTCATGAAACAGATTTGATGCTCGGCCTTCAACAATGAACTCAATGATCGGGTGCCCAAACAACTGAAATGGCTGCGGTGGCCTTCTCCTTATAAGGACAAACAGGAAAAAGGCTGTAAAAGATCGCCTCTAGATGAAAACGAAAGACCCCATGAAGCCACATGGGGGGCTTGTAAGGAGTCAACTGCGGATTTCCATGGTCGGCCCCAAGCATAAGGAGAAGGCTGGTGCAGTAGGTAAGGCTTCGTCTGTCAAAAAGACAGTCAAAGTAGAGAATCATCCTCTTATATAGGCTTTGGGAGCAAGGTACTAGCTAAAACCATATGATAGTGCCCGGAGAAAAAACATCAGAAGCCGCAGAAGCTGGTAAAAATCAACGAGAAACGGACGGGAAAAATGGGACTTCTGATTGAATCCTCTGATCTGATGCAATAAAAAATGAGAGACCTCTTCTTCAAACTCCCATCGACATCTAAAAGAAAACTAGACTCTTGACCTCCTTCAACTTGAGAGTCTCAACTCCAAAACCACTTTAGTCGAGTAGATAGAATTGCATCGAAACTTCAACCTAATGTTAGATTCTCTCTCTCTCTTAGTTGCAATTGTGCGACTAAATGGTTGCTCCTGGATCTAGTGGCAGTATCTCTCCAGATTCGAAACAGGGTCGTCCTCTGTACCGTTGAGAAACATACCAAGAAGCTCATGGCTCGAACTCAAGCTCTTAAACCACTATAGAGCCACAGCATACAGACAACGTTAAATTCAACATGGAAACCACAAAACCCCTACACAAAATTTCTGCTTCCAAACGTTTAACATAATTGTTATTCTATCATTGGTAGGCTGGTCAGCATTAAAACATAAATGTGGACATTCTTTCTTCCTGTACATGCACTACATATATGAATCATGATGTCGACAAGTTTTTTACTTATTTATTATGTAAATACGTATTTTCATGGTATTATATATAACACGTATACGTATTATACTGCACGAAAAACTGAATGCGGACAGCCGATCAAATCCAAAAATACACTAAATCAAAATTGGGTGACAAGCTGTCCCACAAAGATAGAGAGAAAAAGTCGCTTGTCCACCTAACCCAAAGGAAGAATGTCTCATGGTTGATATTGGAGGAGGAAATATGTGTACACCTTCAGCCCATGTGTCAAACTTCCTGATTGTTTGCTGTATGGGTAACAAAGGGTTAGTTGTAGACCAGCAATTCTCTTGGTGCCTGTTTGGGCACTCTCTCCCATTGTCACTCTCTCATTTCCAATGTTTGTGCTCTGCAAGAAGTAGTGAGTCCCTTTCCTCTTAAATTGAATGTGCTGAAAGTGGTGTTTGGTTGGAAGAGCACCCCACATGTGAGTCTGGGCTTGCTCCCAAGTCAAAGCGAGCCCAGGCTGGGTCATGCTGAGCACACTCAAGTCAAAATTCTTGCGGTTTTGTTGTATGAGAATCGAATTGATGACCAAACTTTCACCAGTCCACCAATTCAACCATCCAGGACTCTGTTGTTATACGGGGCACACTCTTATTCCGACGACAAGTGTGATTTTGAAAATCCTGAAAAAGTATGGACACCTTTTTCTTTATTGCTACCGAAAATTGAGGTGAATCGTCAAACATATCTTTATATTTTAGAACTCGAGAATTAAATAAATGGATGGCCACAAGATTTTGTGGGGAAGGAACAAAGGGGACAGGTCACCAAACCTCACTCAAGTCTCGAACACAATAATTAATAATTATGACGAAAGCCACCACTAACTCCCCCGACTTGATCAATTTTTTTTATTTAATGGCAAAACCTTCCTCACCACCAGCTTGTGCCGACCGAGCGTGCAATCAGCTCCACGTGAAGCCAGAACGCCCTCTTGACCGAGGCATTGACTCCTCAAATATAAATATATACAAAATTTTTAGTATTTTTAAACGGAATTGTATATGTATATTTATCGGGCACATATTTGGTCAACAGTTTTTCTTTTTTTGCTTACTTTTGCATGGTTGGTTGTGATTTTCAGATTCGATAGCTCGTTCAAGAGTATGAACTTGATCTAATATGAATCAGATAGGAGTTATGGCGTTATATATATATATATATATATATTACTGTCTAGGTAGATGTGATCTTTCTATATCAAAGTCCAACTTTGGCGACTTTTGGCTGCAGCTGTAGGATTTGATCGGATTTTAAAATTATGACCTGAACTTTTTGGGCTTGTAAGAAAAACTTGATAATTTTTGTGAACAGACCTGAAAAGAACTTTCGTGTAGTTGATTTTGAAAAGTATTTAGAAATACCAAAGTTGGTCGGGCCGGACAAATTTGGCGATGGTCCTACCACTATCTCAGATATATATCGAATCATGTCCAATTGCTTCTTGGTTCTCTTGATGTCTGTGGAGACTTATGCATCCCCCCACGTCTTGTCAGGCGCATATATGTGACATTGAATGCCATATAAAGGGTTCACTATCGTGGAGTTTATCAATATATGATAAGGTCGATAAGTTTTATGTGATCTTAAAAATATAAAGGCCATGTTTATCTTAAATCTGTGGATATGAGAACATCTTAAATCCATGTTTTTACATAAAGTGGAGATCCATAACAATGTGTCTCGGGAACAGACGCCTCCGGAAATTTTTTTCTGGCTCCGCCACTGATCGACATAATAGGATAAAGTTATATGCGTGTAACCATAATGGCCTATTAAAAGTAAAAACTGATTGTCATCAAATTTTGCTTTGTTAGAAACCTAGCTAACTGCATTACATAACAAAAGATATCCCCAAGAATAATGAAATATGTGAGCCAAACACAAAGGACATGAAGAGTGGTTGGGCTGGATTCATGGGTTTGTTGTGATGCATGTAATGTGTTTCTTGCAACCAACCCAACAGCAACAAGTAGTTGAGTTTTTAAGTGTTTGTCCTGGTGGGTCTGTGTTGGTTGCAACTTGCAAAGCCAAAAAGCTGGTCACCTAATGTGCATAGATTGAGTAATTTTTTTTTTTTTTTTGCCTATGTTTGATTGCTTTCATGCTCATTCCCTCTTCCTTCTTTATGAGGAATTTCCATGTGAACTTCATAAAATATAAATGCTTCCTTGTTGCTCATTTCATAAGCCACATTGAATTATTTTCCAACAACTTTCAAATATGTCTGAAAAAAGTTTTTGCTTTCATTCTTTTTCCTTTCAGCTTGTTGCTTTTTATTGATTTTGGGTAAATTACATCCAAGTGCTCAATGTGGGGTGGGCTTATATTTAGAGGTCTTGGTTTTCAAAGAGTTTAGGTTTCAATTAAGCATTTTCGGTCACGATCCAACATAAATAATTAAGGGTTTTAGCATAGTTGGTCAGACCAGCAACTGGTAGAAGGCCAATCTCTAATTCGATTCCCATGAGCGTCAACCTCGTACACAAGTGGAATGATGGCCCTGGAAAAAGAGGGAACCCATGAAAGAGGCTATTTGCGAATATTGACATTTTCAAGCGCCTATAGGTGATTTTCCATTTAATTTTTTAATTCTTTTGGTTGTTTGCTACTTGAAAGGTTCAATATCATTGTTATCTTATCAGTTTACAATATAAAACTCTTAAAAGTAGGTGTTAGATGAGACAATACATTAATTAGTAGCAACCAGAAGGCCATGCCCATGAGCAGGTCCAGAAGCTCCATAACAATCAAGGCAACTACTAAATTAATGTCACTTTCTATTCATAACTAAATCTCCCAGTGGGATTTTCTTTTCCCCTCCCAACAACACCACTGTTAAGGCCAACAAACCTGACATATCAGTGAATGGGACATAAAATCATGCAGTATTTGGGATATCTGGTCCCACTTCACTCGCCCCCTAGTGGGTCGAGGCACACTTTCTATTTCAATTAAAGCAAAAATTTCTTGAAAATGGAAAAGATGGTGCTCCAAAAAGAAAAGTATTGTTAAAAACTGCTTGTAGTTTTAACATCAAGTCATATTAACAAAGTGTGATTTGGATCTCTTGTACACAAAAGCTGAAGCCAAAAGGACAAAAAGATCTAGAGGAAGCAATTGCATGGAGAGTAGCATCATTCACACTTTCTCCTCATCAATCTAGGTTTTTGGATCTATTTTGAGTTCTTACAAAGATTAAATGGATTAAACCCATTCTTCGTTCACTTTAGGATCCAAATGTGAACGAAGAAAAGCTTATACGGTATCTGAATCTGAATCTACTTGTTGAACACACAATCAAATCCAAACCGCATTAGTATTATCATATTAAAGCAACCAGCTTTCAAAATGTATGAATGTTTAATATGGGATATTTATTTGAAACTGGATCGGAATGTGAATCCAAATCCAATTGAATCTTAATTTAAATTTAAATCTAATTCTGAATCTGATCAGATGTCATTTTTTAAACCAGAATGCATTTTCATTTCCTAATGGTATTAATTTGTTTTTCATATTCAACAAAATCGAAATCATGAGTCTCGTAGATAAATATCTCATCTGAATCCGATTCATTGACATCCCTTTAAGATTTGGTTCGAAAAGTGCACGTAAAGGGTCTTACCGTTGCTCAATAAAAGTAATCGCCAAAACAAGCAACATAAATTGCTTTAGTTTGAAAAAAATTCGGTTGGCAAATGCAAGGCGTAAAAGCTTATAAAAGCATACTTAACTGAAAAACGAATATTGGCCACAGTTTATAATGGATCCAATATCTTGAAACAGAACCCGAACCGGTTGGTATCCCAAAGTGGGGGACGCTGCACGCACGAGCCAAACCGCCTTTTGGCAGCCTTTGGTTTAGAAGAGATAAGTTTTCCTTTTCCCCGCGTTTGACTCCGTTTACTTATTTTATGGTGTGGATTTATTCTTCTCAGGATAATCTCCGGTTCTCGTGATACGCACCTTCTCATTTATAAAGAGAGAGATTTTCGATCTGGGTCCAACTTTCTCTAGTTATCCCAAAAGGAGACCCAATCTGGCAACCACATTTAAGTTTAACGAGTTGTTTATATCTTGGCAACAAACAAGATGCTTAAAATTGAAGTATATTTCTTTTGTTACGATCTGAGCGAGGGCATGGTTGTTTTAATAAGGACAAATAAATAGATGACGTGAGGTGCACGTAACTTGAAATGGATATGGGTCCACTAGATAGTCTGCAAATATTCGACCCGAAGTTTCATAAAGTAGTAGCTCCCACATTTTGGACGACAGCTGGTAGTGGCCCTCCTTTTCTCTGCTTTCACGCGGAAATTCCCCACAAACCCAGCAAACTCGTCTTCATAATCATGGAGCGGGTCCAACTTTTCTAAAATACAAGACAGGAGACCGTCTAGTTTGTTTTTTTTAATATGCATCAACCTTATCTTGGACGCTTTTATGTGAGGTTAAAATCACTTTTGCCACCGTGTTTGACGGGGAAGGTGCGGTTGAGACAAAATATCCTTCTTAGACATTTTTCTTCACCATTCGCACAAGTACTTGAGGGTTGGGAACTGTCAGGGAATATTCTAAGGAGGTAAACCCTCTCTAACATTCCACAACCATGAGAATTTCACTTTTAGAAACCTCAAGTTGTAAAAGGAACCAGTTAAAACCTTTATGTACCTTAATTAATCTAAAGAATCTAAGCACGTTACTGTTTGGTTCAGTTTGATCCTTAGTCAAGATCTCCCATGTCTAAGTCTCCCAAAAATTAATCTAATATCTTCCGTTACTTACGTCAATTAAAAAAAATATATCATAGGGGAAGTCGACAAATTGGATTCCAAGCAGCCAAACAACCAAAATATTTCTATATAAATGCAAAAACAAAATACAAAAAAGAATTAAAATTACCAAAATGCCCATTTCATGAATGGGACATGTTTCCTATCAGCATATCATGAAAAGCCTCCTCAAATCCAGAGCGGAGCGGGTTGTATATTCTTCAAAATATTTGCCAAAAAAAGAAGGTTCTTACTCACAAATAGATGAAAAGAAATGGAACTATTTTGGGATTTCGGGTTTATGTAGGCCGTCGTGAGGAATTTTTTTCTTACTTCTCAAACTTTACTTTTTAAGTTGGTGAACAATAAAAAATTGGAAAAAAAAAAGAGAGAGAGAGAGGGAGAGAAGGAAAGAAGACTCGTGGAACGTTCATAAAGCAAGAGGTGGTTGCGAAGCGAGCTGCACGTTGAATTTTCTCGCTTAAGGCCATTTTGGGTATTTGGCAAAATTCCAGTACGATCTTTGACTCCACTGTGCCGCTGGACGGCTTCCTTCCACAGAGAACCGTTTGGAAGGAACACGGGTTTACGATAATACCCTCGTACAGAAGAAAAATTTACTACCATAAGTGGGCGAGGACATCGGGTGAAGAGGGAAGCATGGACAAGAGAAGAAAAGGACAATGGGCTTTGACTTCCGGGCACCGTATAGTTCCCACGACCGGATATCACGGGGGTTTTCTACGAAATTTTGCGTAGATTACAGGGGCGATCTGGGCCAAAATTATTCTCCCTCTCACACCAAAAGTTAAGACAAGACGTCCTTTTTCTTGCATTAAATTTCTGGCCCTCGACATCGCCGCAAATGACCATCATATCCCTCCCGTCAATGTACTAGTCAGCAGCGTTAAATCGAATGCCCGGTTTTAATTTTTCTTTTTTAACGTTAACGGTCTAAGGAGCCTCTAGCCCGGATGAGCCCACTTGAACTCGGTTCTGGACAAGGCTCGAGCCCGCAACTAGGTCCAGCTCGTAGCCTTACTTTTAGTGAGTTCTCAGTATCATGCATCGTCTCCTTTGCGTGATACCTCGAACACTTGAGAGTAAGTAAAGAACCATTTGATTCCCCTTAACAATCATAAGAGAATCCCTCGAGTCTTTGCTTCTACGACTTAACTCTCATTGTTGGTTTTAGATTTGATTTATGTTTGCTGAAGGGCGATTGGGTCAATGCCATTTCCACTTGAAATGAACAATGAAGTCCTGCCACTTTAATCAAAGCCATTGATAAGACATTGAAAGTAAAGGCAATAAAAGGCTAATAAAGAGAGGGGGGAGAAAGGAGTGCCTGTGTCAATACCATCCTCAAAAAGGACTAGACAATAAATTGTTACCAGCTTATTACAATAGTTATTAACAACAAAAAAGTAGAAGAAATAAAATAAAAGAAGAAAGATTGAGGATTCAAAAGGTTAGGTAAAAAAAAAAAAAAAAATCAAGAGGGGAAGGAACCGGACAAGTGTAAAAGGCTGAAAGCATACACACAGACACACCAACAGCACCTCTTCACACCTTGCTTTTTGTTCTCTCTCTCTCTCTTCTGCAACATCAAAACCACAGTGGTTTACCCCTTTCCCTTTGCTGCTGAAAACCAGGCTTCCGCCTTCGGCCATCCCAAATCCCAACACCCCAACGTTCCAAAAAATCCCCGGTGGGTCGTCCGTCGTCTTGTGCATCCATGGTTGCTGCCGACGAGGCCTAGTGTGGAGGAGGCGGAGAAGAGGAAGGAGTGGAACATGTCGTTCAGGAGCATATTGCGGGATGGTCTGGGGAGTCTGTCTAGGAGGGGCTTCGGATCGAAGGTGGTGCAGTCGTTGGTGGCGGAGGATGACCAACAGCCGCAGCTGCGGCGGGACGGAGAAGGGGAGGAGGAAAATGGTGAGGGGGGAAGGGACTGCTGGGCTGGACTGCCGCCGGAGCTGCTGAGGGACGTGATAAAGAGGCTGGAGGCAAGCGAGAGCGCCTGGCCGGCACGCCGGAACGTCGTCGCCTGCGCCGCCGTGTGCCGCGCCTGGCGGCTCATGTGCAAAGAGGTCGTCGCCACTCCGGAGCTCTGCGCCAAGCTCACTTTCCCCGTCTCTCTCAAGCAGGTCCCTCTCCCCTCTCTTTCCTCTCTCTTCGCCTTCCTCTCTCTTCTCTGCTTTATTTTGTGATCGTAATGACGTGGGGAGTTCTGGATCTGGCAGCCGGGGCCAAGGAGCGGGCCGATTCAGTGCTACATAAAGAGGAACAAAGGGTCTTCCACTTACCATCTCTTCTTGGGTCTGAGTCCTGGTGAGCTGCTTTCTCCCTGCCTTTCTTTTTATGGATTTTTTCGGGGGAGTTTTTGTTTCTTTAGTTGGCTATTCTGGCTTTCTTCGCGTCCCCTTCCATTGATTTAAGAGGTTTACTCCAAAGAAGGAAAATTTATGTCTTTTCTGTGATGGCATGGTAGAGGAGGAGAGAAAGAAGGATGTTTTTGGTGAATGGAGTCTTATAAATCCTTGGTCCGCTGATGGGACGAATGTACCTGTGCAATTCCATTTTTTGGTAAATTAAGTGCCTTTCATGGCGGTCAAATGAATTTTCTCAGTCAATCTTTTCTCCCACGGTCTACTGAAAACTTTTTGTTGGTACAAATTTGGAGAACTCGCGGTACGCTTGAAGCTGAAGCTCCATCCCTCGGAGTTTATTTCATGGTCAGATTTGTCTATATTTGTCGACTTTGTTCTGTCAACGAATGGCTCTTGTTGCTTAGTAACGAGAACTTCTCAAGTGAATTGCTGATGCTAGTGACAGATTAAAACATATTACGACTTCCGAGTAGAACAGACATGAGAAGTGAAGGACTGAATCATGTTTAATTAATATGGCCACTCTGCTTCTTTGGTGGTGTGTTTAATACAGAACCACAGTATCTTAAAAAAGGTGGGCATTGCGTGTGTTGCTTGCTCAAAATGATACATTGGTTATAGTTCTATTTTGTGCAAAATACCACCGACCCAAGGTTTTGCTAATGCTTCCGGGTGCCGTATATTGCTACCGGTCCGTTTTTTGGTACATTTTCTGTTAGTGCACAAATACATTCTGCATTTTTGTATATAGAAGAACTTTACATTGATATCGCAATTTAAATGACAGTGAACTGGCATGGACTGATAGTGATTGAATGGCCTATGATTCAATCCACTGATATATAAATCTGTTACTTGATTATGGGGCTCCCTATTGCAACATCCAGATTTTTGAAATCAGCATGAGTCTAGCTCTCTTCTTTTTTAGTTGTTAGAAGATTTCAGATACCACCTTGGTTCTTTTAAAAGACATGTACTTATTGAACACCATGCTGTTTAACTTTCTTAAATCGACAACCTGAGGGTCAGCATGTTAGCCAAATAGAACCAAAGAAGTCCTTTGTTATGAGGTTCCTTCTATGCAGGGTGTATATAATATCAAATGTGTAATAGGCTTGACTGGTTTATGATAGCTTTGAATTTAGACTCAATAACTTGAAGTTTAAATCAATTAATACTGAAAGAACCGAAAGTATATTGGATGTATATAACACATACAGACGGAGTTTGATATGTGTTATTCTGGATATAATGATCTGTGTGAAATATTCTGGAGGGTTTTAACAAAATAACCCATGGAAAATTCTCGATGACATGGGGCTTTCAGAAAAAGCACTATCTCATATTGCGACAGCTGACAGTTGTTTCCTTATTTATGCTGATGGTCTATGCATTCTACTATATACAATTTTCATTACAATATATTAGTCCCAGTTTCTCTGATTGTAGTTATGGCTTTCAAATGTCAGTTTTCTTCTCTGGCTGAGGCCCCGAGAGATATAACCTAGCATCAGGATAGACCTTTTGCATATCCTTTTCAGCATTTTCGTTTTGTTGTCGGCTGGTTGCTTGTTTGGCTGTTAACTCACTGCATTGTTTCAGAGAATGGGAAATTCCTTCTTGCTGCAAAGAAGGTCACGCGCCCCACTCGTGCAGAGTACATTATTTCTATGGATGCAGAGGACATATCACGAAACAGTTGCAGCTATATGGGCAAGCTAAGGTATATGGATAGTTCACCTCGTGGATGGTTTACCCTCGTGGAATGTGTTATATGTATATTAAATATTTGTTATTGTAAAAATTATTTGTTTGAATTGTTGAAGTGCCACACAGTCGGTCAACATAGTACTGGATGACCCGTGATATTTTTATGAAAACCTTACTGTTGCCATAGTCGGAACACAGACCACTGTTCTAGCAGTAATCAAATTTGTGCAGTAACAGTATTCTTTTTGTTACTGTTCCACTAGCTATTTAGCGTTTGGTGAAGAGGATATTTCTTCATGTTCTTTTTCCTTTCCCATTACGGCGATTTCTTCTTTTAAGGCCTTGCTTAGGGTCTCTTTGGGTGGTCCAAGTCCTGATGCAAGTACATTCTACAAAAGGCCTCCTTTGATTAGTGGAGTGGAACCTCCATTTGTTGAACAACTATTGGGTGTGGGTTTTGGATCTTGATCTGATGACAGATTGTTGATGGGTCGTTATAGGACAAAACTTTGCTATGGAGTACTCTTAACTCTTAAGGGCTCTCATATCTGGTCTCCTTTTTCATTCTCTGCTGCTTGAATTGTTGTGTCGACAGATCAAACTTTTTGGGCACAAAATTTGCACTTTATGACAGCCAGCCCCCATATACTGGAGCTGTGATGTCATCGGGCAGGTCAAGCCGGAGATTCTACTCAAGGAAGGTCTCTCCTAAGGTTCCTTCTGGTAGCTATGGCATTGCACACATAGCCTATGAGCTAAACATGTTGGGCACACGGGGGCCGAGGCGCATGCGCTGCACCATGTACTCAGTCCCTGCTTCTTCCCTCGAGGCTGGGGGCTGTGTTCCATGCCACGCTGAGCTTCCCCGTTCCATAGAAGAATCCTTCTCTAGCATCTCTTTGTCTCAGTCCATGGACCACATTGTTGGGAGAGAGCTGGGTCCGGTAGATTCATTTGCCAGTAGGGTAGATTCATTTGCCAGTAGTGCACGGTTTTCAGAAATAGCAGTTGATGTGCTTGGCAAGGAGGCTCCCTTGATACTGAAGAATAAGGCACCTCGGTGGCATGAGCAACTGCAATGCTGGTGCTTGAACTTTCGTGGGCGTGTCACAGTAGCATCAGTGAAGAATTTCCAGCTAATTGCTGCTGTGGAGTCACCAGAGCCAGCCGCTGCTGGGACATCTCAGACTCAGACTAGCGGAGGAAGTGAGCATGACAAGATACTTCTGCAGTTTGGCAAGATCGGGAAGGATATCTTCACGATGGATTACCGCTACCCACTTTCAGCATTTCAGGCATTTGGTATCTGTCTCAGCAGCTTCGACACAAAGTTGGCTTGTGAATGAATGATATCTTCGAAAATGTATACTGTAAGTTTTTCAAACTGTGTGATGGCAGCAATACATAAATGTTGTAACCCAAAACTGCTCAGTTTATTCCTTGGAAAAGCTTTCATATTTGCAGAAACTCGTAGGCTTTCATATCTGTGCACGAAATCAAGTGTTGTTTGAATGAATTTTTCATTTCTCAATCCTTTGTACAGAAAACAGGATGAACTGGAACCATTAGCAGGGAAAATCCTCCCGTTTCTTCATACAATGAGGTTCTCCATTATTGCGCTCCCTCTATATGAGATGTATCCTGCCGATGAAGCTCCCTAGCTTGTTCCTCGGGTTTTCTTTCTCGGGCCCCATAAAAGTGGGGAATCCATTACTTTCATGGTGCACACTCCATTACCAACCTTGTTTTCTGTGACATGACTCCCAAGAAAGGGAGTTCCCTTTTGCCTTATGGAGCATATGCATCTCTTATTGCTAAGGGATAAATAATCTTAATGAATCTCACTAACAGTTGATTTTACGATGATGGCTGTCTCAGTCCCATCAATTTTGTAGCAAATTTTATTGGTTGAGTGGGCATCATGATGATGGGTTCATGTCAGTCTTCTCTGAGTATGAAGTAATGAAGTGAGCTGGTGATGATTAAGAGGTTCACGGATTCACCATGTTATACCAAAAGTCAAAAAGATCAATTTCCATTGAGTTTTGCAATATTCCAGCTTATCTCGACTTTTTTGAGAAGTGGGTGTGCGTTACACATGCAATGATTGGTGATTCCGAATCATTGGTCTTTACCTTTACTAACCGCAGAGCAAGTTGATGTGCGCACCCACCAGCCAAAAAGAAAAAGATATCCGGATATTGTCAGATTTTCTTTTGAGAAGATCTGAACTCCATTTAGACAAAAGGTTACGCTCGTTGGTGGGACGACATGCCTTTGGGAAGGACATCCGATAAAATTGGAACTATTCTGAGGATAATAATACATCTTATACATTAGAATACCGATAGGGTTTCATTGATTGAGAAATAAAAGCACATTCTACGGTAGAGGCGACTGATGGAGGTATTGCTTGACTTGTTGTTAGTTTTCTCGTTTGATGTCTGCTGCATTGTATTAATGTCGTGAATTCGAATAAGAAATATGAGCGAATTTAACATTGGTGTTCTGGTTTTGCTTATTCGACTGAAAGGTAGCTTATTTGTTACTAATGGCTAATAAACATTAAATCGAATTGTTCAGTAAATAAAATGGCACAGAAGAACAGAACCTAAAACAAGTAAAATGAAGAGTTGAAGCAAGTTAAAAGATCGTGTATCTGGATTATATGAATTCCCAGACTGGTTTTTTGTAACTAGTAGATTATAGAACTTCACGGTTACATAGAAAGAGTTACCAAGGATTAAGACGGAACTCATTCAGAAGAGTAGAGGAGCCAAGCACACGGTTTTTTTTTTTTTTTTTTTCAAATTGACGATGCAAAGCTTAAGAATGTTTTCAACAATATGAAAAGTTATATGCATTTTTTGAAAAAAATTGTAAAACTTTTATGGAGGTTTTTTCTATTGCATTTTTTTTATTATTTGTGTTTTTAACGTAATGAGAGTGTTCTATACTTGAAGAATCACATGCTCCACTTTTTTTTCCCATTTACATCAAATATTTCTAACTTTAACGGTAACTAATGAAATAAAATCCATAGAAGCCAACGGAGCTTAGGACAAAGCGAAAGAACACTAAGAAAGCAAACAAGATAAGTGGGAGCCACCTGCCTTATCCACAGCCTTCGACGGAAAACCATCAAATTTTTTCACAAGATTATACATATGAATAAGGTAGATTGTATATTACATATCTTAATAATATTTATAGATGTTATTACATTAAAGATAACACATTATGCTTGAATTTGAGGTGCGGTGGCCCAAGGTTTATAAAAATCATAATTTGGATCTAATTGGGCAGCTCATAATCGGGCGAATCGGATCCAATTTGGGGTGATAGTTAATAAATTACAATATCTATATGTATTTTTTTTAAAGTTGAAAAATAAACAATGTGTGTGACACCATGATATGGGCTAGTGAATCAAATCGACTTGTCATTGGCCAATTCACGTTGATTTTGATAACACTGGCGCCGGGGCCATCAGTGTCATGTAATTCACATTTTTAAGGTTTTACTTTATTATCAAGTTACAGTTTCATCGCATAACATTGAAAGAGAAACGCATTTTAGAGGTCGAATGGCTCATAATGAACACTTTAAATGAATCACATATCATTTTCAATGAAAAATATAACCTTTTGATATAGAAGTGCACAAAAAACATTCAAAGGCTTTACTGTCTATATTTGTCATAGAAGTTGTAGGCTGCACAACTCAAGCTCACTCGTCAAAACTAGAGTTTAAATGAGTTGAATTCAAGTTTAATGTATGTTAAACGAGTTGAGTTTGAGTTGTAAGAACACAAATCGTTTGAACTTAACTCGGTTCAACTGTATAATGAATGTTGAATTATAATGAAAAAAAGAGTTCAAGGATCACAATGAATGAGTCAAAAGAAATAAGACATGTCCAACATAAACATAAAGTAGAGAGATAAAAGAGTTATTTAAACGAGTCGAGTTTGAGTTGTAAGAACACGATTGGTTTAAACTTAACTTGGTTCGACTGAACAATGAAAGTTGAATTATAATGAAAAAAAAGAAAGTTAACAGGACAACAACTGAATGAGTCAAAACTCAAAAGAAATAAGCATAAACTAGATCGATGAGATTGAGTTAATGCTCGAGTAGGTGCTAGAAGTCACCACAAGCACGAGATCGGGTCTGATTTGGGTAAAATCCGATTTATCAGCACAGCAAACACAAAAGAGGAAGAGAGAGAAAGAAAGGGGGAGAGAGGGAAAAGACGGAGAAAAGAAAAGAGGAGAGAGAGACGGAGAGAAGGAGACGGTCAAGAGAGAGAAACGAGGGGAGGTCGCGTGGTCCGTACGAAGGCCCTCTGAGCAGAGGGCGGGCTGGCAACTTCTCGCCCTCTCCTTTTTGGTGCGTCGCGTCGCGTCGTCCTTGCCCGCTCCCTCTCTCTCTTACCCTTTTCCGGCTTCGGTGGCTCGTCCTCACTCACTCACTCTACCCAAGAAGAGTCAGAAGCGACAGAGAAAGGGGAGTTGTGGGTAGGCGCCTAGACGGTAATTGAAGTCTGTGGCTGGTGGGTGGTCGCTGGATCGGCAGAGTGATGCCCGTTCTTGAAGGAACGGCCGCCGCCGCTTGCCTTCGTCGTCGTCGTCGTCGTCGTGGTCGGGTGAAAGAGGAGCTGCAGCAGGAGGAGGTGAAACGAGCGCGGCGGTGGGGGTGAAGCTGGTGTGGTTCCTGCTGTAATCTCCTGTACTGATGTTCAGGAGCAGCAATAACATTGCTGCAAGAATCTTCCACCGTCAGATCGCTACGCCCTTGCCCGGCACTAGCGTATACCCTCTCTCTTTCTCTCATATCTTGCATGTTGTGTTATAATTGAGGGGTATGTGAATTTTGAGCTATTCATTGAGGTAATGTTGGAGCTTTTAGTACCCGATGAGAAGAATGACAATTCTGCCTTCTGGAAACGAACAGAAAGTACTTGCTTATTCCATCTATATTTGAACCTTGAAGTTCAAACTCGAACATAACATCATTTTCTCTCACACTGATTTTATCGACTTACTTATTATGGACAATTTCCCTCTACCTAAGAAATTCTGAAGACTTCTGTAATTTAAGTGTATATCATGTAGCTGTTGTTTCTTATGCATGTAGCTTCCCCCTTTTTTTGGTGACATGCGCTGTTTACTTGGTCAATGGAATGATGGACACAACTTATTCCTTTCTTCCTTTCTTTTATTCCTGTCTCGTAGGTCCATTGTGCCAGGCAATTCTATGAAAATCTGGTTCCAAGTTTTACCATTTATGAGGTTGACTGCCCGGACATTTGTTTCCGTAAGTTCACTGATGATGGCTTATACCTGGTAAGTTTCAGTCGGAATCAGCAAGACTTGATTGTTTATAGGCCAACGTGGCCATCATTTTCATGCAAGGAAGAGAACTGTCATTCGCATGATCTACCTCCAAAAGTTAAAAAGTTCGAGAGCTTCTTCACGCATCTTTATAGCTTACAACTTGCTTCCAGCAATGAACTTATCTGCAAGGACTTCTTTCTCTATATGGAGAGCAACCGATTTGGTTTATTTGCTACTTCAACGGCTCAAAACCATGACGCACCTGCTGCTGAAGGAGCAATTAGTGGCATCCCATCAATTGGGAAGATAACATTTTATCTTGTGAGGTTTGTTTTGGAGTAGCAGTCTTCTTGTTCACAGCTTTCTGGTTATCATTTTTACATTTGTTAGTGATATTTCTTACTTTTGCCCCTGTGGGAACATTAGATGTTTGATTTATATTTTTGGCACATAGTTGACATGTCCGTCTTTTTGTTCTTTGTCATTCTTGAAAGCTCTATTTTATAATATTTATAAACACTATTTTGTTTTTTGTGACATCAGACTGGAAGATGGAGTGATAATGGATGAGAGGGTCTTCCATAATGATTTCGTGAACTTGGGCCACAGCAATGGGGTCTTTCTGTATGATGATTTGCTAGCTATAGTTTCAATCCGTTACCAGACAATATACATTCTTCAGATTCGGGACTGTGGAACCCTTGTGGATGTACGAGCTATCGGGTCATTCTGTCGAGAAGATGATGAGCTTTTCCTCAGTTCCTATGCTCAGGTAAATAAGTGCCTATGTTTCAACCTGATTGGCTGTTCGGTATATGAAGGTTTAAGTACCACTATACATGTAGCGTGGGCATTTATAATCACGTTAAGTTCCAGCCTCCTGATTCCCAGAAGTACAAATATTAAAGAACTATGGTTGGACATTTATAATCAGTTAATCACATATCATTTCAGCCTCCTGAAATATGAATGTAAGAACTAAGAACTGGTATCCGTGCTGGGTGGGCATTATAACTACCTTGGTCTGAGCCTCCAGAAAATTTTCATTTGGTGCTGGCTTTTTTTATTATGATTTTTGGCAAGTGGCTTGCAGAAGTGATGTCTATTGATCTGGATTTTCAGCAGCTGAATAAGAAGCCTCTGGGGTAACTCATAATTGCTTTTGGATATATTAGTGTAAGACATAAAGGCGTTGTCATTAAAAAGGAAAATTAAATACATAAAGATTGTGCCGAACTTTTGTACAAGCACCTTTTAGAGGATACCACCAAAAGTTGCTCTAGAATGATTGACATGTATGTGTTCCAAATGAAAATCCAAGCCTCTTTCTATCTCTAGCTATTCTTGTTCTGTTAAGTGGGACTTGCTATAATATTCTTGTTCTGCTCAAGCCTCACTGGGTCTAACCATCTTATGATTGGATCAGTGAATTACCCAATCATTTGTCCAATATGTAGACTCACTTAATCATTTCGTTTCTGTTTCATTAGAAGGATTCTACCGTACTGAGGCTTCATTGACTAATAATCGTATAAATTGTGCAACTGAAATTTATGCGGCTTGATAGTTTATGGTTTCCTTTTTAGGGTCTGGTGGCATTTGATAAAGGTAAAAAGGAGGAGGCCTCCAATATTCAAAATGAGAATGGCTTGCAGCATCTTCAACCAACACAAGGGGGGCCTTTCTTGAGTGGTATCAAACAGCGCTTGCTTTCCTTTATTTTTCGTGGAATATGGAATGAAGAAACAGATCATACTCTGGTTAGTTGTTGATTCTTTATCCATTTTGCAATTTATTTCTGCATTCTGAGAACAAAGCTGGAAATTTAATTTAGTGGCACTGAGTGAAATGCGCAATGTCTTTAAAAAATTTACATGCTTTTTTACCATATTGAGAGTCAATTATGTTAATGATTTGATTTTTGTTCAAAGGTTTTTGGGTACTAATGAATTCTCTCCGTGAACATTATCATGGTCTTTTGGTTTTATTGGCAGGTAGCAATTAACAGATTGGTTTCTTCTGTTGCACATCAGAATAATGTGAATAACTTGAATGCCTTATGTTCTCGTAATTCGCTCTGAAAGTTGGAAATGATACATGTTTTACCAATAGTAAAAAATATTAAAACTGGATATATTCTAGCCATTTATGTGGTATATACTGCTTTTGTATCTAGCTAAAGGCACTCTCATTAAATGTTAGAACATGTACACCGATTTGTAAGAAAGCTATCGTTTTCCTTTCTTAGGGGCAATATAACTATTGCTGTATGTTCCCTCTGGAAGGTAACATCTCGAAGGAGAATATTTTTTGATGGAAGAGGATTCGTGCCTACAAGAACATATGAAATAATGTTGGGATCAAGATACATTCTAAAGAGATCCTAAATGAACGAGTCTTTCCCAAAGGTGGCGTTGTATTTTCTAGCAGTGACATGAGCATCTTATTCATGAAGTCAGGAGTCCACCCACAAGTGGGCCACAACTCATATGCCCCAACTCCTTTCATGCCAAACCAGCAACTCAATTTTCCACTATTTTCCACTTTTTTTTTTTTTTCACATGTTGTCCACCCATCTGAGCATATATCTGGCTTCTTCCATCTTAAATGGCTAATTGGCTGTGTAAATGTGTAGCTAGTAATAATTTTTAACAAGTGCTATTACTTTTCACAAATTTAGGCATCAAATGATAAATATAAGTTACTAACTTTTTGAACTTCTAATAGTGATTCTTTATTTAAAATGGTTAAGGAAAACAAAAATATTTCTATCTCTGTGAAAGAGACAAATGGCGCTAGTTCCCCAACTATGTGAATTGAGCACGGTGTGGAAGCTCTTAGATGGACTGGTTGAGAAGTGGGACACAAATGAATTTTTCCTTTGCATACAACAAATGCAGTATAGCAGCAAGGTAAAGGAAGCCCTTTACTGGATGCACCAAATATCTATATGTTTTTTCTTGTCATCATACCTGGAAACATAACTGAACCTTTTAATTTTTGCTGGCTTTTCATATTACAGTTAACTATTGATACACAGATCAAGTTCAGCTTAGCTTGATGAGAGATCAAGTTATAAGTAATAGCGTCTTGGCTTGTTATTGACATTTAGCTAGTCATACTTGACTGACTGTATTATTGGTAAAGCATCGACAATCTCCTAAGAATTTCTGTTTAGGGTGTTCCTGTTGCATCCATGAGATCATGGTCTCTACTTTTTTTGGCAGGCTAAAAGAAGATTGTCTTTTATTTGTCAAGTTTTGTTATTACCACCTTCCTGTGCACATACACATGCAGTTATCTTTTTATTAGTTTAAACTTTAAATAGTAAATCATGCCTCTCACATATTTATGCATGTGCTAGTAGTTTATGTGGATACAGGAGCTTGGTTACCGCAAGAAGGAAATTTGTTATATAGTTTCTCATTGGATCAAACAATTTGATGTTATTCATTCTTTATGGTGGAGACTAGGTAGTTGGATTTGAAACTAGCTGGGTGAACAAGGACTTTTCACCATCTTAGTCTAGTTAAATTTCTTTTTCTTATTTGCACATTGTATAATATGGCAAGCATTTATTTTTGCTTGAAATAGCTGGTCAAGTTTGTAAAAATGCCAGACTGAACTCATGTCCTGTTATCTTGTATCCCTGTTTTGCTTTTACACCCACTTCGTTGATATGATTGAATGAGCAATTTGGACATATGGTTTTCTGGGCTTGTTACATAGCTGAGTCTAATTTTATTTGTTGACATGTTTTTCTTTTTTTGTTTCTCAGAGGGTTCAATACCTGAAGAAGAAGTTTTACTTTCATTTTCAAGATTATGTTGACTTAATCATGTGGAAGGTACATTTATTGTTCTTTTGAAATATTTCTGTATTTGAAAATATTTTTAATATTCTAAAATAACTATTTTTTTAATGGTCATATATTTTCAATTTTTCACTGATGTTCACAAAATTCAAAGTCAAGAAGAGTTTCTCTCTACTTTTGTTTGAAAGTGGGGATCCCTTATTTTATAGTTCATCAGATCATGCATATAATTGATATTGGACTAGAGCTGTCTTTAAGTTTTTGCTGACCCTTAACAGGTGCAGTTCTTAGATCGCCATCACTTGCTGATCAAGTTTGGCAGTGTAGATGGAGGGGTATGAACTATCTTCATTTACTGAATAGTGAATACCTGATAATATGTTAATTATCTACCTCCCTCATACTACTTGTTGTATACTATTGGGGTTTCAGGTTTCAAGAAATGCGGAACATCATCCTGCATTCTTTGCAGTGTATAACATGGAAACAACTGAGATAATTGCATTTTACCAGGTATTTTACATTAACTGTTTCTTTTCTTTCCTTTTCTCGGGTATGTTGGAATTTGTAGCGGCTGACTCTTTTCATCTTACCAGCAAAACTCTGCAGAGGAACTTTACTATTTATTTGAAAAATATGCTGATCACTTTCGTGCCAACTCAAGAAGTTCGATGCACACAAATTTTGTATCATCTCACTCCAATAACGTTTATGCATTTGATCAACTAAACAACATGAAGGGGAAAGCAAGTGGTTCTTCACAGGTATATTTGTAACTCAGTGCAATAGGTTATTCACATGAAATGGGAAGAAAATTGTGAATGTTTCAGAAGTGCGACCTCTATGTTATATAATAAACAACCGTAGTAACTAGTAAGCCTATGTGCTTATTTGGTGGTTGAAATTACCGATAATATGGTTTTCTTTATGGCATGAAAATGTTTAATTAGCTGCGAGTTGTAAGTGCTCAAACAGATGTTTGACTCTCACCAAATTTATCTAGTTGCCCATTGAATTAATTGCAATCCACTTTTCATTGTTTCTTATGGTTTTCTCTGAATTAGAAACTCATAAGCTTTTGCTTATAGTTGATCTCTATTATATCAATCGCTAGTTCACTGTCAGTCTGTTGTACGTCATTTTGTACCTTACTCTTTCATACGTTATTATTATTTTATGTTTAGATTTTTTAATCCCATATTTAATCTTTCAGTTTGTGAAGAGGATGCTATCTTCATTGCCGTTCAGTTGCCAGTCACAAAGTCCTTCAGCGTACTTTGATCATTCACTGTTTCGCTACGATGAGAAGGTAACATAAGGAATTATGATCTTCTGATTCAGTTTAGTGAGAAAAAAATTATTTATGTTGTGCTGGAAAAGTTAGTTCTTTTTGGATTGGCTGACATTTCATAAATTTGAACTTCAACTATTCAATTTCTGATGAAGAATTTCTTACCTTATTTTGCATTTGAATAATGCTTGACATTATGTTTTGGCCATTAACTTTATTTGCTACCGCATGCATGCCATCTCACTGATAAAATGCTTGTAACATTTTATTGGTATTTTAAGAAGCTCTCCTTCAAGACACCAACTCATATGTACGGTAGGAAAACAGAAAGTAGGGAACTTCTCTACTTTACAAGCCTGATGCTCTGCAAGAGTTCTTTCATGTGGAAACTTATTTTGTATTGCCTTGTCATCATGTAAAGCTGCTTAAGTTATCCATTATTTTGATGCATAGTTTTAATTCTCTTCGTTATATGCAATTTCACTATTTCTATGTTTGGGATCCTTTGTCTTTTTGTGGGGGGAAGGCGGGTGGTCTGGAATCTACAAACTACAAAGCCATAAATTAATGTCTCAGTTGTTGCATTAAACTTTCTTTAATCATCCATTCTTGGTTCGATTTTCCTTCTTCATCGTGAAGCAAAGTAACAAGTAAGAATTTGTCAATTTGCAGTTAATTTCAGCAACAGACCGTCCTAGACAATCGACTGAACATCCTATCAAATTTATCTTGAGGAGGCCGCCATGCTCACTCAGATTCAAAATAAAGACAGGTACTTAAAAAAATCTGCTGAAAATTATTAATTGCCAACTGCAGTGGAACCACCACTATTTATAATCCGACAAAGTGTAAACTTTTTGATTCCAGCGGTCAGTTTAAAAAGCCTTAAGCTTCAGTTGAGCTAGAGATTTTCCTTGTATTGTTACAGGTCCAGAGGCTGGCACCGGAGATGGTCGATCAAAGAGGATCTGTTCATTCTTGTTCCATCCAATCTTGCCCTTGATTATCTCAGTTCAGCAAACTTACATGCAGCCAACTGTTGTGAATATCCATTTTCGCAGGTAGTTTGACTAGCGGGACTATCTTGATTCTCACTGTGTAACAGGGAGGGTTCTGTTTTGCTACTGTTACCGAGTGCAGGCTTCCCTTTAAATTTTGTAACATTAGTCATTTTTTATGAAAAATGTCAGCTAAATCAAATCCTCCGTATCTTCTTCTCCGCATTATACAGAAACAAGTATGTCGATAATGAACAATTCATGTAGCAAGGGGTTTGCCATCCCCATCGAGGTCTTCTTCTCTCAGCCAGGAGTACCCCAGCTTTTGGCCTTGTGGTGTTAAAACTTTCTCCCTGGGCTTTGGTTGTGTCTACTTATATTCAGTTGCGTACAATCTTTTTTTTTTTTCTAATACTTTGCTCTATTTGCATTGGCAAAGTTTTTTGGCATCTTAAAAAGAAATTATAATGTATTAAAATGGGTCATAAATTGCCATGTTTGTAAGCAAAGTTGGTGCCAATTTGAAGCAGCTCAATGATTTCTTGGATGCTTGCTTGTGGAATGATCACCGATAATTCAATTGTCCATTTCCTGCCAAATTAATTAAACAGAAGGCGCGTTAAATAATGGGCCACAACCATCTTTGTCAAGCTAATCGCAAAAGTCAGTGTGTTTAATTAAACTAATGAAAAAAATGTAAAAAAGATTCGTTAAACAACACATTTCTTCATTATTTGCTTTACGCGGTCAGACATTTTTGCCTTCTTAGCCATGAAGCGAAGGAATGCTGGGAATTTAGCCCGAGTATTTCGTGGCTTAATCCGCTCAGTTCGTACCGCGCTCGTCTCAACTTAGTTCAACATGAATTGGCTGAACGCGGCCTGCTTGCGCGTAGTACACGAAAAATGTTTTGTTTAAATTTACATTCTGATTCTGCCAGCCTGTTTATTTTTGTACAGTGACGTCAATTTACATAAGATTTTGAAAAAAAGAACAACTTTCAAAACAGTTCTGCTAATACGAGCCGATCGATAACTTGTACTTTCAAGATCGAGTTTGAATAAAGTTTAAGCTCTGGTTGTAATATTATATGAAATAAGGCTAAAGAAATTCTGTTCGTATTCAGTTGCCGAGAGCTCTATAAATTAACAGATGGAGCCCAAACCCGCCTTGTTCAGTTTATAGTTTATCCTATACTACAGACCGCAAAGGCCCGTCCAACGCGAATCTTCTTGGTGAAGAACACATACAACACGTAGCGAGAGAGAGAGAGAGAGAAGAGAGAGAGAGATGGCTGTGAGGCTGTTTGATGCCCATTGTCATCTGCAGGACCCGAGAATCATCCAGTTGGCGCCACAGCTCATCGACTGTGCCGTTCGATCGGGCGTAGTCCGCTTCGCCGTCAATGGAATCTCCGAGGTGAAACCGGGTGCCACCAGTTTGTTTCTCTGTCTGAATTTTGGAGTTTCTTTGTTTCCTTGACTGGTTGCTATGTGAGTCCTGGATAATTTGATAATTCGTCGAGCTGCGCAATGTAAAAACAGAAAGATTGGCATCTCGTAAAGCAGATGGGCGAGCAATATGACTGCGTTGTTCCGTCCTTTGGCCTTCATCCTTGGTAACTAAAGTCAGACTTTCTCCTTATTGGATTGTTCTTGACCTTTTCGATGTTGATTCCTGATGGTTGTTTGGTCAAAGAGAGGAGGAGCTTAGGATTTGTGGCATATAACTTTGGAGGTTTCAGGTTCGTCGAAGAGAGGACTACGAATTGGCTGACATCATTGAGGGACCTTTTTAGGAACACGCCCGAAGCTGCAGTGGGTGAGGTATGGCTGTTTCTATATATATATATCTCTCTCTCTATGTGGAAAAAAAAATGTATTATTTTGAATTTTTCAATACATTCAGATCGGTTTGGATAAAGGCTCACGGGGGAAGCAAATCGACTTCACGACGCAGGTGGTCACTTAAAACCAGTAGATATACAAACTGAGATAGTTTCCTGTGAACATGGAAATTGTGATACTTTCATTTCTTTAAGATATATGGTCATTATTTATTCCTTTATACTCTTAAGATTGTCAGGAAGACCATTCAGTGTCACGTTACACTTGCGAAATTTCTTATCTTTGTAACTTTGTGGTCGAATCATTAACGTGGGTAGATAAACTTAACA
Organism: Nymphaea thermarum; assembly: GCA_011799765.1. Taxonomy (NCBI): domain Eukaryota; kingdom Viridiplantae; phylum Streptophyta; class Magnoliopsida; order Nymphaeales; family Nymphaeaceae; genus Nymphaea; species Nymphaea thermarum. The sequence goes on from JAANDH010000046.1 coordinate 571,742, forward strand.
ACTCGTAAGACTCTAAAAGATAAATTTGTAATGAAAGAAGAAACTTTTTGAACTTTTTTAATTTTGCTGAGTTTATTCTATATTAAAAATAAACAAATAAAATTTTAATGAAAACAGAAACCTTTTCAATTTTTTTTTAATTTTTTTGAAGTATTGACTTTTGTTGGTAAGAACGCTAGGCACAACCTAGGCAGTGATTTGAGCCTAGAGACTAGGCACATTAAGAGGTCTTAGGAAAGAAAAAGCAAGCCAATAAGATGCAATCTTAACTTTTAAGTTAGCAACTAAATTAGAGCATTTCTCAATGAAAAGCCTATAGTTATCAACTTAGAGCAAGAGAACAATAAAATGCACAATAGAACTCACATTAGACATTGCATAACCTGAAAAAAAGCATCATTAAGCTTTTAAGGAACACATATGGTAAAGTTGCACAATCAAAGTTTAAAGGCCTATAATATGGAAGAAGCAAGTTTACAATATCATGCCACTGCTTTACAATGTTTTAGACCTTGCAAAATGTGCTAATTTCTTCAACATAATCACAACTTCTATGCCAACATTGATTATTGTGAACCTATCTTCTAGTATAACTCTAATAAGCAAGAAAAAGTATCTGGAAGATCTATGTATAATAATTTCTATATAAGATGGCTTCTATGTTTATGTTATAAAATCATATCAAACAGAAAAAGTGTGATATATCATATATATTATTACATAGATTTGGAGTTCCTTTGTGTGTCCTAGGGCCTAGGCTAAAAAAACAATGATTTCACTTGATTTAATGACATAGATAGAATAACATAGTCTTTTTGTTATAAACATTGTTTTGGATAATTTCTTTGGGAATGAAATCCTAATGTGACCATAAAAAATTGATATGCTGCGAGTCCATTGAATTTTTTTTTATACTCGTGATCTTCCTTTTTACATATTCAAATAATGTGCTTCAAGGCTTTATTTGTTAAATAAGGTATGTAAATCACATGCAACAAATTATTCTAGCCATTTCATCACTTGATTGAATAGTTTAAAAAAGAGAATGTTGGGGCATAAAAAGTTTACGCATGTGTGTGTGTAACTTATGAAATAAGTGAAGTAACTTATGAAATATGTGAAGTAAATATGAAGACTGTAGACTGATCATGAGCCATTTGAAACGTTGATCAGCTTGAAGGTCAAAGTAAATCTGAAGTTACTTTTTCAACTCAAAGTACTAGTTGCTTTCCACCTTTCTGAAAAATAGCTATATGCATTACACCTTGTAAAACACCAACAAAGTTGATTGGATGGCTTATAATCAGTTCACCTTGTGTGTATGTATGTATCTGTGTATGTATAAAATGCTTATATATTAAAAATAAGAGAAAAATATGTGTTTGAGCTAGTGCATAATGTATAATCGCACATTACTAATAGCTGCACCCGTGTGATGCTGCAGCTACAATGCAGCTGATGCTCTTCTTCTTCAAGAAGAAGAAGAAGAAGAAGAAGAAGAAGAAAGAGTAGGCTCTTCAGTGCCTACACAAGCCTAGGTGCCCTAGAGAATGACCTAGATGTTTCAAATGTCTGGTTACGTAGAAACAACCAGCCCAGGCAACCAGTGAAGCACCTAGTTGCATTTCTAATAAGACGGGTATTAACTAGTACTTTTAAGAAGAATGATGAATAATAACCTTTTTACAAAATATGCATTAAATTGTCATCTTGAAGAATATGGAAGCATATAATTTTCTTTCTACATTTTTGCCCAAAAGATTGAAATATTTGCAATATAATCTATGAGCTGATTCTGATTGTCATTTTCAGTGTCTATTTCTAGGTTGAAGTTTTCAGAGAGCAACTTGAACTGGCCAAGGAATTGGGGAAGCCAGTTTCAGTTCACTGTGTTCGTGCCTTTGGTGATCTTCAAGAAATATTGCAGTAAAGATGTGAATTCTGTCTTTGTACTGTTGATGCAGGCTGTTGTTTAGCATAATTTGTTATGAATAACAAAATGGTTTTGGTCCATGCTTCTCTCGACACTTTTTTGGTTTTTTTTATTAATTATCATTATCTCGGTGTTAAGTTTGTAACAATGGGGATCCAAATAGGATTGTAGTTTAAGAGATTTTTCTGGACTTGTTTTGTTGGGCTGTTTCTGGTTTAATTTTTCTGGAGGCTACATCCTTCACTAATTTCCTTGTTGTTTTTTCATCTAAACAGTTGCATGCTTCATATAAGTGAGGTTCAAGGATGAACTGCCATGCTTTGTATCCAGAAGGTTCAAAACATACTCTCGTGTTGTATCCTTCATTTTGTCATCAAAATGCATCTAGGGTTATGGTTGAACTCACCTGGCTCCTAGGGTTGGCCGTTCTTAGGTGAGCTGCCATTTGAGAATGCCTGGGTCGTAGTAGCCTAGGTTTTTTTTTTTAAAGGAGTTACACTACAATCCCTCTCCTTTTCTCCTTCTGCTGTTCTGCTGTCAGACATTCTTCTTCTTCTTCTTCTGTTGTTGCTGCTATTTTAATGTAGATCTTCTTTTTCTTAATTTTTTTTATCTTGCATGTGATGGCATTAGAAACATATAGGTATATATTTGTACTTAGAGTCACAGTCTATGTCATGGATGCTGCAAATAGGCTGCCAAACTCGAGTTGGATGCCCTGTGGGGCAGGTGTTAGTAATTGAAGGTCACCACTTTTTTTTGCTCTACTTTAAGTTAGAACTTAGAAGATTTTGCATGTTCTAGAACTGCTATCAAAGATATTGCGAGGTTTTCAAAAATCTTGCTGTATGTACAAGAAAAAAAAGTAAAATGAAAATATCAGGAAAATCTCGGCAAAAATGAATATCTTGCGAATTTTGTAGAAATTTTTCGTGATTTTGGAAAAAATATTAGTTTTTCATTCATTTATTTTTCTCTTTTTATATTTTTTTAGAATTTACCGATATTTTTCTCAAAATTTTTCCTAGAAAAATAACTTTGTCAAAAAATAGCCGAGAAAACCTCGCCGATATTTCCCCAAGAACGATATTTGTGACAATGTCTAGAACATGATGCTAGATTGTGAATGTGTCCTCTTTATGATATGTACTTATAAGCTTTAGCTGTTCAACTTTTTCAATTTGTCTTTTCAAATCTTAGTGATGTCTACTATTATTTTATGAAATGTTTGATATGAGTGCTGTCATGCGTTTTAATTGTTTTATTTTAGGTTTTTTGTTGAGAAATGCTTCTGTTTTGTTGCTTTTATAAATTCATTTTGC
>JAANDH010000046.1:575096-604124 GCA_011799765.1 Nymphaea thermarum
TATTGGTACGGGTACGGCCATTTTCAAAAAACGTGGGTACGGGGGTACGGCCGTACACACGGACATACATACATATATATATATCAAAAAATTTTAAACAATAACAAAATGCTAAGGGTGTTCCTTTAAATACATTTTTCTTGAATGTTTCTGATTTTTACTAGTTTTTTCTGATTTTTTCTGATTTTTCCTGATTTTTCTGATTTTTTTTAGATTTTTTTGAATTTTTTTGATTTTTTTTATTTTCCCGCCGTACCCAACCCCGTACCCGTACCCGTACCCGTACCGGTAGGGTACGGGGCCCTCCTAGCCGTACCCATGTGACTAAGATTTTGCATTTTATTGGTTTACATTGTCTTTTTTTGGGACCACTTAATGCCCCTAGTGGCCCTAGTCCTGCCTACTGTCTGGGCTTAACTCAATTTTTAAGCTGCACCTTTACACTTTTAACAGCATTGCTTTTTTATACCTAGCGACTTAATGTCTATGCTGCTACATTTTTAACAATGTAGATCACTCATACCTGGCAAGTGACAACTTAATTCTTCACTTGTTTTGGAGACTTCACTTGATTCAATCAATACCTAGGCTGCCACTGGCGCTTTTAGCAACATGGATCCCTCGTACCTGTGCCACACCATGCATATTGCATCTTTGCTTACTGCTGATGCATATGCATGTCTGTGGATAGTCTATCTCTTCCATGAATATCGCTGTAGTTAAATTACACCTTCCTGTTAATTTCAGTTCCACCCTTTTTTTTTTTGAAAAATCTCAAATATTTTCTGTTTCAAATGCCAGAAGAGTTTGGTGCAAAAGTGACCTTTTAGAAAATCCACTTCTTGGAAATTTTGATAATCGGTTGCTCATTCAATATCGATCTCTGGTTTTTGTCTTTGAGCAGGAAATTGGTATTTAAGATGCTACACAGGTCCTAGTTGTTCCATTTTTTGCAATATTTTAAGGTTAATTCTGATTCATAATGGTATGTAACAAATAGTTTCTGGTTTTCATGGCATGGGTAGATCTCTTGGTCCATTTCCAGCTGGTGTTATTCTTCATTCTTATCTTGGATCAGCGGAGATGGTTCCTGGCTTGGCAAAGCTTGGGGCTTATTTTTCTTTCTCTGGCTTTCTTACATCAATGGATGTACGGAAAGCAAAGAAGATGCTTAAGTCAGTAAGTTGGAATTTCTCATAATAAAAAGTTACATGATTGATTGTTCACATTTATCTATATAGTGCAAGTTCCTAAATTTCAGGTTTTTGTAGGTACCCACTGAAAGAATCCTGCTAGAGACAGATGCTCCTGATGCATTACCGCAGTCAGATATGGGTTCTCTTAAATGGGTTCCAGGTGATGCGAATGCACCACCACAGCTTGAACATCAAGGCACAGAGTCACGGGCCATCTCAAACAAAGCTCTTAATCATCCTGCTAATATTTTCACCGTGAGTATTTTATGCATGTCAAGTGGTTGACAGAATGATATCTTTTGATCTGTCTTGCAAGCATATACAGTAGCTTCTAGATACATCAATCTTTGTGATTAAAGTCTTTTAGTATTCTTATTTTCTTTTTCTGAAGTATATTCCTCTAATTAATTCCTAATGTGTCCAATTGTCCAATTCTGTGGTTGGACCCATTGCCTATGCTGTCAATTTTAACCGTTTGATGAATTGCTTAGAGAGGGAATATCATGCCGGAATTTACATCTTGAGTACATTGAATAATTTGAAAAACAGACCAGGAGAACAAGGAAAGAACGTCACCCCTAATCAGAGTAGCGTTACAATATCCCCTATATTTGCTTTATGTGGTCTATCAAAGGCTTCTGCTGTTCAATCTTCTGCTGTCACGTGGTTGGCATTTACAGCACGTCAGCACGTTTGGAAGGGAAATCATCTGGATGATTAATTTATATACGATGGTATTTTGGTGCAGGTTAGGTTTCAATTGTTTATGTTATATTCAATGTCCAAGACCTCCTAATGATAAAATTAACAATATTACATCCAAAGTTAGCAACTACTTCTCACAGCAGTAACTAGTAAGTTAACAATCCTAATCAATTTATTAGTTTCGGTCTTGTATAATATTTCCTTGACGACAAGTGCTGTCAGATAATTTCCTTGAACACATGGATAATAGAAAATGAGGGAAATTTATGCTACTCTGGTAGTAAACATACACATATGTCTCCAAATATTCAATATCTCATATTATACAGCTTCTTTCCTCAGTTTAAAACCATTTAAGAATGCATGATAAATTCAAGATTTTAAAACCTTTAGTGACTATAAGTTGATTATATATTTCTTCTTTTTCAGTTAAAAGCCATTTAACTATTTAAGAATGCTTGGAAAATTCAGATTTCGAAACATTTATTGACTATGATTTGATAATATATTTGTTTGAAAAGCAATGACACTCAGAGTATTTTCAGGTTCTAAACTATGTGGCATCAATGTTAGAGATTCCAGCTGAAGAACTCGCCGAGACAAGCTACAGTAATGCCCAGAGATTGTTCTCCTACCCTGGTTCAAAAATCTGTTAAAGTTGTGCAAGTGTAGTACTTTCAAGTTTCAATATTCTGTAAGCAGGTATGCTTTTCCTTTACTGCTTGTAGCATAAATCCTTAATTTGCGATCCCAATGCTAGTTAATCGGCTGTCTGCCCTGTGTACAGAGCCACAAATGGACTCCTGTAAGAAATTGAACTGTATATTCTCAGATTTTGCAACACATCATGACACCTCCCAAAAATTGTATATTTTTTGGTGTTTTTATCAGTTACCAACAGAAACTTTCTCCATTCTCAAAGGTGGGTAGCTAAAATTCATCTGTGAAACTAAACAGTAACTAAGCTGGATCATTTTGTGTAAATAGTCCATAAGTGTATCTATCCAGCATGTGCCACATTCCTTTTAGGATTGGTAATTTTAATGGTTAATGACTCTGCTTGCATTAAAAAACTCAGTTTGCATGCATGGGATGTTCACCAAGTACAGGCGGAAAGGCAGGACAGTGCCGGCTACCCTCAGATCAATGGATGTTCCCCTTTGGAGTGTCCATTGCCCCATTTCTGGTTGCACTTGTTTTTCCTTGTTCCTGAGACACAGGGAAAGGAAGTGTTCCGTTTCTGGCTTCCCACTGAACAGGGATCAAACGCTCTGGTATGAGCATATTTATTTGGTGTTTGTGGCAGGTTCTGCTGCAAATAGCGGTCATAAAGGGGAGAAGTAAGGCTGGACGTTGGGCCGGGTACCTGGTAACCGGCCTGACTCGGCCCTAGGCTCAGGCTTGGAGAAAAAAGGTGACCGGCCCGGTAAAGCTTGGGTGGACCTGATAATATTTTTTTAATATATATTTTATTGATTTATATATATAATTTATAATAATTTATTACGATTAATTATATTTATATGCATTTTATATTAAAAATATATACTTTTTAATTTAATCGGGTTAGGTCCGGGCCAGACTTGGATTCGGGTTTTAAGTGTTGGGTTGGGCTTAGGTTTTGGGTGTCAAGTCGGTCCGAGTCCGACTCCTTATCGGGCCAGTTCGAGCCCGACTCCTTGTCGGGTCGAGCTAGGCTGGCTCGATGCCCATGCTTAGGGACAATTCCAGTATTCATTGGCAACTCATGAGAGGATTGCCCAGTATTCATTGGCAAAACTCATGAGAGGTTGAAACTTCGTCCCTTCCCATTGTCCTCGGGATTTATTAAAATCGTTCTCATTTTAAGATTAATTTGACAAAATTTTGAAGTTTCAAGGACCTTTTTGAAACAATTATGCTTTATGTTTAAAATAAAAGCCTAGACATAAGATGAGTTTTAGGAGCCGAAAGTACCCAACTCTGCAAGTTTAAAATCTCACAAAATTTGTTCACACATCTAACATTTTTTTTTTAGATTCATAGTATTTTGCTGTAAAATCACATGCATAAAGTGAACCACGGAAACCGTCGAATGTAATCCTTGCAAACGCGACAACTCCTTGCCTTGTCTTCGCGTCAATCAGATTGGTTTACCTGCAAAGGCAGCGCTTCCTGTGGTCCTGCCGACGTCCGTTGCAAAAGATTCCTCTCGGCCGGTACCTCCCTAGAAACCCACACATTTACGTACCCTCCGGAGCAACATTTGCATTCATTTTCCGCAGTTTTCCTGAAGAATCTGTGGTGACCGGTTTCAAAGTTCAAGCAAGGTTCAAAGTCTCCGTTCCGTCCGATTCGTTCAAGCCAGGCTCCTGTCCTCCCGCTTCTCGAGAAACGTAATCCAGACGTACGGGACATGAATACGACGCAGATCTTCAGCCGTTGTCGTTCAATTACCGCAGGTTTCATGTTCTCGCAGACGCATCGGGAATCAGGCAACAAGCAAGCGAAAGGGATCTGTCTATGAATCCGTAGATGCTGTTCTTTACTGAATCTGTAGGGACGACCACCATGAGAGCGAGCCTTTTGGACTCTCTCTCTGTGTTTGAAAAACTATTCGTAAAGCTTTTACACTACCAACATCCAATGCGGCCACAAGTACAAAGTTGAATTTTATTAATTAGTTTTTTTAAACCCTTTTTCTGTAGATTGCGCGGTAACATGTATCATAAACAAAACTACATTATAATGGGATGTCTTACATGTTCCTGCAGTTTGGTTTCGCATCAAAGTTCGTTAGCATGTAAAAGTTTTTGATAAAACTAGTTAAAGCAAACGTCACCAAATTATTAGCACTGAGGATTTCTTAGGTATAACAATCTATTGGTTCTTGTTTACATGATCAATTTGAACATGAGAAATTGATCCAAAAGTCACTGCAATATGGTCAGTCTCGGGTTTTCCTAGATTCTATCAAGTCTGACATAAGTCGCTGATCCGACCAGCTTTGGATCCAGATTTGGAATCTTATGCAAGTCTGACTGGCTCAAAGTGCCAAACGTACATTCATCTGGATTTAGACTTTCGAGAGACTCCTATAGGCCAGGTTACCATATTCAGATTTGACTGCTGACTCAAGTCAGATGAATCGGACCCTTTCATATCTCCAACCAAAACAAGCTAAGGTAAATTCTGTAAGGTAGAGTTTGGATGACACTGTAAAAGAAAAACGGCGTCTAATTTGTGAAAACTAAACTTTGTTTAAACCTTATCAGCTTTTGGATCCTGGTTTGTCTCTTTTGAGAGAGCGCTATTTGCTCAAAACCTGGTTTTCTATAATCTCAGTTTCGACCGCCATCTAAACTTGCCTTAAACAACATTTTGGAGTCCCAAACACCCCTTAAGTAATCAGCCTGACTGCTGCCAGTGATGATTTGAACCAAGTGAAACAAAACTTGATAAACATACTGGGTTTTCATTTTTTTCTACTCACTCTTCACAATCTCCAATGGTCCAGTGCTGGAATTAAACTCACAAAATTTACTTATTTACACATAGAAACTTCATTAATTTTCAGTTTTTTACATGTGAATGCCCCCTTAACGTTTGAAATTCAAACTTACGGTATCCTCTTATCCAGAACTTTCTGGATCCGCCGCTGCAATGATCCAGTTCAATCAATCTGCGATGCCCTTTTCATTTTAATTATTACACGAGAAAGCTGCATTGCATTGTCTTTGTATGCACCCAGGCTTTGAGTTGGACCGGACCGGATCCAGACAGAATAGTGTTTTGGGCTGCCCAAATAAAAACTCTGGCTTGACACCTAAAATGGGATAAGGATATACCGAAATCTCACAACTGAGTGGTGTAGAATCCAGTTTCTGATTCAGATCTGCAGATTTTAGGTATGGTCTATAAAACAGCTTTCCTACCTTGTTGTATAGATTGGTCCTGTTTTAGGTCATTTTAATACGTCCAAGTTTTTTACTTTTTTTTTTGTCTTGTTATTGTTCAGTGATCGAAAACATGAGGCTAAGCGACAGTCGCTAACGGGTCAGATCTGAGACGACGAAGTACATTAATAAAGTGTGCTAAAATGATTTGATTTATGTCATTTGGCACCGAGGGGCATAACGTAGCTGGTCAGACTAGTAGATCGAGAAAAGTTCAGCTGTCAGATCGATTCCTATAGCTATTACTCATCTAAATTGTAAATAGTGGATATATAACACTTTAGTTAGTGGGTGTGCCATTTACCACTCATATGCTCGAGGAGAGACAAAAAAGAAAAAGGGGGTACAATTTGTACGGTATCTTATCAAAATTATACTAAAGAGCGACATCTAATGCACAATTTGCTGATGCTTCCAACATGCAATGCGACTATAAATACTGTAGAAGTGATTTTTTTTTTCTTTAGGATTCTTTCTTATAAGCATTTATATTTGTTATAAATTCCAATTGGCATTAAATTCACTTTCTTCTTCCCCTCCCCCTGGAAAGCCTCTCTTTAATGGAAGAGGTGATCGATCAGGTAATCTATCATATTCTTGGAAGATATTTTATTAAGGAAGTTGGATTGTTGAATATTTAGCCTCCTTCTTCATGTAGATTCCGCGGCTAAGATGTAACACAAGCAAAATTAGGTTATAAATTTATAACGGGATATCTCACTTGTGCCGGTTGCTTTCCCATCAGAATCCATTAGCTTGTAAAATTTTGATAAAATTAGTTAAATAAAAGTTCATGATACCACCAAATTATTTAGGACTCAGGATTTCTTAGTGTACATAACAACATATTAGTTTTTTATTAAATGACCAATTTGAAAATAAGCAATGGATCCAAAACCCACTGCCATAAGGAGAAGGTCAGGCTTGGGTTTTCTAGATTCTATCAAGTCTGACATGTATAGGCTGACCTGATCTGACCAGCTTTGGATCCAAATTTGAAACCGTATGTGAGTGAATGCAAGTCTGACTTGCTCAAAGTACCATACGTACATTTATCAGGAAATAACTCACTGCCATATTCATGTAAAATCTGATCCATTTAGACCTCCAACCACAACAAGCAAGAAATCTCGAGAGACTGTTTAGCAACAACAATATTCAACAAGTGTTTTATGTTCCACTTTTTTGAACAAATTCACCAGACAAAAACAATATATTACTGTAGCCAAACAGAATTCAAAGTAAAATTTCGGACTACAGTAGTTTAATTAGTGAAAACAAAGTTTTATTTAAACTTGGTTATTTAATCTTTTTTTTTTTAAAAAAAAAACCGGATTTGTGTGTTTGTGAGGCACACTATCGAAAACAACTTTTTCTATGAAAAACTTGGAGGGGGCCATGTTATTAGCTTCCTTTTGCAAGTGCTATTTTTTTCAAACTTTGTTTTTTATAATCTCGGGTCATCCAAACATGTCTTAAACGCCATTTTTGAGGCCCAAACACTCTACACAATATGAGAAGCATGAATACTGTTACTGCTAATCCGACTAAAGTGAAAAAGCAAAAAAAGAAGGCAATAAAAGCTTCCTGCAAGTAAAAGATAAGAAACATAAACTAAAAGACTTGGAAGAATCGAGGACTGATGTGGTCCAGTAATGAGGAAAACAAGCAGAGAAAACTTCATGAAATATCTTATAAAACAAAGCTCCAGTTCACAATGTAAAGGGTACTAATAAATTCCCATTCCGAATTAACGCTACAAGCCAAGGACGCAGTGGATAGCCTTCGACTTCTTGTGGGCAGCCATGGCTCGTGTCAGGAAAAAGATAATGCAAATTATACATATATTCACACCAAAACATCTTTACATTGAGATAGATTCACGTACCTCTGATTCTGTGTTCTAGGGAGGACACTGTCTCAGGTAATGGAGAGCCTTCTATCTTCACAGCCCTCTTCAAGATTCTCACACATTCTCTCCGTTATCTGCCTCTATCTTTTCTCTTCCTTTGTATCTCTGTTTCCATAACTACCACATTAGTAGCCGGTTTATACGGTTAAGCTACACATTTGAGTTGCTACGTGGGTTTTAGATCCTGCTCAATCATGAAGGATCCAGATCCAAAAGATCCAACAGTATAGAAGTACATCAATAGGTTTTACTGCTGGTCCGAGGAGGGTTTAGGTTCCAGTCTCGTTCAAACTCATTTGCAAAAAAAGATGGGTACTCGGTACATCTACCGTTTAGTACTATATACATATATATATACAGTAATCAGATCTTTTCTCGGGTCCAGTTCGAAGTCGAGTACACTGATAACATTTGTTAAAAAAGGAGGATGATCATTTCTCCAAAACTCAAGAGTTCCTCATTGAAGCGATTAGAGAGATGAGCAAAAAATTGTAAGCACAATTAGAGGAAAGAGGAGATTGCTTATGAATCTAGCGCTCTTTGGTGCGATCGGCAATGTTCATGATGAGATCAACAAAGGCGCAGATGATGAATCTATGGGCGTGCTTCTCATTAAGCCTCAGGTAGCACTGCAGCAGTTCCTGCAGGCCAGACCACTCTCTGATGCCGAGAGCTTCCACCATCTCCTCCATGGACGCCCTGAAATCCTGAAAGGGGTCCTCGGAATTCACCGACAACGAAACGCTCTCCTCGCGGAGCGGCAACCTTTCTCCCTTCCCGAGCTCGAAAAAGCCATCACCGCCGCCACTGCCGCTGCTGCTGCTGCCGCCATCACTACCATCTTCCTTCTCTCTTTTAACTTCTTCCAGGATGGAGTTGGTGGTGCAGGGAGAGAAGAAGAAGCGCTTCGAGCTCAGGCTCCTTGCCAAGCTGTCGAGGGCGGAGTCCGACGACGAGGCCGCTGACGAGGAGCATGGCTCGGCGGAGGATTCGTCGAAGGAGGTGGAGTCACGAGCTGGAAGGAGGTGGTGGTGGCAGCAACGGTCGGTATGGTTGTTCTCTGTTTCTCGTTGTTGCTCTGCTTTGCCGAGGTGGATGGAGTTGAAGTCGTTGAAGAGGTCGTCGGCGGCGAGGCGGAAGGAGTCGGTCTGGGATTCGTGAACACAGAGGCAGGTCTGGGCCCGGGGAGGGAGAGTGCAGAGGCTTTGGTGGAGAGCTTTAATGGAGGACTTCATCATCATCTGTGGCTTGCCCAATTGAATCTGATGGCTATCAAGCCCTGAGAGAAGCCTGAGTTCCTACCAATTGATACTAATAAATGGAGGCGCGAGAGAGAGAGAGAGAGAGAGAGAGAGAGAGAGAGAGAGAGAGATCTGTTTTTGTGTTCAAAGTTACAAATATAAAACAGACGATGGGCAAAAAGATGTAATTTTTCCTTTTGAGAAATCTTTATGAGTTTATTACCCAAAAAAACTCACATAAAAAAAAAAGAAAAATAATTCAATGGTAGCCAATATGAACCTTTATATAACGGCCGATACAGGTAAATACACTCCAATTGTTACTGCATTGAAGTTAAATTAATGAAAGAAAATAAAGCAAATTAGGCAAAATATCATTTACAAGCTGCAAGACATCACAGGTGAGGTCCACTTTGCTATTCTTTTGAATGTGCAACAGCGCATGTGTCATGTCTTTGTTGTTTTACATCAACCAAGTAGAGGCTGGATCGTTTTCTTGACAACACTACCACATCCATATTTACCAATTCACAGCGTAATGCTTTTTAAAGCTTCAATTTTTCAGATATTCTCACCCAATAATAAATAATTGTATTTTTCTTTCTCGCGCGCTCTCTCTCTCTCTCTCTATATATATATATATATATATGTTCAAATTTATATCCATGTTAATTTGTTGTGTCTTTTAATCATCCAACAACATCCAACATCCAGTAAATTTGAAACCTACTACATGTGCATGTAGAAGAAGGATAAGAAAGTCATTTTTATATGCACATGTAAACTGGCAAGTAGGATCTGTGCACCCACAAATGACAAGCCGACACAATCATCAACGAAAATAATACTACATCGGTACACATTGGTGTCTTTTCCCTTTCATATGATTCAAGTAGGTCAAGAGTTCAATACCAAGAATACCAAAGCTAGAGTTGGCCGGATTAATTTGAGCATGTATAGAATTCAAGCAGAAATACGCACTTTCCGGCAGGACCTCCGGCAGGCAGCTCTCCCTGCAGAAGCACATCCCAGCCAGTGGTACCGACCAGCAGCGTTGGGTATGACGCCGATTTGTCTGATAAAGTTGATACCTCGCACACCATTTGTGGATTCAATTATTCTCACGGTAGGTCGGCTCCCACACCTATATATATGTATATATTTACCATAAAAAGGGCTGTTATTAATTTGGAAAGAAAGCATTAGTGGACACATGGTATAGTTGATGCAGATATGAAACTATTATCTGTGAAGCAGGTCAACTCCCCAAAGGCAACAATGGCAGCAGACGGCCTTTTTAGGTGGCGAAACCTAAAAAGGATAGCTGCTGCTCCATTTCCAATGGAGGGTCTGTGCTAATTCGATGAGCAATTTCCGGAACATCTGGGAATTTTGGTCTCTTGCAGAAAATCCGAATTTGTCTTCTTGCCTCATACTGATGAAATCTTCGGTCTCTGTGCTTCAGTTCGAAACCCATGTCAGCCAAAAGACATTCAGAGATAGAAGAAGAAAGTGACGATTCTCACGCTTTACCCATTATAAGGGATACCAAGAAAGAAAAATCCCGAATACCATCTTTTATCGACGATTTCTGATCCGTAGATTTGAAGTCGACCAACTTCAAATCCTCAGTTCTGAAGATGCAGTGTGGACCTCAGATCCGCACTGCAGCAGTTAGCTAAAATCTATAGCTTGTTTAGACTGTGGATTTCAGAAAAAAGGGATTTGAGATCCAGATAGATCCGAGTGGAAAGAAACAAGGCCTAAGTTTTTAAAAGCACCTTTGTAAATGCAATTAAGCTTTCAGGCTCAGCAATAAATATAAATTGGCACCGACTTTTCTGTCATACAGAAATCCACCTATCTAAAATCTAGACTTGGTTAAATACAAATTTAAGAAACTGATTTGAATGTGGTGTAAGATATTTTAGACGTAGTGTTGTATCTTCAATTCATGATGCAGTAAATACGCTGCAAAAACAAGAAAACTTTAGCCACTGGTGTCATATTCGATTCTTTAGTCTAAGAATTAGTTTAGATTGAGAACAATGGACAAGTCAAGCACGCATGTGTCTTTCTTTAGGAGATACAAACTTGGTACACATACGACAGTGTGGATTATGAAAACAGTGGAAGAAATTAATGCCTCTGCGATGGTTTCTTCATCAGAATGAAAAAAGAAAAGTTGAGATCATTGAGAGAAAATCCAAGAGATCTTGAACTGATTCAACTGTCTATCTTTTTCTTGGGTGTTGTCCCCATAATCGAAGGGCACTCCACCATGTTTCTCCATTAGTCTGAGTTGGGTGCTGGTCCACATGCTTGGCACTCTTATGGCAGTGCCGCCCCCACCGAAAAAGATGCAACCCTGTAATCCCTTATCACAGATTCATCCAGGACAACCACACCTTAACTCTTCACAAAGCTGCAAGAGGTAAAAAACAAGAAGTTTGTCCCCTCCCCACTAAATCTTTTCTACAGCATTGAGTTCCCAAACATATTCTTCCACTAGACAAGGCCAAGTAAACACATCTTATACCTAATTTAAGGCCAAAATTTAAAGAAAAAGAAGGAAGGAGGTAGGGACAGTGTTGCATGAGAAGTCATATTTTAACTTGGGTTTCCAAAGAAAGGGACTGTTGGGAATTGGGATTCCTCTGTGCATGGGGTTGATAAAGAAAGATTTGAAAAGAGAACCCACTTTGCCCCTACATTTGGATCTCTCTTGGATCAGGTGGGGATGTCTTCAATCAAGTTGGAAAGTCGCAACAAAAAAAGTGAATGTGGGGGAGAAAAAGCACAGGGAGTTGTCTAACCGTAGCATGGAAAGTGTGCTGTCTTTTTTTACTTGTTTTTCTTTGTCTCATATCAACACCCAGAAGCCTCTTGATTGAGGGTTGGATTATTGAGCCATGTTGGTGTGGGAGTTGGCCTAGGTAAATCCAAGGACCTGCTTCAGTTGATGAGATAGGTAACAAACCCTAATAACTCTTGGACAGGGATGTGAACAAGAGCCGAATGTGGGTTCACATGAATCCGGTGAATTGGAGCATTAATGCCTTCAAGTTGCAGTGTCTTGATTTGGAAAGTGGATTCAAAGAAGCTCGTTTGGCTTAATGAAACATTTTGATTAACACTTACTACATCTTTAGACATGCATCATGCTTTTATCGACTTAAATAACTTCAGGTGGAGAGAAAGAAGATGGGGGGACAAGGGAGGGACAAGAGTCAGTCTACTTAGCCTCCATAGTGTCACCCATAATCTCAAGCTCAACATTCCTCAATACCATCAAGATAGCACCCTCCAAAATTCGAACTACATGCCACCCAACCCCGTGGAGAGGGGGAGAGAGAGAGAGAGGGAGGTTTAAAAAATGTAAAAAATTAAGAGTCAGTCTACTTAGCCTCCATAGTGTCACCCATAATCTCAAGCTCAACATTCCTCAATACCATCAAGATAGCACCCTCCAAAATTCGAACTACATGCCACCCAACCCCGTGGAGAGGGGGAGAGAGAGAGAGAGGGAGGTTTAAAAAATGTAAAAAATTATGAATAAGGTAGTTAATTTGCTAAGGAAGGAGAATTATGATTAATCAAATCAAGTGCAATGTTCACATCCTTACATGGTCATACTATGCCAACTAACAAAATCAAATGCTTAACCTAAAGATTCAGGTTGAAACTACATGGTGTGATTGGTCCACCATCAGATCCAAGTCTTACGCCTTACGCCTCCTTTTTCTTTACCTTTTAGAGATGAATTTGAAGAGAGAAACCCAGAATTTAAAGGTCAAGATGTCAGGGACCTCTGAGGTAGGAACTTTTCATTGCAGGAACCAAACTATTGTTTCAAAATCTGATGGTTAATTTGATTTTCAAAAGCGCTACAAACGGTCAAAATACGATACTCTAGTTGATTGGTGTATTATGGGTCTACCTAGGTCTTGAATCAGTCTTAGACTTCGTGGGTAGGGGAAACACAAACCTTCTTCGGGCGGCTTCCGCCGATCCAAAGATTAAAAAAAAAAAAATCAAAATTTTAGAGTTCATAAATTAAAGCCTTCATACCTTATGCCCCAAAGAGAGACAAAAAAATTCCAATATTCTGAAATCATAATTCCACCCATGGAGTGGGATCGTAATTCTAGAATTTTGATTCCTATAATTTCAGAATCAAAATTCTTTGTCCGTTTGATAACACACTTCTCATTTTTAAAGGATGAGAATAATGATTTTTGCTGATTCCATTTGAATCAGACGCCTAAAGTTTTTAGGTTCAATGTTGGTGCAAGATGCAACGATGGTAGGCATTGGGTATAGAACCAACTAATTGTTAACTACCGAATAAGCAGACGGTAGGACAACATACAACGCAAAGCTGTCCAACTATTTAAACTAATGTTCTTAGCTCGCCTTAGTCATCACAGGTTAGAAAAACCAATCCTTCATGCTATGATCACATTATAAAGTTGAACCAACATAAAGTAATTTGGACAAACAATTTTGGCATGTTAGAGAGAGACAGAGAGAGATCTAACATACCCTTAACCATATCCACTTTTTCAGATATTCACATATTCGGATTCGATTTTACATTTGAATACGAACAAAAAAAATCATATCTGAATCTGAATTTGAATCCGAATTTTGAAACGAATTTAGCCAATTTTCAGAATGTAAGAGCATTATATATAGGATATTTGTCTAAAAATAAACCTGATCCAAACCTGAATCCGAATCTGAATCCAATCGGATGTCATTTTTTAAATCTGAATCTAATCTGATTTCTAAATAATTTTTTTTTTTTGGATTGGTTCGATTCTGATTCAAATAAGATATATTGACATCCCTAGGTTGCAGCCAGCATCAACTATTGATTGAGACGATTAATGGCCCGTATCCAAATCCATGGGTGCTAGCTATTCCCTTACATGAGCAATGTACTCTCTGGATCCATCTGCCATTTCTCCGTGAAACTTAAAAAAAAAAAAAAAACAAAGTAATCTCTCAGTAATTAGAAAAATTTTGTAATGTACTTATTTTTTTTATAACCCAGGGAAAATATAATGTCTTCATCGATCTCTTATGTCTACTAAATCTATTATCAAAACTCTGATGCCTTCATCTTTCACCGTGAGAATGGTCAGGCTGGAAAGGAAGAAGGTGGAGCGACGAGCATTTTAACGATGTGAATCGGTGATCTGCTGGCGGAGTTAGAAAGTTCTGGTTAAGGTCACAAATTATAAAATTTCTAAAGTTTTATATGTGAACGAGAAAAATTACTCTCAAGTATCATATGAAAATACAAAATTTTTTTACACGTCAGTGTGAGCAGTTGGCCCCTGCTTACAACGTGCACACTTCATATATTCCCTAAAGAACTATAATATATTTAGGTACCAAACGTAATCCAATCCCGAATGTTCTGTCAAAAACTTTACTGTTTGTGTTATCAAAGATGATTTCGTTGCCAATTAAATAAAACAAAATCATCTCCTAAAACATAAAAAATTAAATGAAGTTTTCAATATTTCAAGCAAGGCTTTGGTTAAGACTAAATATTCGGCACTAGATTATGAAAACTAGAGCCTTGGGTTTAACCTCAGAGAACAGCCTATAACTGTTCCATGAATATATCCGAAATAATGGGGTAGATTCATATAACACTTTAACAATCCCTCAAATTCCCTAACCCAATGGGCCATTAGGTAAATCTCTCTCTCTCTCTCTCTCTCTCTCTCTCTATATATATATATATATATATATATATATATATATATATATATATATATATATATATATATATATATATATATATATATATATATATATATATATATAGATCCTAACTCGCTCCAATTCTAATTGTGCTTAGCCGATCTGTATCCGAATCATTTAAAACCCTAATTCACAGACCCAACTCGGGACAAAGCCACTGTGCCTTACTTGCATCAACTTTATAGCGTCGGTGGACATATGGTAGTAATAATAGTAGTTAATTTCTTTTCTTGGAAGACGATTAAGGACATGGACGGATTACCAAACCCTGAATTTGGTTATAAGATGTGACTTAGGAAGCAGCAAATATTTCTATTAGTTTGGGTTTTACGCAGCAAAACAGGAAAATAAGAGAAAGAAAGGTGCAGAGGATCGATGAAATAACAGTTTGAAGGAAGTAGAGGAGATTAGAATCCTATGTAAAAGAAAGCTTTGATCTTGTTCTCACACAAATGAAGAAAAATACACATAAATTTTTCTGTTTGCATCATATAATGTCCATGCAGGGGAATTCTCGTCACAAGCATTACAGGTTAAACTAGCGCGACCAACTTTTGCGGGCCGTGAGGATAGTTTTTCCATCACACACACACATACACACACACACACACACACACATATATATATATATATAGACACACACACACATACACACAACTTTGACTTCTTAAGTGATTAAAAGTTTGATCATGAACATTGCCAAACAGATTAATTTGGCAGATCTTGAGGCAACTTTAAATCGCTTTATTTATAGAGATTTGATTAATCAATTACCATATTCATTTGTTTATCAAGGGCGACGCATCTCTGCCCTAAAACTAGTCACCAACCGCAGACCGAAAGACCTTCAGTTGGTAAAATCTTGTAGCTCACTCCTGCCCACCTGTAAGAACTCCAAGTTTTCATCACTTACCAAGTTAAAATGGGATCTGGAAGAAGTATACCCAGAAAATATTGTCCACGAAAAGACTGTCCCCTTGAAATTGGTTTTATTTTCACTCCTAAGTTGGTTTTATTTTCACTGGTAAGTTGGTTTTATTTTCCTATTTGACAGAAAATGGCCGTGTAAAAAATCTGCATGACATTAGAGGTGGAGGAGCCTTATTCTTCATTGCGAAACTTGAAATTTCTGAATATTCTAGTGCAAGCTGCCTACATCTTTTCACTAAAATTAAGTAGGAGTGGAACGTAAACGTCTAAATTAAATACTAATTCAAAGTTTCATGCATACATACATACTTTAGGAGAAACCTTAATCTTATTTTTCATATCCATATTTTTTTTTACACCCGTCGTTTTCCCATTAGGATGGGGCCCGGCAAGTGTTTGGTGGAATAGCCAATGCATAACTACATTACTTTTGACTTGGACCATTTACCATATATATATATATATATATATATATATATATATTCTAGAAGTGGAACGTAAACGTCTAAATTAAATACTAATTCAAAGTTTCATGCATATATATATATATATATATATATATATATATATATATATATATATATATATATATATATATATATATATATATATATATATATATATATATATATATATATATATATATTCTAGAAGTCCGACTGTATGCCATTGATTGCCAGCTGCATCCTTAATTTTGGGTTTCTTATTCCCTTTTCAGCTTTGTTGTATAATGACCTCTTAACAAACTTTTAAAAAGAAGAATGTGACCTCTGCCTTTCAAAGTCCATTTTTCTATTAAAAGTATGCTTCCAAACTGTAGCATGAAGTTGATCACACAATTGGGCAGTTTCCTTATTGATGATTCGGTAGGTTTAAGGCACAAATGAGATAGTTGGATGGTATATAAAATTATATACATATATAAAATTATATATAATGTTGCACTAGCTATCACAATCTTAGTGTTTCAGGTTCTAAGTTCCCGTCGGATAACTAGAAGTATAATGACAGCAGATCCAGACCCAACATAGGACTTGGCAGCATCAACCAAGTCAATGCTATAAATATAAGTATCATACCGCATTGGTCGTTGCTCTATGGCTTATCGGCCAACAGTATGCATATCATTGAAGTGCCGTCTTGTATAACTCCAATGTTCAGTTTTATGAATTAAAAAATAATAATTTTAAAATTCGATTTATAAAATAAAGTTAAAGAAAACATCATACCCACATCGACAAGGGTCGGCCTTATATATTCTCCGAGGTAAACGATATGATCCACAAGAACAAATAGAATTCATTAAAGCGACGTCGACTATGTTATTAATATGATGATTTTGTGTA
The DNA here is from genome assembly GCA_011799765.1 of Nymphaea thermarum. Lineage (NCBI taxonomy): Eukaryota > Viridiplantae > Streptophyta > Magnoliopsida > Nymphaeales > Nymphaeaceae > Nymphaea > Nymphaea thermarum. Next base: position 592,143 of record JAANDH010000046.1, read on the forward strand.
GTCCAAATCATGGAAATCGGCTCTTTATTTAACACTACCTACCCCAATTCCGAGCCACTGTTCTTGACGTACTCATTAATTGTTCTCTGCCCTTTCAAGTAAAGGGACCCATGAATGAATAGGGGAAGATACATGATGTGTCCGGAACAAAGATGTTCAGAGCTCAGCATGATGCCAGAAAGTAGGTGCTATGCCCTAACTGATCGGCCTCTTAAACCTGAAGAACTGCACGAGATATGCCTGCATTTAGAACTCAATGGGGTCAATCAGGCTTTTTTTAGACTTCAATTTAATGCTACCCACTTCAAGAGAACACTGCCAAATTGATCTCGCAAGCAGAAAGGCATTTATTACTGTTTGTTGGCATATTTTTAATCAAACTCATACACTAAAAGCTTGTCTGGTGGCAAATATAAAAAATCAAGTGATCTTTTAATGGGGAAAGCAAGTTCGTTTTTTGCTTAACTGCATGATGGTAACCTAGATTAGGATTATTAACGTCGCTTGACTTATTCTTTATATATATATATGAAAATTGAAGAGTGACTAACTTTTTAGACTTTTTAGAGTCACCGAACCATTTAATCAGGACTGCCCAATTAAACATGACAAATGATTAAAAGAAAAACAATGAGAAAAAGGTGATGGACCTTTTTGTTATCGATTTATTAGTTCACACTTTTTTCCTTGTTTTTACCTGAACCATTCATGTGCATTTGATGAATGATCCTAATTAAATCAGTCATCATTCACGCGAGGATTGAACGCAAATTGAATCGGTGTTACACAAATTGGATTTGATCAGTCGGTCGATCCTGAAAAAATTGATTGATATACAACGATGTTGATTGCATTGTCATCTTCATGGCATGTTTATTTTACTTCTTTCTAATTACCCATTTAATATGGATATACAGATGTCCATGGGCATTTTGGGCATCCGCGACTGTCACATTTTACTCCAATAACTGCATTCCAAGCCACATATAACTTGAGCAATCTCGGTTTAGTTTATGGGCTCATTCAATTTCACTCAAACTGAAATTTTCGCTGGAAATTTAGCTAATTAATCTTTTTAATTGTCTTGTCTCAATATCAACTTTTCTGAGGGGAAAGGGCTAAGAAATATTAATGATTCAATCTTGTACGATGCTTAATAAACAAACAGCTTGTGCTGTGTCAGCACGTCATATCGTCAATAATTCAGACTCCTTGCCGTGGCATCCTCATCAACCACGCATAGTGACAAAATCGTTCGACTGTTATAAAAATACCAAGCATAGAAGACATCTAGCATGTGATTTTCTGTATGATTCCTGACGTATGTCGTTAATTCCTTGCCCGTTCACTTTTTTTTCTCCTCCTCCTTGTTAGTTGGTTGTCAAAACTTTGTAGGTAATGTTTGATAGCCTCGGATCTTACCATGGATTCGTGGTCAGACCCTTTCTCCGTTGAACCACAGATCCGCAGTTTTCATAAGGTAACACAGATTCAGGGTCCCCAGTTGAGAAATCCACTGTTTGCTTAAGCTGTGGATTTAACATAACGTGGATTTAAAAGATCAGTTCTACCTAGCCAAGATCATTGATTAAGAATTACACCAAGCATTGTTACTATTGTTCAATATCGGCCCGTATCGACTGATACGCAGCATATCACACTTAGCTGATACAATGCATAGCTGATACGGGCGAACTGCCCTCCGCATGTAAGATACTAAGAAATTGTGTTTTTTTACTTAGTAATGTGATAGATGTGAATCTTCTAGCAAACTTACAATTAGATGGGAAGTTGGCTGGCTAAAATTGGGTTCATCTCCTTGTCTCTTGTTAGGAGTTTGGGATGCCCTTCACACAATGTTGCCATATATTTTGGCATGTTTTGGTGTTCGCCTTGAACTTTGCTTCCTACCCATCGATATAGTACTATCCTTTTCATCAGTTGTCGTCAACGTCTGAACTGCCCTTCAAGAAGCTTATCAAAGGGGAAAACTGAGGCGCCTCAAGATTGCTATTCTTTAGACTAAATCATCGATATCTTGCTTGATGTGACTTCTAAAGTTGTTAGATATGGGGACCTAAAGTTTGTACAAGTTGGGCATCACTTTTCTCTCTCTAAGTCTTTCTCTCTTTTTGTCCTTTTTTAAAAAAAATTGGAAAGAGCTCGTTAGGTGGACACTTATCACAATGTGCTAAGAGTTGAAAGTAGGAGTGTTCAACTCAATGTGGGATTCTTTCAACAAGTGCCCAATCGAGATGGATTTGATCTGCGATCAATTTACAGAAATTCTGCATTAATGCAAATGGCACCAATTGGCTAAGGAGAATGGAAATTTTAACAAGGGCCTTAGGAATGATGGAAGCTTGAACAACCTTTTTTTTCCTGTTTAACTGGCAGCTGATTGTGAAAATATTTAGACAGAAATACTTCTCCTAGTAAGATTTAGTTTCAGGCATTCGTTTTTCTAAGCATCTTCATCAAACTTCAAGAAATTCAAAAAAGTGGGACATAAAGTCGGCCTTCGAGAGGAAAAATTTCTAAGAAAAATCAGAAACCGATCAAGTAACTTTTTTTCTTTACTGCAGATTTTGCTGTTTGAGGACATCAGTAACCAATAATTGCTCCTGACATATCCGGGTAAAGTGGGTAGTATTCTGTCCATCGGCTGCCACAGAACTTGGTGTCTCGTTGCCATTATATTACCTCTACTTACCTTTTCATACTCCTAGATGATACTTTTATCGTATCATGTCCCAACCAGGAGCCCTGCTAAAGAAGAAAAGGGTATTGTCTTGCAACAGAACAAACTTTAGCCACACAATCATCACACAGCTATAGCTAGTAAATATCTTAGTTCATTTATGGTGCATCATCAGTAAGAGATTTGGAGTTCAAAAAGTTTAAATCACTTGCTGTTGATGTCGCTGCCTCTCTGGTCTACATTGTTAGGGACAGTTTCTTGCATCAGATGCAGATCACATAACCAAGGTAGTTTGATTAATTATATGCGATTGGCTACCAAACACAATGAACTAACTTCAACTTCTCTGCTATGTTTCCTTGTTTGTTAGATCCTTATCCAAGTCCATCGATCAAGAAGTGTAGATGACGCTGCACTTCGGAGAAGGGGAATATATGACGAATTGATTATGCATCAAATAGATGACATGAAATCTGGAAATCACTGTTGTTTCTTGTCGTTTTGATTCTTGATATCTTTTATATATGATGATATCACCAAACAGTCAAGACATTAACAAACAAAAGATGATGCCACCACAAGAAGTTGTGATAGAGATTTCATTTTTCATTTTTCATTTTTTAAATATGGTAGGCACCAACCAATAACCAAAACGTTAACAAACAAAAGAAGATGATGCCATCGTGAAGAATTTCTAACCCACCAATGAGTTAAGACCGTTAAAAAGCATTCCGCCATGGTGTCAATCTAACAATCAAATATTCCACAAGTGTGGCACCATTATACGCAGCTGCATATGCAGGCTTGTCCGATTGATCATATGGCGAAAGCTCTTCACCCTCATCCAAGACCGTGGTTCAGAACATAAGCAAACAAGAATGGTCAGCCTGGAGATTTCTGTCATGTGATTTGATTCATTTGAAGCCTGTTCACTGAAAATTTGGTTTTGTTTTTCCTCTGAATCCAGTTAAGAAACCTTGTCTTCGAGTAAACAGACTTGCCAGACGAGTGATTCTAGCCTCGACAGGATCTGCAGAGTCTGAAGCCTATTTTAGCATATTCTGCAATTAGATTCAGCAAAACCAGCCAGCGTAACCTCACCCATTCGTTAAACAGGTTGGCTTAAAACATTCAAATGAAAAGATGCAAGAGAGCATGAAGTCTATTTTGCGTCCTTTGCTGTGAGGCTGAAGCCAGCTGGAAGTTTTATAGTTTACACTCAATGGGCTTGGAGAAAGGCACTCGAAAGGGTTTCATTTCCGGCCGAGTTGAAATCGGCCAATCCTGCTTCTGTAATGGGGATGTGGTTTCTTCAGTAGAAAAAAAGAAAAAAGCACAGAAAATAAACCTGGATCAAATACAACTCCAAGAAATGTCCTTCACGCAAATTCATTGATACTGTTAATGAGCTGCCAATCACGATTCACTGAATTCATAATGTTGCAAGACGGTTCACAAACTTGGTCAGGTTTTGTGCCCGACGTTGTGAACATGCACTAGGTTCCTGAACTTATGCTGAAGCCCTTTTCCGTCATTGAATGGAACCATTCACCTTTGCCTATGTCTCTCTGTGTGTGTGTGTGTGTGTGTGTGTTAAGCATGCATATTCACCAACACTCTGACAGTGGAGACCACACTTTTCACCTCTAGCGATGTTTCCAATTTAACATCTCTCTCTGTCTCTCTCTCTCTCTCTCTCACACACACACACTCACGCACGCATACACACACACAACTGTGACATGAACGACACCTGAACATTATAACGAGTGAATGAATTTCCCAGCAGAAATGGGGACTCTTTCATTAATCCCGAAGTGCCAAACTGAAAAAGAAGAGAGCCAGCGTTATTATTGGTGGCATCAATTCTTAGATATCAGTATGCTGTAACCTCATATCCTACAGGCACACGTATCACCTTATACACAGCCCAGGTTTCCATTCATGTATGGCTTCTGGATCAACCGCCAAGCCGCCAACAATTTTTATCTCAATTCCTCCTGGGGAAAAAGACCCAAAAAAGAACACAAAAACACAAAAAAAAGGAAAAAAGCTATACCAATGAATTGATGGTGCTCAGCAGATAACACAGCGATTGGGATCCTCTTCCACACTAGTCACATAGTAGTGAGTGGTCATCTGAGGATTGTAGGCTTTGTAGGCCTTCACCAGTTCGGCTATCTGCTCTTCCTGCTTCTTTTTGGGATCCTCCTTCTTCTCCTCCCCTTTCTTCTCCTCTTTCTTCTCTTCCTTCTTCTCTTCTTTCTTCTCCTCTTTCTTCTCTTCTTTCTTCTCTTCCTTCTTCTCTTCTTTCTTTTCTTCCTTTTTCTCTTCTTTCTTCTCTTCCTTTTTCTCTTCTTTCTTTTCTTCCTTTTTCTCTTCCTTAGCAGGACCAACAGTGACTATCTCTGTGTGCCAGAGCTTCCTCAGTTTGCTCACCACGTCTACCGGATCAACGTCTCCAACCACTGTTAGTTTCTTCTCCTTCATGTCCATGGATATCTGATCAATCCCTGTTTGACGGAGAACATCACTACGAGACCCATAGAAAACCAAGCAGAGATAAAAGGACAGTTTGTGCTTATCAACATTTCCACAGTTCTATTACTAACAGACCACCGCCAGAATGATTTTTCCGTGATTGGAACAGGGGGGCGGTAGGAAGGTGAGAAGAAGAAAAGAAAATGGGAAACTTGGCAAGTTTTCTGACGATCAGGCCCCAACAATTTTTGTCCGGAATTTGCTCCAGTTCCTCCCTTTTTTAGGAAGTATGATTCTGTTGGTGAAAGCCTCTTTCAGAAAAGGCAGATTCGCTATTGGTCTTCGTAAACGTTGGGGACCAATCCCTTTTGCTGGCGCCTTCAAGAAACAGAGGAGTTCAGGTTGGGGAGGACCTGATTCTCATAGGGATTCCTTGAAATCATCAACCACTTTGGTATTTGGACTTGCTACTGTAAGCCCCCAAAACGGGGAGGAGGCAAAAGAACCACCACCACCACCACCACCACCAACAATCATAAGAAAAAAAGAAAAAGAAAAAAGAAAAGTACCTGAAAGAGAAGAGACGGCTCGCATGGCCTTCTGCTTTGCTTTGTCGTCATGCAAATCCAATTTCACGACCACTTTCTGCAAACATTTTAGAAAAACAGAATAGAAACCGTCAAGCGCATAGCAAACCACTCACACAGATCAGAGTAAAAGAGATTCAAAAACAGAAAAAGAAGGTTTTCCTTCAACTTCCTTGGACACATACCTTCATATCTGATTTTTACGGGCAAGAACTACCAAAACAAGAAATGGCTTGAAAAACTAGCGAAACAACAGAGGGGATAGGTGAGGATTTAGTGGCAGCGATGAGGTAAGGCCAATGGAAGACGCTACCTCTAAACAGATGGTGCAAGCAGATTGTGGGGGCTGTGATATTAAGGGGGGAGGATATAAAAAGATGGGAAAGGGTCAAAGGAAATACAGAGAATGAGAAAGGAGGGCAGAGAGAGAGAGGTGGTTGATTCGAGGAAGAAGAGAGGGTGGTAGGATTGTCCTCATTGGCCTTGTAGGCCACGCCACGCCTCTGCTGACTAAACAGCATGCATTGGTCAATTTCGCCATGCCGAGGCGGCAATGCATTCTAAACAACCAAATTTCATCCACTCGATCTGAGAATCTGTACAAACACGGTTCAGATGGCTCTCATGTCATCCTTCTCTCTCCATTATCATGCTTTAACATTATATTATACGTTTGTTCGTGCAGGCTCGTAAGTGAGAATGAGAGATTACCAGAAAACAGGGACTTTAGATAGTTCAATTCCTTTTTGTAAATCTAAATTGTAGATGCATTGACTTTGCCGGTTTGGAGTTCACACTTGGGCCATGTTATTTTATTAGAATGTAAAACTTCTTGAGGCTTATGCCTTGCTTCGGATCTCACCTTCAATGTGCGCCGTTTGGCTTCCAAAACACTATTTAATTAAGGCATCTTTTCGTGACAGTCAAAACTGGGCTTGTAAACCTCTGTTTTAGCCAAATCTTATTTTTTAAAAAGAGTTGACGTTCTACAGGTTTTGCAAAGAAAATGTTATTTTGGGTGCGCCACTATATATATATATATATATATATATATATATATATATATATATACATCTTCTTTTTGTAAAAGAGGTGACATCCTACAGGTTTTTCATAGAAAATGTTATTTCTGGTGTGCCACACACTATATATATATATATAGTTTCTATGGGGCTTGACTGGGACTTGAGAATGGTTGTCAATGGTTATATATATATATATATATATATATATATATATATATATATATATATATATATATATATATATATATATATATATATATATATATATATATATATATACATACATATACCTCTTGTTTTTGTAAAAGAGTTGACATCCTACAGGTTTTTCATAGAAAATGTTATTTCTGGTGTGCCACACACTATATATATATATATGTATAGTTTCTAGAGGGCTTGACTGCGACTTGAGAATGGTTGTAAATGGTTTATGTTTAGGTTGGATGTTGGTTGGAGCTCGACTCTGCGTAAGCAAGTTTGGTAGAGGAAGCTTTACAATTGGGACTCGGTGTAAGGCTTGCTGCATTTAATTTTGAGTGTCTGATCCGAATTGGAAATGGAATTTCTTTCTGTAACCCATTGATTTTACATTCAGCATTGGACTTTTACTTGTGCATGCATGTTAATTTAGTATGCGATTAGTCAGGTCTGTGACAGTGGCGGAGCTAGGATTTTTTTGGCTGAGGGGCAATCGAGTCACCGCCCAAGTCTGGTGTTGGCATGACATGTAGTTCTTAACTGCACACCAACCCCCTGCATGTATCACTGCCATTGGTCCTTGATGAACTCTCCATGCATTTAGCTCTCGCATTTTTGTTTCTAGACAACGTGAGATTTTTTCCTTTTCATTTCCCCATTCATCATTGGAATGCCTTCATGCGTAAAATCACTTAACTGACCAATTTCTTTAAGGGGGCGTTTGATGGTTTGTTCAGAATCCTAATTCCTTTTCACACTCAATGGAATCAAAATTCTAGGTTTTAGTTTCCTAATTCCGAAAACAAAATACCTTGCTTGTTTAATAATTCCGAAAACAAAACAATAATTCCGAAAACAAGATGCATAAGATAATTGTGGCTCTAGGAATGCATATATAACCACAAATTTCACATATTATTGTAATGCCAAGTATGTTTTTGAAAATGACATGCAAACAAATTGAACATATTATTCTCGCGTTTTTTTTAGCATTTTTTATTCCTATAGTACTGTTGCTATTAAATTAAATTTTCTTTATTGTCGTCACTAAGACATCAATTTTATCATGTGATGTAGTCATATGTAATGTTATTAACTTTTTCTTTCTTTACGTTTACCAAATTTTAATGATTTTTTTCATTAAAAAAACCACCGAAATATTTCAGAAAAAGTTTTCCCAAGAAACACAATGTTGATGAAACTAAAATGCATTAGAAAAACCTCACTGTTAAAAACTCTAGATTCATGGTCGCACGAAACCGCGAGAGAGTTGGGGAGCAGTTTTGACGAGTGTCGAGCATGTTCTCATTTGATGCAGGACCATTAACAATGAAGCAGCAGGAAGAAAGAAGCTTCGTTAATGGTGAGGACGTTGTTTGCATTTTTTATGCTTATCAAGTACATTGATGATGCTAATCTTCATAGATGGGAGCTACATTGATGAAGTTTCTTTTTCCTTCAATTTGACAAGGTATCTTGGATATAAGTATTGAACATTTGTACTGAAAATTTGCATCTCATATTGGAATATCTAATCATCGTAAATTATATAATAAAAGAATAAGAAAATCTTTACTGATGCAAGAAACGAACATTTACTCACCTGAAAAGACCGTCAATAATACATTATCACTAACGTGCAGCCAAACGTTACTACAAACACTTTTCAACAATGGGGATGAAATGACAATAAAGTTTCCTTTACCTTCTGAGCGTCAGTAAAGACCAAATGAACACTGACGTAGTAATATTATTATCGACGTTAGTTAGCTTCAATAAAGCTTCTTCACTGGCGGCAAACAAACGCCAGTAAAATTTCTGGTACACTGACGTTTTCTTAGACAGCAGTAAATATAGGTGTACACTACCTACACTGACACAATCTTTCCTGAAAACGGGTAAAAAAGTATCCAATGAATCTAACCAGTGTTTACGTTAGATGCAAGGAACAAAATATAACATGTTGATGTTATTATCCACAAACAGCACCTTACTACCGTTCCGAAACACCAGTTGACGTGTGGTTGAAGGCCTCATGCAGTGCAGGGGAAGTTGAACTCAATGGGCTCTCGAGAAGCGAACCCACCCTCAATTTGACTCGCTGGTCCAACAACCAATACTCTTTTGGAAGCATCCTTCTTCTGTCGTTTGAAATCGTCCGGGCTCCATTCTTCCTCTTGGCATCTTCATAACATCGATCTATCAAGGTTCAATTCGACGGTTTGAGTTCTCTCTCTCTCTCTCTCTCTCTCTCTCTATATATATATATATATATATATATATATATATATATATATATATATATATATATATATATTCATATTCATCTCTTTAGGATCAATATGTACACGATTACGACATACTGAAGCTACTTTTCTTTTTTGAAAGCAATCACGTGGATGTGGCCTTCTCCATGCACAGTTGATTGAGTATCCGCAAATTTTATGTTCTTGTGGTGCATGAATAGCATTTTGGGGAAGTGAGAAGGCTCGGAACTCGATCTGAATTGTTATACAATATCAAAAGGCAGCCAATTTGGTGACTTTAACATCACAACAGCTGGTTTTGTAAAATATCAAGCGCATTTCAGTATACTATACTGCACTCCAGGAAGTGTTTGAGAGAGGGAGAGATCAGTACTCATAGGAAACATGAATCAATGTCTGCTCTTGGTTGGCTGAAAAATCAGCTCATTTAGCTTGAGCCCATCCGGGGCTGTTGAAGCCGACACAATTAAACACCATCTTCTTGGTTTGTCTTGCACCTCTAGAAGTGCAAGTATTGATCTCTAGAGAGCTGTTTGGCAACAATAACAGTTTGTTATGTCTCATGAATCTGCCTCAAAAATTAAAACAAGTTCGTGAAACATTGTAACATAATGTTTTCTAGATCTTCCTCAATTTTTGAAACATATTCATGAAATAGTAACAAACTGTTCCTACTACCAAACTGTTTTCAAGGGGCTTTTTGAAACTAGTGACACACATATTGTTCCATGCATCTACCCTAGAAAGTAGAGCAAATTCATGAAACACTTTTTAAATTGTCCAAGGAATCTAACAAATTTTTGGGTTAGACGCATGAGTCATAACATACTGTTACGGTTCCCAAACAGCCTCTAAAGCTCTTACAATTTAGAAGCTTCATGTCAACCCCCATTGAACCGTCTGTGGAGCCCTCGAAGACCAACAACACAGTGAGTTTGACTTGAGTCTCAAGTCTCGAGTGTGGTTTTCTCCCGCTAGAGTCCTAAAAGAAACGTGGCGAATCAACAAAAGTAAAGATATTTCTTTTTCTGAAGTACTGAACAACAAATGAAGCTTCCAATCTCAGAAGCATGCAGGAGACAATGTGGCCAAGTGGTTCTGGTTTCTGAAAGGGCATGCTACGAACTCAACTAATTGATCATACTCGGGCATGTATATGTGCACTGCAGTTGCATCTTGGCCTGGTGCCCTGATCACAGTCAGAAAAGTAGATAAACTTTTGGGAGATCTGTGGACTATTTTAAAAAACAGACAGCCACTGATATGAACATATGTTATTAACTTCAAGGGGGTGTAGCATAGTTGGCGGTGAAAATTTGGTCATCATTCAATTCTCATAGATGTCTTTCCTTTGAATTCTTGTGGATTTCTTTCCTTTGAAGTGCGATATCCTGCACTCTAGTTAAGTATCCGGCTTTCCATTCAAGTCCCAAAGCAGTCGTGGACTCCGGGGGCAGGAAAAAGAGACAGTTTCAACCTCTCATCGAATCGCCACTGATGTGAGTATATATTGATGATGTAACTTAGGAAATGGTTAGTGGAGTTCAACAGACGGTGATAACATCATAAAGAGAATTTGGCAGATGACTGTTCTTGCTCCCACTCTGGTAGTTGGCCGCCTATCTTGACCGACCGCCATGACCAATATGAGGAAGAAAAACGTTCTGCTTTTCTCTGTTATCTCTTTGTTTTTCAATGATCTTCCGTACTTGCAGGCGGCTTAGGACCATATGAAATCGGACCCACTTGTGTTGGCATTTTCAACACCTCTGTTTGCTTCTTGAAGCTTCCTGGAAGGGTTTTCCATCTTCCATAGGGCTGCCAATAAATTCGACGATGATTGGATATTTAGAACAAATTGCTTAAAATAATTGGATACAGAAAAAATTTCGACACCAGGTTAGGAAATTAGATCGGTTTGGATTTAAAGAATGACAGAAAGTTGGATTTGCATACAGATTTATCTAAGTACCCAATTAGATTAGGACTTGATCAAGTATCGACCTGCATCTAATATCCATCCATTTCAAAAGTCTGTTCTTAACATATCATAGTGTGGTCTCAAAGCTAGATTAAGTTGTGAATTTAAAAATTAGATTCCGATCATATTTAGATTGCAAATACAAATTTGGATTCTAACTTTTTTAATTTGTATGCATGTACATACGAATATATGAACATCCGGACAAGCAGACATAATAAGAATACATCGAATCTGATTCCTGACATCCTTAATCTATCGGAGATGAACTGTTTTTTACTCAAAAACATTAGAGGAGTCGCATTGAATGGTAAATATTGATCTATAATTGAGAAGTAACTTGCTCTTCCAGGTTGGAATTGCAATTTGAATCGAACTGGATTTTTGACAAGTACATGGGAGCTTAAAACACATCGATCTCGGATATTCGTGCAATTTCTTGATTTTGGGCAGGGGTACCCAAACGGTATCGCAGAGAAAATGTCAAGTGAGAAGAATTTGGGTCTTCCAAAATCAAGACTTCACTATATGGGCACACATCGATAGGGACTAGACTAATCTTATCTTGTATTGATAGATTGACATGATCGGTTTCTGCAAGATCCACTACAGAAATCCGACATCACCGACTCTACATTATCAGCCTCTGATTGTTACTACGTTTTCCGAGTAAAATTTGTCTCGAAATCGGACATCTAAGTAGTAAGTTGTGCTTGATGCGACTTGGTTTGAGATAATTAAT
>JAANDH010000046.1:604224-624805 GCA_011799765.1 Nymphaea thermarum
TATATATATATATATATATATATATATATATATATATATATATATATATATATATATATATATATATATATATATATATATATATATATATATATATATATATATATATATATATAGTTTAAATTGATCTCCAATCTCTGTCATCTCGAATTGTTATTATGAGCACTAAGCATATTACAAAAACTACGTTTTGTGAATTTAAAAAATCAGAATATCTGGAAAACTGAAGGAAAATTGAAAAGTATAAAATACATTTTACAAAAGCAAAAGATGATGAAAAGAAAAAAGAAAAAGAAAAAGAAAACGGGCTTTATCGTTTTCCTTCAAAATTACGTTTATCTAAACTTGGCGAGTAACTTTCACATGTTACATTGACAACAAGTCAAATTTGTTTTATTTCCTTGTACGGATCAAAATTTAATGAGGCTTACCATGCACTCCCTTAAGACACGTTGATTTGTTAAATTCCTCAACAGAGATTGTGCACGAAATTTTTCAGACACCAGCAACATCGAAATACATTCTACATTTTTTACTTTTTTTTTTCGTCTAAATGCCGTGTGCTCAAATATTTAGTAACCCTCTACAAATTTTTTAGTAGGAGATTGGTGCTGCATCTAGATTATTGTTTCGAAAGCAATTCTATTAATTGGTAAAATGCATTTAACATGCTTTAATGGAGAGAAGGGAAACATTTCCATTAATTATATACTAGTGCTCTCTTATTTTATTTTATTTTCATCAAACTATCTACGCATTTTTCACATTTTGAGATCAATTTCTAAAAAAATTTATGGGAAAAATGTATCTAATGACTACGTTCGACATAGCTTTCTAAATCAGTTAGTGATAAAGGTTACTAATTAAAATAGGCCGATTTGCACTGATCCAATAAAATTGTTTGAACCCATTAAACACTTGGTCCTTGGAGTTGCTTCTTTAAGCCATAAGAGATACAGGAACTTGGAGGCAAAAGAAAAAGAAAAAACATGCACCAGCCAGCTTCTCAATTTTCTTTTGTTTTTACATTAAGATTGTTTGACATCTACTTTGTCATACATATAAGTGCTCCTTGTGGTATCAAAACTTGTGAATCAGTGCCACTTCAGAAAATTTTCCTGGCTCCGTCACTGGCAGCTGCACTATACTTCAACTTACATATTATATTGGTGCTCTCATTTTGCAGCATAAAGATTTGATAGGACAGGACTGCAAAATGAAATTGGTCGCCTAACCGTTCCCCAGATTGTCCATTGTACCAACCCCCTCAAGGATGACAGGATGACCTTAGGATGATGTTATGCACATAGCATTACTAGATTTAAAAGGACAATGAAACTTAAAAGTTCAGTTACACTCAAAAGTACCCAGTGCAAATTAAGCAGTCACTACCCAAAAAAAAAATATTTTACTAATGTGTGGAAAATATAACGTTGGCGAAAGTTGACATTTTCCTGACGTTTGGAGCCAAATGTCGGTAAGTATGAGTTTTCACTGACGTCCATGTTAAAATCAACCTTACTATTTGTGACTTTGAAGTTGAACCTTTACTGACGTCCAACACCAAAGATCGGTAAAAGTGGGAAAAGGCATCCAGTTTTACCGCGTTATGGTTTTTGCGTCGATGAAACTTTTCAATGTTAAATATTACCAATGTCCAGTTGAATGCATCGATAAAAAAAATACATGTGTCGATTTAGTTTTTACCGACCCATGACTTTTCCTAAGTCATTGAAATGTATCCCCATTGAAACATTACGGACGCCTAAGTTTTTTTTGTAGTACGCTTTTAATAATTAACTTCAAGACTGGCCCCTGCCCCCTGTTTGTTGGTGTACTTATACAGCACGAAGCAACTGACTACAGGCTCAAGGAGAAAATATTGCTCTACATGTGGTTCTGCTGCTGCAGTTGAACTCACATAAACCACCCATAGTATCCTTCAAGATCGCGGGCTATGGACAGATCTTTTACATTGAAAAACGAAGTCTCTGCATCACATATTTGTATCAACGTAATCTTCTATATTCGATCTGCGCCCCATCATCTTTGATTTTAAATTAATTGACCAAGAAAATGTAGCACAGCAGCAACAGCATACATGATATCTTCTTTCTTTAAGGAACAAATTCCCTCCGCTTGTGGATTCATCCACTGCTTCATTTGAGGAAGACTATTATAGAAAACGCCGTCGCACGAATAGGGGCGCACAAGGGTTCAAATTACTAGAGTTTGGTGGCTCGTCTAAGTTTGACTCATTTATTAAACGAACACTTTTTTCCTAACAAGTCAATGCTTGAGCAGTGACCAGCTGATCTGATTCACGCTCGAATAATTAAGTTTGTTTATATGTATATGGGGACAATAACATATTTCCAAAAATAATAAATATAACCTACTTTTTTGGTATACGGAGAGCCGCTCATTTGCCTTTAAAAAGTAGGTCTTCATTTCGAGTGAGTGAGGTTGAATCCGCAACCGAAGAAGACCGAAGCCTCCTGCTTTGGTGCCTGAAGGTGCCGCCCCCACCATGCTTCAACTTATGGGCTACCATTTGCAGCATTGTGAGTCGACACTTTGAGGATTCAAAACAGTGACTGGTTGCCTGTCAGTCCCTACTTGATCACGCTCATACACTATAGTCTGCCTATGCCTCTTTGACTAAGAACATCACCATAAAGCACACATATAGCAAAGCCAACAGAGGTGAAGCGATGGTTTGTGCTCAAGTCACCATCTTCCGCTGTTCTGCTTTTAGTGTTGATTCTTCATGTTGATAATATTGGAGCAGGTGGGCTGTAGGCAGGTGATAAATTTAACAAATAGAAACTAAGTGGGACGATCAGTCCTCAGTTATAGAACGGTTCGGATGATACTCTAAAACCTGGTTTTTGGAATGTTTGGATGCCATAGGAAAAAAACTTGGTTTTATAAAAGGGGTAAAATGTGCACACATGCTATCTTTGTCTTCAGAACTTTTATATGATATACTTATGATAAGTTAATTGCCATGTTTAAATATGCCAAATTTGTTTTATTGCCATGTTTAGAAAACTATATATATATATATATATATATATATATATATATATATATATATATATATATATATATATATATATATATATATATATATATATATATATATATATATATATATATATATGAATGATATCGAACTGTTAAAATCTAATTTTTTATTGTTCTAACCTATGATACCTAGGTGCCGATTTTGGACCCGCACCCGCACTGACGCGTTGCGGGTGCGTTTTCGAGTGCGGGTGCGCCTCAGGTGTGCACTCAAAAAAGTCAATGCGAGTCGGGTGCAGTCAGCCGCACCTTGACTTAGTTCGTCCGTTTCTGGACGCGCACCCGACTCACGCGAGTCGGGTGAGGTCAAACCGCACCTGCCCTTATGCGTCATACTTTTGGGCGTTTTTTTTAATTTTTACTGTTTGAATTTGACGTTAGGGCAGGCTCGGCTTCTCTTTGCTCTCTCTCTCGCCCTTTTCTTTGCTCTCTATGGCCGACGCTGTGCTGCCCTCTCCCTCTCGCCCTCTCTGCTCTCTATGCTGCCCTCTCCCTCTCGCCCTCTCTCTGCTCTCTGTGCTGCCCTCTCCCACTCGCCCTCTCTCTGCTCTCTGTGCTCGTGTGCTGCCCTCTCCCTCTCGACCAGTCGCGCTCCCTCTGTGCTGCCCTCTCCCTCTCGCCCAGTCGCCCTCCCTCTCTCTGCGACGCCGCCGGCCGCTCTTTTTCTCTGCGCTGCTCCCTCTCTCTGCGCTGCAAGCCTGCAAGGTTCGTTCTCTTTAGTTTTCTCTTGTTTCCTTCATATAAGTTTTAACAGTTTCTGCATTCTGAGTCACGATTAACAGTTTTTCTCAGTTTGGCTGTTTGCTCAATTGCTCGTTTCCTCTTTACCACTTCCTTTCTGTTACTGCATTTCCTTAAAGGAAACCACCGTATATTTGATATTCTCATTTGTTACGTTTGTCTCAGTCGCAGACTAGCATATTACATCAAACATGAGTAAGGTCATTCAACATTAAATTTTGTCCATTTTCTTTATCTTCTTATTGTGAATTTAAATTTATTTCATATTCATTTGCAGTGTCATTTTAACGGGAAATTAATTGCAATTTTTTAGGTTTAGATAGTTGCTCTCAAACCTATTCTACAGCATATCTGAATATACATGGAATATTATGAGAAAGAGAAGAGAAACAACAAGTAGAATGACTAAATTACAATTATGAGTGATAATCTAAACTTTTTGATAATAATATCATGATTAGCAAATTGTAATTTTGATCTTGTTATTTAATAATTTTGTGGTTTATATTATTATATTTTAAAAATATAAAATACTCTAACCGCACCACCGCACCTAACTTTTCTAAGATGTGCCGCACCAGCACCCGTACCCGCACCGGCACCCGCACCTCGCACTCAGGTGACATAGGTTCTAACGTTAATACTTTTTTGGATTTTCCGTCTAAATGCCATGTGCTCATCACATATCTAAACAAGTAAATCCTCTTAGCAAAGTAATAAATGTAGGAAATCCACGCTGTGCGAAGCATTCAGGTATGTTTCTTCTTTTTATTATTCTATTCTGCTTTTAATAATTCAGGCAATGACTGTTTGTATTTTGAAATTTATCCTGAGTTTTACCGACATTAGTTTCTTCCCGATCCTTTCGGTGTATATGTGATCGATCCCTGTTTGACGGCCAGAAAGTGAATCAGTGGGCCAAATCAGGATGAGAATAGTTTTATGAATTGAATTGATTGAAGAATTTTAATTTTTTTAAATTTAAAAAATCAAAAGATTGGAAAAGTAAAAGAAAATGTAAAAGTATTAAATCTTAGAAAAACAAAAAATGATGAAAGGAAAAAAAGAAAAAGAAAGAAAACGTGCTTTGTCGTTTTCTTTCAAGATTACATTTATGTAGTCTTTGCTAGAACTCTTGTATGTTATATTTACAATAAGTCAAAATTTTCTTATTTCCTTTTACAGTTCAACATTTATGAGGCCCGCCACTCCCTTAAGACACGTTAAAATCCAGATTATTGTTGCAGAAGAAATTTTAGTAATTGATAAAATGCCTTGAGCATAATTTAACGAAGAGAAGGGAAACATTTCCATTAATTATTTATAAGTGCACTCTTATTTTATTTTTTTCATCAAACTACAGATGTATGAGAGCAATTTGTAAAAAGGTTGATGGGAAAAAAGTATCTAATGGGAATATATAGCTTCTAAATCAGTTAGTTATAGTTGACTACTTAAAATAAGCCGATTTGCACTGACCGCAATAAAATTGTTTGAACCCATCAAAAGAATATCCTGTGTCTCACAAGTAGGGGTGGACAACGGTCATGTTTTCTAGGGTCCGAGCCGTGGCCCAAGTTGGGCCGGGTACCAGGTACTCAATGGCGGCCTAGCCCAATGCCCAGGCTTAGTAATGATTGATAAGTTCATTGTTGTACCGATGCACCAAAACTAGGTAGGTATTGTACCTTAAAAGCATGACGGAAAGGGTAGACTTCTACCCTTTTAGTGGAGGTAGGATCTTCTTAGAGAAATTTTAGATGACAAATTAAAACCAGAATTAATAACTGATATCATGAGCATTTTGATAAAGGCCTCACATAATGCATACATAGAACATGATAAAAGCAGGACGAGGACATCCAACTATAGGAGAACACATTTGCTAAAAACATAGAGAAAAGCTCTTTATTTGGCCGTCTCAGACACATGCAGCCCAACCTCATTGTTCCTTTCTCATTTTTAGGACCTATGGCGGCGGGCTTCGTAGTGCTCCCGCACCTTTACTTGTACAATCTCCTGCTTCTCCTTCCTGACTGCAACAATCTCCTGCTTCTCCTTCCTGACTGCAACTACCTCCTTCCCTCGATGCAAAGCAACCAGATGCACATTATGTTGATTAGTATTCTTGTTCGCGGAAACGACGGCCTTCTCCTGGACTGTACCCATTTTGATCATATCTGTGACCCAGTGCTTCCTCAGCTTTTTCCCCACATCCATCGCCTCCATACTTCCAACTACTGTCACTATTAGTTTCTTCCCTTCCGTGTCGGTGTATACGTGATCGATCCCTGTTTAACGCAGAACATCACCATAAGGCCCAAATATTGAAAAGCCACCACAGATCAAACGAGGTTTTGTGCTTAACCATCTTACGCTGTTATGTTTTTCATGATGATTTTCCGTGTTGATCATATTAAGTTGGATTAGTATTATCAAATTAAGTTGGATTCATTGTCATTAGGTTACTCTCCTATGCATCTACCTCAAAAATTGTTTAGATTCATTGGACACTTTAAAAAATGTTCTATGAATCTGCCTTACTTTTTTTTAGCTGATGTCTAACTGAGGAAAAGCTGGATTCTTGTTTTTTCTGACTGCTTGCTGGGGAGCCCAAGAACTAATCAGCAAACTAAAAATATTGGAAATAGGTGAAGTTGAATTTTGCCAAAGTCTGAAAATAGGGTTGATAATCACAAGGGTAGTACATGCAGCATAGGTCACATAAGAAAAACTCTCTTCTGCTTTTAAAGTGACAAGGAAAATCACAGAAAACCACGTGACCTAAGTAATGAATAAGAAATGAGGATGATTCAATTTAAATCGGCCAATTTTGCGCTGATCTTCATAGAGTTAATGCTTGAAACTATCAAGCAGTTGTTACTTTGGCATGATTATTTTAAAACACATCACATCAACACAAAGAAGGCAGAAGAAAAGCACCTGCTCCAACATCACTAAAATAAAAACCAAAGTACCTAGAAGAGAAGTGACAGCTTGCAGGACCTTCCGCTTTTCTTCGTCGCCACGCGCCTCCACTGAAAAGACGACCTTCGACTGACAAAACCGAAAAGAAACGAACGATAATCAAATTGCATGCTAAAGCAGCCACGCCAGGGAGAAGAAGAAGATCAAAAGAAAAAAAGGAGACAGGAAGAGCTCTTCTTCAACTTTCCTGAGCACATACCCTCATATCTGATTTAATGAGCAAAACAAGATCACCAGCACAAGAAACTAATTGCTTAAAGAATCCAGCTAGAGACGGAAGAAAAGGGGACAGGTAAAGATTTCGATGGCTGATATGGTGGCAGCGACGGGGTATGACCAATGGAAGACGCTACCTCTCGATAGACGGTGCGAGCTGACAGTCTTGTGGGCTGTGATCTTGAGGCCAAAGGTATATATCTATATATATAAAGACGGTGAATGTTCAGAGGCAACGCGGAAAATTAAAGGTGAAACATACCCAAGAATTTAATTCTAAAGTAGGATGCCTGGTTTAAAAAGATAGATGTTGTAACATTCATTATTGATCGACTCGTTATTAATTTCCTTCTCTACATACGCAAGTACTCAAGTCGGCATGACTTGACTCTCTGATCTGCAGGCTAAAAAACAATAAAAGGTAGAAAAAATTGGAAACAGCGGCCCAATTCTTGAGTCAATTAGCTCAATTTATGGAGGTCAACAAATGGAGCATATAAAAATTCTCCAAGAGATAGCCGCTTCACTTTTGGAGAGTAATGCTAAGTACTTTTCCATTGGCATTTAGAAAAAGTACTGGCAATGTTTCTCAGTTGATTCAGCCCAATTCTTATATATGTGGGCCACAAGAGGGAGTAATCTGATTGACGTCTAGCTCATTGTCATCAAGCAATAATTTAAATTACTCCCATACTAAATGAGGCTGAAGTTTCGTCAGAAAGCATTGATGCAATAACTTGATGGACTCACATTAACAGAGCCAAATTGAGGCCATGACCTGAGCTATCTTGGCTGAGACTGCAGTTTCAGGGAAACCCTCTTTCACCTTTTGCTTTTGATTTTGCTTTCTTCTCATTCCAACCACCACCTCAAATAACTAATCCCGTCCTCTATTCTGATGCATGTAATATATTCCAAAGTAGGTGCCTTCCTCTACAGCTTCTTTCAACACTTTCTACCGTATTCTACTTTTTTTAATATATATGAGGAAACAAGTGATCCTCTTGAGATGTGCATATCAGGTCAAGTACCCTTAACCTTTACTTTTTGAAGCGTTTCACACCTTGATGGGCTGTGATGCGTGCACGTCACGCCTTGATACATATGCATCTTACAACATTGAACCAAAATCCAAAAATTATCAAATCTCTAAGGGGCAGTGGAGAACTCAGGCCACCTCAAGGGCCATACCATAGCTGGTATGACTAGGACTGTGTAAAAAAGCATGTCTGTATATAGTTCGATTTTTATAGGTGTTATACATATATGTCATAAGTACCAAAAGAATGCATTCAGTATATAAGTTAAAGAATGCACCAATAACCATCACTTTTTCACAACTTGGCTAGAACCCCTAATGCAAAAGAATAGGGGGGTCTTGAAGCTCATTTACAAGTGGTGGGTTGTAATCCTCTCGCTCACCTAAGACCCCCAAGACCTATTTCCTCTCCCTCTCTTTGCCGGTGTCATTGACTTCTTGTTGGGAGCAAGATCCATGTAATTGATTGGATCCCTACTCTCCTTGACTTAACTTATATTGTACTCTTCCATTAATACTAGTCATATTTTGGTATTTGGATAGCGATCCAATAACATATTATTTGCTTATAGGGATTAATTACATCGAACTGGGCACCTCTCTAGCGTCCTTTACAAAGTGACTTGCAAATTGCTCTTTTTCTTGCCGAAAATTGGTAGAATGACTTTTTTTTTTTCAAATTTTGGAAATTACGGCTTTGCTCTGCATTCTACACCGATATTTTTGGCATTATTTTTTTTTTTTTTTGAAGGGATCCACTGCTCAAAGGTAGAATACTGCAGCACATCAACGCTATGCATTCTACACCTATTGGAATAGTTGAGTAGCTAATTTTTAAAGAGGTTCCCTACTCAGAGGTTGAATGTTGTACTCTGCCCAACCTAAATCACTGCTTGCTTTTAGGGGCAGAGCGCTACCGAGCGGCAAGAGAGTTCAAATAAATCGAGTTAGTGTTTCAAATCTCGTAGCTATTGTCTTGCTTCGGTGTTTTACTTCTCTAAGACGTAGTCGTAAATGATACTCCAGTTGAAGGGTGTCCTATAGGTCCACCCAAGTCTTGAAGCAAAGTTAAAACTAATTTACAGGGAATAAAGGCATGATTTTAAAGGTTTTATGTTGAAGATAGTTTTTTTTAAATAAACATTAAAGTTAAATCAGTGCTTGTAGAGGCTACTAACGTTCCGGCTTTGTTGTTATGGGAGTAAGGATCAAGTCACCCATGTAACAGAGCTAAACATTCCGGCTTTGTTGTTATGGGAGTAAGGATCAAGTCACCCATGTAACAGAGCTAAACATTCCGGCTTTGTTGTTATGGGAGTAAGGATCAAGTCACCCATGTAACAGAGCTAAACAAGGGGTTATGTGGGGAATTGCTCACATGAACTCACATAAATTGCATAACTATATACTATTACCTTACAGACATTTAATTACTCAAAGGGATATAATTTAAGGTATTAGTGCCCCTCAAAAAAAAAAAAAAAAAAACCTGACTTGGGCATGAAGTCACCCCATAAGAAACCTTAGTCATCAAACAATCTGATCCCTTCATCAACGTGCTCTCGTGAGCAATATTGTTGTCATGCGCCACTTGTCAGCTTATAACTATTTTTTAAATATTTTAAGACATTTTAAGTTTAATTAAACTTTGCATGTTTTTCATTCAATTTTCGCAGATGGGTTTTAAACTATATTTGGCTGATAATTCAGCTGAATTAGTGAATCGGCCAGCATGAAACGATTTTCTCAACATTAATTCTCAGGAGTGTACTCCGATACCCGATCCTCAAGTGAACATTAAGTGAATAAATTAGAGATCCTAAGGAAGGGATGAATTTGCCATTTCATTATGAATCAACCATTAATTTGATAAAAACAAAAAAACAAAAATAAAAAATCAAACAACAAAGAAAAGATAAGAGTACCTTCAACAGGCCTAGGCAGTCTACCAAGAAAAATGAAACAAAGCCTAAAAACAGATATATGACTATGAAAGCAAGCAAATCAGATCCGCCAACTTTTGGGGAGCATGTTAACACTTTTGTCACGCTCATCGACTCAGTTCTGACCAAAAATACCTTTGAAGAACATGAAGTTGACATATTCTACAACCCACGTTCATACTTATTTACCATTGAAGAAAAAAAAATTAATTCTATTTCAAAATCTTGGCAAGAACAGTGTGCTTCTTTCAGGCAAAATACGTACAAATCAGCCAAAGATATAGATTGAGGAAAACAGAAGTATTTCCAGATGACCAAAAACCCAAATTGGAATCATGAAAATTATTATTAACTCAAGGACTTACACAATACAATAAAGGAAGTTTAAAAAGCATGACAAGAACAATCTTGAAGTACCATATCAAGACACATTTGCTACGAACATCGAGAAAAACTCTTTATTTTGCTGTCAGCAATATGCAGTCGAACCGCGTAAACTTTGCTTTTTCATTTCACCAATGCTGCATCCTTCTCCGGTCCACTTGCTTCTTCTTCGGCCCCACTCTCTTCTTCTTCCTCAGGCTGATCTTCTGGTGTATTCTCGGGACTCTCTTCGTTGGTTTTGTCATTCTTCTCTTCCATGGCAGGAGCCACCGAGAGAAGGCTTGCGTGACAGAGATTCCTCAGTTGGTTCACCAAATCTATCGGATCGACATCTCCAACTACTTCTAGTTTCATCTCCTTCATGTCCATGGATATCCGGTCAATCCCTGTTTGACGCAGAACATAATTAGAAAGCCCACAGGAAACCCAGAATTACATTTATCTAGACTTTGTTCCATGTATATTTTAGTAGTTTTTTTCTTTGCCAAAATTGACCTAATTAAACTGTCACAAAACCGATTTTATTAATCCATATGAAGCTTATCATGCAAGCAAATAGATATAGTGCATCTCTCTATTAATCAATTATCATAAACTACCTAGTGCTCTCTTACTCTCATTTTGTTATAAAATTATATATGCATCCTAGTTGATAGGAAAATCGTAATGTACTGTTTTCATTGGAGAAATGGTTTCTTAAAACAATGAATGGTAAAGTTTCAGATGTTGCCAGTGCAGAAAACAAATGTAGTTCAATTTTTAAAGAAGGGAAGGGGGTGAACTGCAGCATGCATGCTAAATCATTTCACTGCCTGGCTGAAGGAAGAAGACAACCCCGCATCCTCTTAAGGTGTACAGGGTCTGCCTTATTCCCCTGTGGCCCGTCCAGTTCTACAGGAAGGAGGCAAAAGAAACAGCACCACCTCCAGTTAACATCTTGATTATGAAATACGTACCGTCAGAAGAAGTCACGGTTTGCGTGACATTCTTCTTCTGTTTCTCGTCATGGAGCTGCAAGATCATGACCACCTTCAACTGAAATATGAGAAAATGCAAGACAAACCGTCAGCTGCATGCGCAACAAATCTCACAAACTACTCAGAGAAAAGGATATTAAAATCCACAGAAAATTAAATGAAGTAGTCCTCCAACTTTCTTCAACACATGCCTTCATATCGATTTCTACGAGCGAAAACAAGATCACCAAGGGAGGACAGGGATCCTCAGAAAAACCAGAGAAAGAGCAAAGGGGATAGGCAGAGATTCAGATGGCTGAGAATGGCCTTAGAGATGAGATATAACACCAATGCAGGACGCTAGCTACTTCTCTATCAGAAATGGTGGAGGAATTCTGCTGTGAAGTTAAAGGAGGTTGACTGGTTTAAATAGATAGATGTTGTAGGAGTTGTTGCCGATCGACTCTAAGAATTTCTCTCTCTAGAGATATAAGTCTGAGTCTCTGGTTTCTTTACATCTGCTTCTGCGGGCTAAAGAATAATAAAAAGTAGAAAACATTGGAAAACATTAAAAGTTCTTCAAGAGCCGCCTCACTTCCAGACGCAAATGCAAACTTTTCGTAATTGGCATTTAAAAAGCTGCCGTGGCCGGCGGAGTCAGCAGTCCACTTCTAATGTATATGGGCAAAAAGACGCACTTAATTAAATTATATCCAATTAGCATGGTCAGGGCAATATGTGATCTCTTTTTGCATGATATCATGTCTAGTTAATTATACTTTATTGTCATCGTGAGAATATTAATCTAAATAAGAGATAGCTCATAAGTCCAGGATCGATTTGTCAATAAGCATCAGACCCCGCCCTACCTTATATCCTGTAGTTTCTGCATGTTTGTGGAAAGTGGAGACGGCGTCGATGCACTAGGTCCTCTCATAAGGTACTTCCTGGAATTTCCCATTGACTTCTTCCTCTAGATCGTCGGGCACTTGCAGTATTCTTAGTCTTGGCCAAGTTTAAGGCATGATCAGCTGATTAAAGTAGAGATATTCCCTGCAGTTCTTGTGAAAATTACTAATATGTTATAATTAATTAAGCTAATCATAAGCCTTATTTATAAATAAAATGTCCTAGCTAGCTAGAAGGGTGTCAGTGCAAGATGATCTCTTTATTTGGAGAGCAAGAGGGAAGTTCTAGCTCTGATCAGGTCGAGCTCAAGTACCAAACTTACAGCCGGCCACAATAATCATACCCATAATCACAAATATTATGGCAGTGAGGGATTGATCTAAGTGTTTGACTCACATTAACAAGCTAAACTGAGGCCAAAACATCCTCCATGCGCAGTTTCTTCTGTCTGCATGCATGAACTATCTTCGCCTAGACCGTCGTTACCAGGAAACCCTACTTTTCCTTTGCTTTTGCTTTTGCTTTCTTCTTCCCACCACCATCTTGAATCCAGTGGTCTATGCTAATATAATATCTTTTAAATGTAACATATATCTTTCAAAGCAGTTGCTTAGTATCTTGCTTCGTCACTTTCTACCATATTCTAGTACTCTTATTTGAATATGAGGAAACAAACGAATATTCTTTCTACATTCTACTGAATAAATTTTGCGAATTCATTCTTTTGCTTAACATGCTTATGCACGGGCGCCAATATGTAAAATAAATCAATTTTGCAGGATACGGCTGCCGACACATGCCCACATGTAGTGGCTGCCAGTGGTTGAATGTATTTGGTATTTAAAACCTCCTGAAGTATTAAATCCATCATGGTGTTTTAAACTTTAACATGCTTATTAATTAATTGCTAGTCACATAATTGATGTTCATGGGCATGCTTGAGCCATTTTACTATATGTATTTTTGTTGGAGCGGTAAATGTCATTTTATCACAATCTAATATGTTACCCCATGTTCTTACGTACATAAGTTCCTGTCATTAACAGTATTTTGGTAAGTTTCATTGTAGGATTGCTGCCCCAAAGTCTTGTATATAAAGTAAACAAAGGCCGTTATACTTTGTTTTTTTTTTTTGGTTGCATGGTCATGGTATGGATGTTAATACATCTGATTTGGATCAGATATCTGATGGAATTGTTCCAAAAAAAATAATATTCGATTAATAAATCAATAGCAGCTTGAAAGTTAGATAACAATGTTTCATGAATATGCGTGGGGGATAGTTGTAAGACTCAATATTGCTCGACGCTTTAAGAATTTCTTTATCTAGATAAATAACTCAAGCGGGTCTAACATGAGCCTCTGGTTTTACATCTGGAGGCCAATAATTAAATATAAGAAGTAGAAAAAAATAGAAAAAACAGCCCAACACTTGAGTCAATAACCACAACTTTTGGAGGTCCACAAATTTAGTACTTTATAAAAGTTCTCCAAGAGCCAGCCCTCTCACTTTTGGAAAAGAATGGGAACTTTTGCATTTGGCATTTAAAAGAATTACTGCCACAAGTTCAGGCCAATTCTTATATATACATGTATGTCGGCCAAAAGAGGGACTAATCCGATTGACGTCAGGGCAAGATATATATATATATCGACTAGGGCAAGAATCTAAATTAACAGGAGATTGATAATTAGTCCACTATTATAATGTTAAATGGGGTCTAATTTTCGTCAAAAAGCATTGCTTGCAATAATTTCACCTAATGTCGTGAATGTAGTTTCTCCTTAACAATTCGTGTTTGTTTAGAGGAGGTCTTCATTTCAAATTTGCATATCAATAATAGAACTGGTATTAAGATCATTCCAATAAAGGTCTCAGATAATGCATACAACAATGAAGGAAGTGGTAAAGAGGAGGAAGCAGATCCAAGTATATGAGAACACATTTGCTAAAAACATAGCGAAAAGCTCTTTATTTGGCAGTCCTAACATATGCACGCAGTCCAACCACTTTGTTCCCTTCTCACTTTTTCTTCACATACTTCAGCACCCTTACTTCTGCAGGCTGCTTCTTCCTTACTTCCTTCTTCTCTTCCTCGACAGGATGCACATTGATCAACTGTGTGCTGCGCCACTGGTCCCTCAGCTTGTCCGCCAAATCGATCGCATCCATCTTTCCAACGACTGCTACTATTATTTTCTCCCTGTTCGTGCTCGTATATACGTCATCGATTCCTGTTTGACACAGAACATCACCATAACTCTCACTATATATATATATATAAAAATTGAATGGTGACACTTTTCTTAGAGTCATCCTGCCATCTAATAAGAATTGTTTGACACACCTAATGGATGATCAAGAGAAAAAGATGATAAGTAGTTTTGTCATCTAATATTAGTTCTCATTTTTTTCTCAAATTTTTCTCTCAATCATTCATTTACATGCATTGATTAGATGACTAAGTGATTCTAGATAGTTAGAGTTTCACTTATATATATATATATATATATACATCAATCCCTTCCTTTACGGGGATTCAAGAAATAGAGAAGGCCCAGCTTAGGAAGACCTCTTAGATTTTTGAAATATATAATATTACTAAATTAAGTTGAACTTGTAATTAAATCTAAGTGTCTAATTATTTACGGAATCAGTGAATCGAATTCAAACAGGAATTGCCTATGACTTGGATTAATTAAAAAAAAGTATGAAAATGACTTGGATTAATTAAAAAAAAGTATGTAGAATATTTTCAAAAATATTAAAATATGTGAAAATAATAAATAAAGGTACGATACAAAGTCAATTTGTTTTGAAGTCAGCATAACATAAATAGCTTAATTTCTTGTGCAAACGTACTTCAACTTTTCCTTTCAAATTTAAATTCATCAGAACTTTTTATGTGACATTTATGATAAGTCAAATTTGTCTTGTTGCCATGTTTAGATAAGTCCAATTTGTTTTATTTCGATGCTTAGAAAATCTATGTGCAGTTTTCAAACTCACAATTATTAATCATCGCACCTTACAAATGCGGTAAACATGCCCCTCTGGCTCTGGTTCTCTCTCTCTCTCTCTCTCTCTCTCTCTCTCTCTCTCTCTCTCTCTCTCTCTCTGCTTTGTTCTTCTAACTTCCTCTTGGAGGCTAGTAATGTTGAGTAAATCCTCTTTCTCTTTCTTTGGAGGGTATTGAGAAATGTTGATCTTAAAGTATTACTATGGAGGCTAAGTGGACTGGTTACTCTCTCTCTCTGTGCCTATATATATATATATATATATATATATATATATATATATATATATATATATATATATATATATATATATATATATATATATATATATATATATATGGACTATTTTTGTCTAAATGCCATGTGCTCTTGGCATATCTAATAAATTAAATACCCTTATAAATTAAATTAACAAAGTAATAAAAGTAGGAAAATGATGCTGTGCTCAAATTGTTAGACAAGAAATTTTATTGATGTTTGATAAAATGTCATTCCCATATTGCGCTCCTTTCTATTAATAATTGATTAGTACCCTCTTATATTTGTATTTTTTGAGAGAAATCGCTTATCAAATTGTAGACGGGAAAAATGTAGCCTAATGATTATGCTCCACAATTGGTCTCTAAGCCAATTAATTATCAGCAATTAATGATAAAGTATCCACTCAGTCCATGGTGAAATTAAATAAATAAAAAGTTACTTCAACATTAAAAAAGAAAGTGAGAAAAGGAAGAAGGGAGGAGGGGGTGTGAATGCAGCTACAAATGGATACCATACGCCTGACTCAGGAAAAATGTGATTCTCTTTGAATCGGTTCATACAAAGCACCAGCACCAAGAAGAAAAACCGAGTACCTAGAATAGAAGTGACGGTTCGCAAGATCTTTCCCTTTTCGTCGCCACGTGCTTGCACCGAAAGGACGACCTTCGTCTGAAAAAACCGAAGATAAACAGTCAATAATCAATAGCATGGTAAACCAGCCACACCAGGGAGAAGAAGAAGAAGACAACAGGAAAAAAGGAAACCGGCAAAGTTGTTCTTCTTCAGCTTTCTCGAACACATACCGCCATATCTGATTTATGAGCAAAAACAAGACCACCAACACAAGAAACTAATGGCTCAAAGAAGCTAGCTAGCTTGGGACGGAAGAAAAGGGGACAGGTAAAGATTTAGATGGCAGCGACGAGGTAGGACCAATGGAAGATGCTATCTCTCGACAGACGGTGCGAGCAGATAATCATGGATGCTGTGATGTTGTGGGGGAGGATATATATAAGAAGACGGTAAGTGAGCAGAGACAACGCGGAAAATTAAAGGTGAAGAGTGCCCAAATATTTAACTCTAAAGGAGGAAGCCTTGTCTAAATGGATAGATGTTGTGACAGTCATTGTTCACCGACTCGTAATCAGTTTCTTTCTCTACCTACGTAAGAACTCAAGACGGCTTGCCATGAATCCCTGGTTTTGCATGCATATCTGCGGGCTAAGAAATAATAAAAGGTAGAAAAATTTGGAAAGAACAGCCCAACTCTTGAGTCAATACGCACAACTTTTGGAGGTCAGTGAAAAGCTGGAGTACCATATAAAAATTCTCCAGGAGATAGCCGCACCACTTTTAGAGAAGAATGGGAAGTACTTTTGCAATTGGCATTTAGAAAAAGTACTGCCACTGTTTCTCAGCAGATTCAGGGCCACAAGAGGGAGTGATCGACGTCTAGCTCATTGTCATCAAGCAATAATTTAAATAAGAGATGGATGATTCGTTCGATACTAAATGAGGCCGAACTTTCGTCAGAAATCATTGACGCAATAACTTGAGCTCATGACCCATCCTGTTATCGTTATGGGATTGATCTGAAATTTGCTGGACTCGCATTAACAAAGCTAACTTGAGGTCAAGACCTAAGCTATCATGGCCGAGACAGTAGTTTCAAGGAAACCGCATTCACCTTTTGCTTTTCTTTTTGCTTTCTTGTCATTCCAACCGCGACCTTAAATAATTAATCCCATCACCTATGCTGATGCATGTAACATCTTCCAAAGCAGGTGATTTCCTCTACAAGTTCTTTCAAGGCTTTCTATCGTATTCTACTCTTTTTTAATATATATGAGAAAACAAGTGTTCCCCTTGGCCGGCATGAATTTTAATTGGCAAAAAGTTACTAAGGGAGCCACCGCAATTTCATCAACATTTCAAGAGGGGTCTGAAAGATTTTCTTTTCTTAAAAAATCATATCCATGACAATGTTGTTAAGTGCGATGACGTGAACCGGTACATTGAACATGTGAGACGTGCCAATGTGCAATACGGTGATGTGATGCGTAAGCATTAGATCCTTCTGAAATATCAAATATTCTTAAAAAATGTAAATATGAAGAATACAAAGCTAAAAAATAATTTGGAAAATTAATTACATGAAAAAACTACTTTCATATATTTTTCTATAAATTAAAACTAACCATAGAGATATGGTCTCCAGCTTGAAAGGCCTAAATACAAAGATAAAAAAAGAACCCGTCAACCCAAGCGGAAGCAGGCAGTTAAAAACACATGTTTCTTCAAAGTACAATTGGATTTTATGAAAATTCAAAAAACAAAAGGTCCAAAGTTTTTTTTTGTTGTTAGAAGAAAACCTAAGCAAATACCCAATAACAGATGAAAACAACTTGACAAGATTTGATCCATAAAATACATTGATCCCACATAATATCAAATCTCGATATTTAATACGATGTAAATAAACTGAAAAGCATGTGACATTGGATAACTGGCCAAAATGGCTATTTGTCAATTTGTCATTCTTGTTGGTAGACAACAACCATTCAAACCATAACAGAGGAAGAGAGAAAGATAGGAGAAATAGACAGAAATACTCATCAAAGCTGCATCAAATCCTCACCAAAGGTCTTGCAGTGACTGCGGGAGAGTTTGTTGAAGAGCAGGAGTGTGTTATTGCCATCGTTGGACGGATGGAAAATAGAAATCACCTTTTGCAAGTTGAAATTATTTTCTATATTGCGAGTTGGAGTTGGGAAGAATTCTCCTGACTGTTCATAAAGGCCAGATTTTTTTTTTTTTTTTGGCTGTTCCTAAGCTATTTTCAAACCACACACAAAATAAGCACCATCATGGTGCATGCACATCACCCCATGAGGTCAAGTACGCCTCACCTTTTCTTTTTGAGGTATTTCATTATTTGATGTGCAGTGATGTGCATACACCTAACAACATTGATCCAAAATCCAAAAACTTTCAAATCTTCAAGGGAGATTGAGGGTTTCAGCCCACCTTAAGGGTCATACTGTTGCTGGTCTGGATAAGGACATGTGACAAGGCATGTCTACAGTTTAATTCTTGTGGGTGTTATGCACATACATCCTAATTACTATTGGGATGCTTTCGGTATATAAGTTGAAGGGTGCACTAATGCCATCACAACTGCTGACACAACTTAGTCATTTTGTTGTCCTAGCAAGTTCAATTTCTTCAAAACACATTCTCTAAGAAAATAGAGAAAAACTCTTTATTTTTTTGTCCTAGCAACAGGGAGTTGAACATTTCTTTTGGATTTTTCCCGAGGGTTGTAGGCTTTGTCCTCATTCACCGATGCTGTAACCTTCTCCTCTCCTCCCTCTTCTTCTTTAGTCTGACTTTTCTTCTTTCTCAGGCAGATCCTCCTGTGTATTCTCGGGATTTTTCTTCGTTGGGCTTGTCGTTCTTCTCTTCCATGGCAGGACCCTCTGCGAGTATGTCTGCTTGGCAGAGAGTCCTCAGTTGGTTCACCAAATCTATCGGATCAACATCTCCAACTACTGTTAGTTTCATCTCCTTCATGTCCATGGATATCCTGTCAATCCCTCTATGACACAGAACATCATTGGAAGGTCCATAGGAAACCTAGCACTCAATTTATCTAGATTTCCTTTATATATATATATATATATATATATATATATATATATATATATATATATATATATATATATATATAATTAAACTGTCATAAAAGCAATTTTATTATCCAATGTAAGATGTCCTTCTCATCCTAGTAAATAGATACAGAGGGCTTGGAAAAAGTCGGCCCGTGACAGTATCTCTCTCTGTTAATTAATTATCATAAAATAATTCTGTCTAAGTCTTTTTTTTTTTTTCATACCGTTTTATATGCATTTTTAGTGGAAGGGAAAAATGTAATCTACAGTTTTTATTGGAAAAATGGTTTCCAAAAGAATGAATGGCAAAGTTTTAGATGTTGCCAGTGCCAGAAACAAATGTAGTTCAATTTTTTAAAGAAGCGCAGGAGGTGAACTGCAACATGCATGCATGTTATAATATCATTCCCCCGCCTGGCTGAAGGCCCCAACACAAACCCTTATCCCTCCTAAGTATTCCTAAGGGCCTGCATTGTTTCCCTGCGCCCCCTCCAAATCAACAGGAAGCTGGAGGCAAAACATACAGCACTAATATAATATCTGTCATTATCATGAAAGAAAAACCAAGTACCATCAAAAGAAGGGATGGGTATTGGGCCGGGTGTCAAGCCCGGGTTCTGATTTTGGCCCGGGGTGGCTCGATGGAACCGGCCTGATTTATTTTTTAATATTATTTTATTTAATAATTATATATAATTTATTATTAAAATACATTTTATATTTAAAATTTATATTTTATATTTTATATGTATATATTTTTTTAAAAGGGCCATGGTCCCAAGCTCGTTTTTGGGTGTTGGGCCAACCCGATGCCCAAGCATATTCTTCTGTTTTGTTGTCATGCAACTGCAATATCAAGACCATCTTCCTCTGACATTTGAGAAAATGCAAGAAAAACCATCAGCGGTATGCCAAACAGATGCCACAAATCAAAGAAAAGTAGATAAAAGTCGACAGAAATCAAGTTGGGACGAGAAATATCCATATCCATTCTTACGAGCGAAAACAACTTCACCAAGGGAGAAAAGGGGTTCTCAGAAAAGCCCGAGAAATAACGAAGGAGTTATGTAGTATGTAAAGATTCAGATGGCCGATATTGGCCTTAGAGATGAGATACAAAATCAATGCAGGACGCTAGCTACTTCTCTACTACAAATGGTGGAAGAATTCTGCTGTGAAGTTAAAGGAGGAATGGCTGGTTGAAATTGACAGATGTTGTAGGAGTCTTTACCGATCGACTCTTTGAGAATTTCCCTCTCTAGAACTATAACTCTAGCCGGCTTGATTTGAGTCCCTGGTTTCTTTACATCTGCCGGCTCAAAAATAATAAAAAGTAGAAAAATTTGAAAAAAACAGCCCCCCTCT